>MU825725.1:0-10296 GCA_029204205.1 Desmophyllum pertusum | reverse complement strand
TTTAAGCGGTTCTGTTTTAAGGTTTCGGGCTCACAGAGAAAAAACGCTAGTCTCGTTATCTCGCAAAGGGGTCTAGAACTTTTACAATTTTACCATTTGCCACCCCCTTCTGGAGATCTGGGAAAATCTGGGAATACTTATTTTCAGTTCTGTTTGTGGGACTTGCCTAATTCTCATGGACTACCTCGCTACCAAGTATTTTTTTTTGTGCCTTGCTTTGAAAGTGTTAAATTTGTACCCAAACAAAAACAAAGCCACATTGTCCAATGCCAACTAACTGTGATAGTTATTGTAATATTGGTACAATCTTAAAAAACCAGTTTTGAAATAAAAATTATTAAAAATAAATGTATAATTTCCCCTGAGGGACACATGGTTGGGCCTCTTCTGTGAATCCTTTATTGAAAACACTAATAAAAGAAAAACAATTAATTAATGAGTGTGTTGCCTGTATTTCTCACTTCTTGTTTTTTATTGTGTCCCATCTTAAGGTTTTTCTACTTGATGGGCAGGCTTTCCCAAAAAAAGAGGGGGCGTACAAAATTGGAGTTTTATTTCATCTTACAATCCCGGACCAAGCAAAACCATTGATAAGGAAAAACTAGGAGGGGGGGACATTGGTAAAGGAAAAAAAGGGGACTGTGTATTTCTCTTTTCACTGACCTTGAGGAATGTTTTTTGCATCTAGAAAAAGATTACAGTTTTTCAGGGGTTTACATAAAAAAACTCAGGTGAAAGGTTATGTTAGGCATGCGTCGCAGACGAATTCAACCGGTTAAAGCCATCTGCGAAAACCCGTGCCAAAAAAAATCCCTTGTTACAAAGGGCCAATCCCCGATGGAGTTACCATGTATATAAATCTGGTTTCTTCGTTGGGGGTTCCTGGAAACATGTGGGATTTTGGCCACTGGTTCGCAAGTACGGATTTAAAACGGGTTGGAATTCGTTCTGCCGGGGGGGGGACCACAGGGCTAACACTAAACCTTCCCCACCTGAGGGGACAAAACACAAAAAAGCGACGTTTGGTAGGAAAATACATGGGCGAGGAGTTTGGCACAAGTCCGTCTCATGTTCGCTCTTCAGATGTTTGCCATCAGGCTATGTCAGTAACAAATAAGGCAGCCTTTGTATTTTTTTTCTTAAAAGTGAAATTAAATTGTAACTGTGTAAACAGCTACCATTAAGTATTATTTTACTGGTTTTGCTTTCTGTTTCAAAAGGTACACCCATAATGTTGTTACAAAAGGGCAAGGGGCCTTAAAGGATTTCCACAATGCAATACTGTTTGCTTCAATCGTAGGACCATCGGCTGCCGGGATTACGACAAAGAACACAAAAACTACGTCAAGATTGCATTGTTTGTTTGTAATATTTGTTCCCCTTTCTTGTGGGCGAGGCCCCAAGTGAAAACTAAATGGTTAATGTGTTGGGGGACTTTGGAGTCGTTGGAGGTCAACATCCTTTTTCTGTGTTTCTTGGGGAAGGGACACACCAAATCTGCAAATTGCAGGGGGCGGCCTGAAACACCTACATTTTACAGTGTTCTTCAAACAACTAAACTATCTGGGTAGGGTGAATTGCGGGGGGGGGGAGTCTACGGGAAGGCGGGGGGTAAGGGAGGAAGGGCGGGAAGGAACGCGGGATTCTTCAAGGTGGCAGGGAAAACTAGAGCGAGACAAATTATTTTTCAATACTGGGAAGTTACATGCGTACAGGATAACAGGGGGGAAAGCAGTGCAGTTTCCGGGGGCACCCCCCCCCCCCCTTCCCCCTCCCCCTGGGCTGAGGGGACCCTAAACAGTGGACAGGAGAAATCAGGCATGGCTTTTAAAAGTAACAAAAAATAGTAACACAAAATAACTATACCATTTCAATGGACCCCAGAAAAATGTGAAGAATTACACTATTTTTTCCCACCACAAGCCCTCCTGGTACCTATCCAGACGTGAAGCTGTGTACAAAACAAAAAAAACCTGGACGAGAGCACCCAAAGAAAGCGGTTCAGCAGATGAGAATTTCCAACAATTTTCCTGGGCAAAGTGCTCATCCAGTAAACTAGTGGACTGGGGACAAAACGAGATCAGGGAGGGGAAACTCAAGAGTTATAATGGAAAAACAACATGACGCAAAAAAAACATTACTATTGCTGATTCCAGTTTGAAGGAGCCGTTACACCCCCGGGAGGACCCATAAATTTTAATCCCCATGGTTATTATATCTCTTAACGAGGGGCACAGTTAGGGGTCATGTTGGATTTTTGACCTCAAAGAGGACGGAAAAATGATCTAAGAGAAAAGGGATTTCCTTTGTGTTGCCACCATCGACTACTTTTTATGACAACTCCTACTTATAGTTGTATCACCACCATTGCTGGTGAAAAGTTATTTTATGCTTCACCTTCTGATTGAGGGGGGCTCTAACATCACGTTAAATGTCGGGAAAAGCTGGGACCAATCAGGTAGCGCTCTTAAAATAGCTATCAGCTAATAGACTGAAAGACTGCAGGGATGTAGATAATAGCCGGGAGCGGCCGTAAAAATAAACCCTGGCTGTTTCAACGCTGGATTGTTTCCCGCCCTCTGAAATCAAAAACCATGTACAGTCTTTAAACTGAATGGATACCTCTTTCTCCTGAAAATGTTTTTAGCCAAATATTTTGTAAATCCTTTTACTGGGAACCGTTCCATGTACCCATCTCCGTTATTTGTTTCTTTTACCGTACAATAAACACCGGGGACTGTTAACATACGGGGCATTAGAGACGCGCATTTTGAACGACGATCGGGTGTGGTTTGCTCAAGGGGCTCATGGACCAGCGGTGTCTCTTTACTTCATTGTATGCGAAATAATGTACGCCATTTCGCATTAACGCTTTGCTTAGTAACTGAATCGTGGTATTGTATTCTTGTAGGTAATTGTAAGGAACAGAAAAGACACATCACAAAGGTTTTTTCACAGCGTTAATTAACAGGAAAAAACATTGGATTTTCTTGCGTAACTGAGAACAGTCCAAAAATGCAATGGAAATCAACCACCTGAACAACTCGAGGAAAAAAAGGCATTTGCGAGTGGAGTCTAGATTTCAAAAATGTCGGGGGGGGGCATTCCCCCATTACCCCCCTAGTAGGATGGTGCCTTCGGCACCATTGGCCTCCTGGCAAAAGTATTTTCCGGGCCTATTAGGCTATATTAATCCCGGCCTGTCAAAAAAAAATGGAATCTTACAATCCCTGCTTAAAGGTATATTATAAAATAGATTTCAAAAAAATGCTCATTGGAAGAGGACCCATGTATGGGGGAAAATTTCTTTCTCTTACGATTCACCCCTCCACTTGGTTACATACAAAAATGCCCCGGTGGAACTCCCCTCTTGGGGACACTGGGACTAAGCGAGGGAATTTTGGGTCAGGAAGTGTGAAGCTTGCTTTACTGTTAAACAATTCCATTTAATTTATCTGTGTGGGGACTATCTGATCAGGGTTCTTGTAAAAATGAGTGCCAAGAGGACTGTAAATAAACTTTGGTGTTGTATTTGTCAAGATTTAAATACTTATTAAACGTGATTTTTTTAAAACGTTTTATCTGCTGTGCACTTTTTCATTTTGTCAAGTTTCCAGTTGTTTCCTGAATTAATTTGGACTAATTTAGTCCATTTTGTTAGAAAAAAATCTAGTCATGGGAACCAAAAATTTTGGTCCCTGCGTACTTGTTCCATGGAATTCAAAAAAACTGGATTAAATCGAAGGGTCCCCGGGGGTACTAATCCCTCTCAAATTGTGTTTTGGCCCTTGCCCTCCCCTTGTGTGAAACTGTTTGTAAAGGACAAAGTCCCTGCGGGACCCAAAATAAAGACAAAAAAATAAACCAATCAAAGACCAAAATCAGGGGGGACTGTCCCCTGGTCAGTTCCCCTCATGGATGGGCTCAAGGAAACTTGTCCTTGGGACACAGTCCTTTTACAAGTCCCTGAAACCAAGCTCTCCTTTGGAAAAACATATGTGAGAGGATTTGGGTCCCCAGGCAAGTTTCCCTTGTGTGTAGCTTGCGTAGCTGGCGGTTCTTTTTTGGCGCGGCACGAAGGCCAAAATTCGTAAAGCGGCGAAAAGCCGCGAGAGGGAGGTCTGGGGGGCGGGAGGGTATTTTGCCTTAGGGCGCTGCGCCGGCCAGCGACGCAGGCTACCTGTGTTTCATTTGATGGATTGGTTGGTCTGTCATCGAATAGTGGGGACGGGACAAGCTTCCGTAAAAAAAACTAAAAATCTTAATTTAAAGGGACCGTTTTGTCGTCTATATTCCCCAGGAACCAGAACAATAAGCGGACGTCAATCTTCAAAGCTATCCGTTCTGATTCTTGAGGTAAGAACGAAAAACGTCTTAAATTATAGATTTTTATGTCTTTTACGGATTAGAGGCGAGGATTCACGCGGCCGCTGTTTGCCCGTACGCTCTTTGTAAGAAACCCTGTCACGTGACCTTGTCAGTGGTAAAAATAGCATCACAAAGGGTTTTTGGCCTTCTGAGGTTCGACTTTTGGTCTCCTACCCCAAGGCTTCTAAAAAAAATATCTTACTGCGAGTCTCCAATAAAGAAGAATGAGTGTGTTCTTTTACTGCGCTGCTGTCCTTGTGGACTCGGTTCCCCAGTCGGTCTTTTCTTATAAGGAAAAATTGTTAGGAGGGGACGCGTTGACTGGTGACGAGCTACGTCACGGATGGGCGCTTCTTGGAATAATTAATGGGATATTCTACCTGAATTTTCAATTGGAATATTTTTAAGAGGGAAGTGAAGGGATAGAAAGGGAAAAAAAAAATTAATTTTTTTGGAACCCCAAACAGGGGGACAGTGATACCAAACGGGCGGGGTGCTCTGTTTTTTTACGGTGGGGGTTATCAAAAACTGTCGTCAACTGGTCCAAATCTTACTAAATTTTTTTAAACTTCAAAGTCTAATTTTTAAAAAAACTACATTAAATATCTTCAATAGGTTTTCTGATTTCCCTTAAAATTTTACAACTCCTTGAGGAAAAACTAATTCCTCCCACTAAAATACCCAACAAATCACTCAAAAATTTACAAAACACCAATAACATAGAACTTCATGGGATGAGCAATAGAGTTTTTTGGATTGCTAGAAACATGAACGAGGATTATTTCCCATTTAACCAACATGTTAAGTCGCGGAAAATGCATGGCATTCAGGTAGAATCCCCGCCTTAAGACTAAATTTTCACGTCGCCGTTCGTAATCCCGTCTCAATCTCCCCCTGTCTCAACCATCCTTGCTCACGGTTTGGTTCATTTTGTTTTGGAAATCGCACGAACCTCGTTACAATTCGTGGATTAATAGGTACGAGTAATGTTTTGAATGGTTCTCACTTTAGGTGACTGCCAATTTGCGAACTTTGATTCTGCAAACATCACGAAATTGTACGAGAAGGTGAGAGAGCGAGTTTTTATTACTAAAACATTCAACAAAATTAAGAAAAAAATAACTCGCGAACGACCGCAAACCTAGTTTTGCGTGTCTCTAACCAACTCACTTATGTGGTTAAAACTATTAAACATTCCAAAGTAAAGCCATTTAAAGGGAGTGTTTCCACGCGCACACGCGCAGCACATCGTTCATGCTTAACAACTGTATCCGCCTAAAAAAAACCCTCTAATATGCACTTCTCCGATCAAGGACTTCCAGTTTAAACAAATAGATTCCATGTTGCCGTGCGTCTGTTCAGTAATAGAATCACAGATGACGTCAAAATGTGGTAAGAACAAAAACAAAAGTGGACAACGAAGCCGCTGCGGCGAGTTGGTCACTGATGTTCTTACAACATGTTGACGTCTTCTGTGATCTATTACTGAACAGACCACCGGCAACATAGGAATCTATTTGTTTTATATAATTTTGGAGATATTCGCTTGGTATTTTCACTTGATTGTACGCTAAATAAGCCGATAAAAATTATGTCAACAAAACATCGAGTTTAGGCCACAGTGTTTTCATTGCCCCCACTCAAATAAAAACTTTGTGAAAAGCTAAACGGCTTTAAATAATATTACAGCTCAACTCAGCAAATGTTTCGAAAATGCAAATAATTTAGAGACTAACCTCTATTCCGTCCTGATTATGAGGAAAAAAAACAATCTGAATTATTCAGTCCAAATCACTGTTGGCAAGTCGCTTAATGCGCGAACGATTAATCCGACTAAATTTCTGGGATTCTGTTCACCAATGAGCTAAAAAGACCCACCATCACTATTTTTCCTTCCAAGGTTCTAGCCAAGCTTGAAACAGCCGATTTAAAACTTCGGTATCAATTTTAAACTACATTGAATTTCCTACGACAATATTCCAGTTTTGACGAAAAAAATATTTCTCTGTTTTGAGCGACAAGGATTGTATCTATGCAGCAGGGCAGGGCGGCCACGCGCGTTTTCCCGCCTCGTGACGTCATTCGTGCGTCTGTACTCTAATAGATTAACAGTTTCTAAACCAATCACGTGCGCGAGCTTTACACAGTGAATATATAATATCACATACTATAATTAGTCCAAGAAAAACGACGACATGACCAAAATTCAATAAAAACATTTCAACGGATTACACCGTTACACAAATCCACATTGAATATCAGAATAAATTACAAGAATAAAGTATTGCGCCCGAAGGGATTTATTCTGGAAATTTATTACTCAGTATTCAAATGTCGACATTTCCCCTCGGTGTAATCGTTGAAATTTTGGTCATTCGTCGTTTTTCTTGCCGACTAATTATTAGTATGTGATTGCGAAGTATCGACAAGTATCGACAAAGCTACATGTGAGTGGGGTTTTTTGAACAGATAAAGTTGAGTGATTAGCAGGCACATGCGCCGAACCGAGGACTTTTTGTTCTCTTTAAAAGTTGACGCGTTTGGCCGCGTTAACAATATTGCAAGTGATATAAACATAATAGGTACAACTTGGGATTAATTGCACTGCTCTCGATCAATCGGAACCGAGTAATTTTGTTGAGTGTATGAAGCGATTAACGTATCGCGTGACTTCACCCGATCAGTTCTCCATTGCTCAGTTGACAAAAAGAATGTAAAACAGTTTTTGCTAAAGGAAAATTTGCAAGTTTAAATATATAGCCTGCGGGATTCTCAAACCAGATACATGCGAAGTACTGTAGTATATAAGCACTTGTGTGGCTAGAACATGGCAAGTATAGTTCAAACCAACATGTTAAACGTTGCAAAGCTCAATGCGTTGATTTTAAACTAACCCGCAAGCCAACTAATATCAAGCAAAGATCGCGTAGTCAAAACATGTTGGACGAATTTAATTCACCCTGCAGACGAATTTAATCGATTTATACGTCGCACAATCGTCGAATTTAATTGCTAACAGGTCCTCAGTTGAATTAAATTCGTCCGAATTAAATTCGACGATTGCGCGACGTATGAGTTTTATTGCGCTGTACGTTAACGGTACTACACTGTAAAAACTGACTAGTTAAAATAACTATTTAAAATAGTCGTGACTAATATTAATAGTCATTTAACCATTCTAAAAAGGTGAAAGTAGTGACACTATTATTTACTGTCTGTTACTCGAGTATAGTTCAAGCCAAGAGAAGATAAGGGGATGTCAGTGAACGTGCAAAGCGGAATGCGTCGATTCTCAACTAACCAATGCTAACTAGCCCAAATTGTTTTTGTTGTTTGGTGCACAAGATGTTAAGCGACCCATTATAACTCGTCAGCTTCTTTGTGGTATTGGCTACAATTCTACACGCAGCAAACATGTTTGCATATGTACCTGTTAGACGTTCAGATCGACGAGTTTATTGCGCTGTTAACGGGTTAAAAATTCAAAGGTAGCGTATTTGCTGTCATCTGTTAACTGCGATAACATGGGATCGCTAGAAGGACATCTAATGCCGGGCTCGATGTTTATACTCGGCGCGGTTTGGTGGTTTATAGGCGACATTCTGCAGAACAACAGAAATAACGCTGATCGAGCTCGCCGAAGGGCCACCCCGCGTGGATCAAGACCGTTTGTACAACCTGTGTGGTACTCGTGTCGAGGTGCCAGGCTTTCCAAACTCCCCGTGGAGCCTATTGTCAAAGTCATCGTTGCGGTGCTAAGTGTAATATGTGAGCTCCTCGAAATACGACCAAACAGCCTTGTTCGACGACAATGGAGAATTTGTCGCCGAGCACCTGGATAATTACGCGCATTCTGCAATGTACGCATTTTTTGGCCTCAGCGGTTTGGTTGATCTTGTGATGTGGTACGCCTTGCTGCCGCTCCCGCCAAAGTTCGACTATTTGGTGATGTCGTTGGCGTTTTGGTTCGAAGGGTTTTTGTTTTTCTTCCATCTGCACGGGCGAGATGAGCTCAACGTTCGCTTGCACACCATCCTTTACATCGTAGTCTTCGTCACCGCTGGTGTTTTCCTGTTAGCGGTAATTTCGGACCAATTTATGCAGTTCATGAGTTTTTTGAAGCCTTATTTACTGTGTTTGCAAGGTGGCTGGTTTTACCAAGCTGGGTGTGTCAGTTTTGGACGGATCCGTGGAAGAACTCACCCAGTAATGTAGAGTTTTGGGAATCGCGTTTGCAGTTCACGCGGCTGACCTGGTTTGTTGTTCATCTGATTTTCCACATCGCCTGTTACCGCTGTTTTATCAAAAAGCCTTTGCTGAATGAACGCCGACTGTCTGAGGAAAGTTCGGGCGAAGAAGTGGATTCCGTGATGCTGGAAGAGCGTTAGAGAAGAGAACGGAACAAACAGAATTGAAATATATTTTCAGAGGCGGGTTCAGGGGGGGGGGGGGGGGGGGGCGGCGGTGGTGATTGGCTGGCCACCCTCAAAATCCGCAAAAAAAAAATTAAAATTAAAAGCGATTTACATAGAAAATAAATAGAAGTGCACTGGGCAGGTGTAAAAATTGGTGCTGTTTTTTAGCTAAAATAAAATAAGAAAAAATATTTGCTAACAGCGAGTCCACTTCCTGGATCCGCCCCGATGATTTTCTTCTGGATATTTAGTATAATGTATAATTTAATTATTTGCAAAAATTGTTATGCTATGTTTAGCTATATTTAATCTAGTCTACTCGCCAGTCCCCCCCTTAGCCTGAGTAACAGGCATAGTAAGGGAGGGGGGGGGGGGTATACGCAGGATAGTCTCCCTTTTCTCTTAATATCCGACGAGAAGTAACGTATAAAAGACGAGAAATGGCGTTCCTTTCGTGATTTCGAAAGAGAAACAGACTGCAAGCAGTAGTTTGATGAAACAATCTTGGAACTTATTTATTCACATTTATCTAATATTTACACACTAAAGGTCAATAAATGACTTGCCTTTTTTGCAGAAATGATTTTCTGGAATGTTCGACCATGGCATTGTAATTGGTGATGTTTTCTGGCTGAGCGATTTGAAGCTCTAATTTTGCGCCGGTTCTAAACTGAAGGAACAGACGCAAAATTGGGGTTTGTATGGAATGAACTGGCCAGATTGTAGTTCGAGGACCTGAGTCTTTCGAGATGCGGGAAGCTGTTATGATAATCGATCGAAAGAAATAGCTTTTTTAGGGCAAAATTCTAGAGGAGGTACGGAAATTTTGGTCCGCGTCCCAAACTGCTCAAAGCTTGTATGCCTTGTTGTATTATTAGTATTCTAGAAGCGAGTAAAAACTTTGAAGTCTAGGAAAACTGCTCTCCTCGCGCATTTAAAATCACCGTAAAAACCGCTTCAAAGCAAAGTTTTAAACAACGTCCAAACATTTGGAACTTTATTTTATTCTAAATATAGACAGTCATACAATACCAAGTTCTGACCAAGTTTAGCGAGAATAAGTTCGTAGCCCTTATTACAGTGAAACGCAATCCTACCGTTGCCAATAGAGAAAGTTTCTGATTAAAATTTCGACAATTTGTGGACATTTTTCTGACAATCGTTCTGATAGCTTTCGTTTTCAACCGGCCAATCCAAATGCAGAACTATGAAAGGCGGAGTTGTCAAGGCTCCCAAGTTCGCCGCGTTCTGATAATTGACATATCCGCCTCCCACAATTCTTGACAATATGATTTGCTTAGATTAAATAGAAGCCATCAGAAAGTTGTCAAAAAATATGGTCAAAAAAGTTGTCAAAAAAATAATCAAAGACTTTGTCGAGTAGTTTTCTGCTAGTTGGCTCCCTTAACTTGCCAATATTTGGATGGTAAAAGTCGGTATTTTACCTACATTCCTACATATAGAAATTGTCAGTCTTTCCTTTGCGGAGTTAGTTTATTGCATCATTCCTATC
>MU825724.1:0-10393 GCA_029204205.1 Desmophyllum pertusum | reverse complement strand
CAATGTTATTACCTTTTATATTGGTTGCCGTACTAAAATTAAACCGCTGAATCAAGCTTGATTCGTACATGCTTCACGACTCTGCCAAACTAAATTTGATCAATTTAGGTTTGGCACATGAAATTGAAATCAGGGCGCATTTGAGTCACTGGCCCAACACCCCCAAATGATACAGTATCTGTTCTGTAACTTATGCACATTGAGAGTCAATTCCCTCAGATCTTAACTGATCTCAGAGATCCTGCAAAGCTGTCTGCTGAGCCTATTCCCGATTCAGAGGTCTATTTTAACCAGCACAAGTGTCAGGAAAGTTTATACAGGTCAAAAAGGGTCCCCGACTATAGCAACAACGTTAAGAGAATATTCCGTTGTTAGCACAACACCTCTGAATCAATGAAACAAACCTTGGCATTGGGCACCTATCGATGGGCTTTTACTGATAAAAGCCTGATAGTTCTACGAGTACGATTGAATTCAGAAATAACTTTCACGCTTGAGAATAAACTTTGGGCATAAAAAGCGAAGGTAAACTCAATGAACTTGAGCTCTCTTTCGCTTTACTAACTGTAGGTATTGGCAAAATAATTCTCATTGCTTGAAACTGTGACCCAGAATGCAGGAGGGATCTAGACGAACCCTTGCAAAACATTGTACTAAAAACCAAGTAAATTCGCCTACCTGTTAACGTTTCGTGAATGAGTTTCCCTTTCACTTAAAAACTGTTTAGATTCCCTCTTTTTCTTCTGTCACCATTCCGTTTGTGTACATTCGATATATAGAATTATATTATATGGTGCACACACGTTTGAAAACTGAAAGAAGTCCACATTTATAGACTCCATTCCCCCCTACCCAGGGACTTCCCCGTGTCGTGTTTTGTGCATTCTTATTGGACAAGAACAGGCAACGTGGATAGACCTGTTTGGTGATGTCACGGTGTAAAAAGTACAAAAATAACTTTCGCGCCGGAAGTGAATTTCTGTTGCATTTCGCAAATGGGAAAATTCCTGTACTACTACTTGCCCCTGTGTTGTTAAACCAAAAAGTGTAAAAATTTTGAAAAATACTCGTGATGTAAGATGATTACGAAGAATATGCTGTTTGTTTCTGGAGGAAATAGGAAGTTATTCCCAATCTAGAACAATCCGGCGAAGATTCCTTCAGAATCTCCCCCAGTTTTTTTATGGGAACAAAACAGGAAAGCACTTTTATTTCGCTAAATATCGCTAACTAAGCGAAACTTTAGATATGGAGATTTTTGGATAACTGAGACAGAAGTTATTTCTGGCGAACAGGTTTGAGGGGTCGGGCATTGGCTAGATTTTCACACACGGTGCTTCCCGAACAGCAATCTATCTTCATGGGCAGTCATATCCTATTTCCTTGCTTTCCACGCGGAAAAGTCACGTCTGCGTAACGGCCGGTGCTAATTACTGTAGACATCGATTTATAGCTAACGGCGTTACACAGACGTGATTTTTCCGCTGAAGCAAGGAGACGTCTGCACGCAGGCTTTTTTGTTATACTGACTTTACTGAAAACCGAATTTCTCGATTAAACGCCCGGGCGTTTTCTTTAGTAATCAACTTGAATGCGTTTTATTGACGAAGCTCAGCGTTTATAAAATACTTATTTTTTTTGTTATCATTTTTGACAGTCCCTGTTTCTGCTCTAAGCATATGCCATAAACGCACATGCAAAACCATCCCAATGTTTTGAGTTGTCAGTGTTTTATATATATGACGGTTGAGATTTTGGTTGTCACTAGTTTAGATTTAAGAGTCAACTTGAAAAAATCTGTTTTAATCTAAACTAGTGGAACCATGGCGCAGTTCGTGAACCAAATTCTCAAACGCGTCACAAGTAAGTCTGTAGTATCGTGACCTGAATAATATAAACACTGACAACTCAAACATTGGATGGGCCGCATAAATGAATAAACTGTATCAACTCATCCACCTCGTCCCCAGGGCCCCTCGTTTTTTTTCTTTACCACGTGACCAAAAGAAACGGAGGATCCTGGGAACGAGAATGGTATCAACTAAACAAGACCAAAATGGCAACTTCGTCCTCTGAGTAAAAAAAAAACTTGACACAAACCAACACACAAACCTTGAAGTGCGGTAAGTGCGGCACTTGGTCATCCTCGAACCCAGACATCTCTCTTTAATATTTCCAAGAAAATGGGCGCGCAAAGGAAGGAGGGAAGGCAAAATCATTGTATTTCTCCTTCTCCTTCCCTCGGGGTCATGGAGACCCGCAAGGCTTTCCATCACGACTTTATGCGGCCTTATGTTCCACCGGGAACGAAGAGGATCGGTTAGTAAGTAGGTTATATCGTTCTTTCAATATCAGTCATTGGAGACATTGAACGACTGGATTGTTCAACGTCGTCCCCAGGGCTATCTCCGCTTTCAAGATGGCGGCTGGGTCGCGGCTGGGCGGAGTCTTGAAAGCGGAGATGGCTCTGGAATAATAATCATGGCCAAGTCCGCTGGGGACTGGGGCCAAGAACCCATTTTAATGTCCGCTGAGGATTGGGGCGAGTGATACCTAGTCTTTCCTTGAATGGCGAGATCAAGATGGCGACGAGATAACAAGAGTGTTTTGAGATCGATGAAGAAGAAGCTATTAACGCGCGGACATTCGCGACTGCTTCTTGTTGTCATGCACATGAGTAGCTTGTTAACGGCTACAATTACACCTGTATTGCCGTAAGCTGGGAAGGACGAAGATGCATTTTCAAAGGACAAAAACGCTGACAAATTAAAAGGAATGAATGTCTGCTTGAAATTCCGGATCGCACAAACGATAATTTCCAATGGTGTCCTCTCGTCAGGAAGCATGGAAAATTGGCATTTTGGAGCACGATAGTCGATGTTATAGTCCTTTGCATGGGAGACGAAGGTACGCTATTGCAGTTGTATTTTTTTTCTGGGAAGCGAGGAACTTGAAGATTCGAATTTAATTTTGCCAAAACTAATATCTAAGTAAGTTCTACTTTCAATATCAGATCGAACAAGTTGTCCAGGTTTCTAGCAGCCCGTACTATTTATCGTAGAAGTTTTACTTTCTCATATTTCTCTGTAAAATTACATTGTTTACATTCGTAGTGTTTTTTCTAAGTGTCGATAGCTACTGCGCGTGCGTGAAATTTAATTACGCCCATGAATAATAATAATAATCTTTATTTATATAGCGCCATTTCTACTAAAAAACCAATAGCACTTAACAAAACTACTTAAACAAATAAACATTACTTTACTGATATGATAATTTACTATTATAAAAACGAATAATTTATAAGGAAAGCAAAAATTTAAAAAAGTCTTAACTCTACTTTTAAAGGTACTTAAGCATGATGTAGTTCTAATAAGTATAGGTAATCGCATGGGGCCGAGTAAAATTAAGGATTAATATCACGCGTGTTTTCAGAATTTGCAGAAATTGCCCGAGTCGCGCAGCGACAAGGGCAATTTCTGCAACTTCTGAAAACACAAGTGATATTAATCCTTAATTTTACGAGGAAACATGCGATTACTTGTTTTATGACATAGAGGGCAAAATTTTCGGAAAACTTCAAAGCGCCGCGAAGCTAAATTCAGCCGCGGCGGAACGAACTGATATTCCTTCCAAAAATCACACAGAATCACAGGAAGATCAAGCAAACCCTTACGTTCAGAACAGGGTAACGTTGACTGTTATGTAAATCTTAAGAGAAAATTGTAAGTCGTGAAAATAAAAAAAATAACAAGCTTGCAATCAGCCAAGTAAAACGTAATTTTATTCACCTGTTTGCATGTTTTGAAGCTTTCCGCTGCGAGCTGCTTGACATGTCAATCCTACATCGATAAAACGGCAAACGACGACTCCAAACAAACTTGTAGAGGTAATTTCTCCTGTTCAATTTGTCGGCCTTCTTCTTTCTTTGAACAAACTCTGTGCTCTTTACTCTGGGTTGCACATGATGAAGCCCGTATAACAGAAGTGAAACGAAGAAGTCAGTCGGCCGCCATGAATGAATTTCGTTTCAAAACTTGGCCAAGTGTCGCACCTGATTGTTTTCTAGTTTTCAACTGAAATAATCTTCTGTTGTTTCGAGTGAAAACACTGAGATTCAGCTTTCGGAATTTCGTTTCAAGCTATCAAACAGTTTCCATTCCTTTTTCATCAAATAACTCGGGAAAACTGAAGTCAAACTCCGAAGCGACGTACAAGCGAGCGCTGTTTTTGAAAATTCTGCTCAAAATCCCGCCGTCAAGGAAGCCAACTAAGTGCAGCGCGCCATCAGCCCAATTAGGAGCGAGGAATTTTGCCGCTCGTCCAATTAGGATCAAGTAATTTTTGCCCCGGGCAAACCCAAAATTAATGAAAAATGCCCTCTGTCTCAGCCATCAGCATTCAGTAATTTTGGCCCCTCCTATGTTATAAGATCAGGTACATTATTCTCCATAGTATAGGTGCCATTACTGAAAAAGCGCGCTTTCCATAGGTTTTCTAGATTGTATCTTTAGGGACATACTAACAGTTTCTTTATTGGCTGTGCGAAAGTTTTCTGCTGGGCATGGTATTTAGTTATAGTGTCTGTTAAATTATTTAGGTCCAGTTTCATGATAAGCTTTAACAGTCCAAAAATTAAAATCTTGAACTCTCTTCTTGATTTAAAACTGGGAGCCAATGCAGTTCTATCAATATCTTAGAATACGCGAGAAGACAGGCTGCGGCATTTTGCACATATTGGAGCTTTTGGCAGCATATGTTTGGTGGTAGACCAGGATAGTAGAGAGTTACAGTAATCGATTCGACGAAGTGTTACAAAGGCGTGTATTGGTTTTTCGCAGTTTTTTGTGTGACAGGAACTTTCTGATAGTGGCCAAATTGACGTAGATGATAGAAAGCTGTTTTGGCAGAGTGAGTTCACCCGGGGGGGGGGGGGGGGGGGGGGTAACTGAATCAAAGTGTTTTAATACGGGTAGGCTTCCGCCCCGAGGTCCACACCTTTACCCTTTTTATATACCATTTTTGACTGAAAAGGTACCGACCTTTCACATACCTACAGTTGAAACGACTGCCATCCCTTTTACTACTTTTCCTAAAACTTTTTAGGGGGATGGAATAGCCCCTTAAAATATTGGATGAATCAGCCGTTAAGTGCGTCTGTTTCGAGATTATGTTGAAAGGCCGCTTTTAAACATTATCTCTAAATGACAGTCGTGAATCCCTACCCTTTTCTATAGCTTCAACTCGTGAAATCCCTACCCTTTCATATACCTCGAGCCTGAGAAAAAAGGACCCCTTTCGGGCGGAGCCTGCCCCTAGCCTGTTCCAGGCTCTCGGATATAGTCCAAGTCAATATATTGATAGGACCCCGCCATCACAAATTGGCAACATAATTTATTTATTCTTCGCTTATCCATCTCAGAAAAGTGCACCAATCAACATATCAAAAGTCTAGAAAATCTTACGAAGGGGAAGCCACTTTTCTTGACTTATATACAATGTAGCTCTATAGGTATAGCAATGAAAAACGAGGCTACATGCAATAACCTACCTCTTACATGTATTTGTTTTGATCACAAATTCACCAGTGTCACTCAAACAAAAGAGATAAATGACCCAGCACATCCTCGCAAGCTAAAAATTCAACTGGGGAAATACAGCTAAGCTAGGTGAATTGTGAATTATAATGCCCCAACCCCCCCCCCCCCCCCCCCGCTTGACTAGTACTGTGATTTCTAATTTTACTAAATACGACATGCTCACGGTCGGTAAACCTGGTCATTGGCTGTGGCAAGGCTCTTGCGTGGCTTTTGTAGCAGGCCCTCGTTACGAAATGCTCACGGTCGGTAAACCTTGCCATTAGCTATGGCAGGTTCTTGCAGGCTTCTAACAGCCCTCATCTACGCCCCTGACGAACTGCTCATGTTTGGTAACCTGGCCATTGGCTATTGGCAGGTTTTATTTACGGGCTCACGGCAGCAGCCTCGTTATCGAAATGCTCACGGTCAGTAACCTGGCCATTAGCTGTGGCAGGTTCTTCGCGGCTCTCAGCAGCAGCCCACCGTTACGAACTGCTCACGGTCGGTAACCTGGCCACGTGGCTGTGGCAGGTTCTTGGCGGGCTCTCGTAGTCAGCCCTCGTTTGCTAACTACCCGACAGTCCTTTTACTTTGGCCATTGGTTGTGCCTAAAAACGAAATTTTGCTATAGCCTTTTGCTTAGATGATTGTCCCCAGGGCAAGCGGCCTTTCGCGTTTGTTGGGATTCTGTGTCTGCTTCCTGGTTCTGGCCACTTTTTTTGCAAATTTTTTTTGGTGGTGGTGAGGATCATGCTAGCGTGGGTGCTTGTGGTGGCGCTCGTCTAGCATGTTGGCGTGGTCCTATCAGTGGGTAATGGCTTTGGCTAAGCTTTCACACCTGCTTCACACAACATGCACCTCGCAGTCGCTAAGTTGCAATGCGGTTTGTTACGGCTTTCAAGTCCTATTTTTGAACCGGCTCTGGCCTGACTCTGGCATTGGCCTTAGGCTAGGTTTTAGTGGCCGCTTTGTGGTGACATACATTTGGCAATCGCTTTGTTCAGGCTTTTTGGGTATGTGGGACCCTTCGGAATTCTCCAGCCATGTCTAGCAATGCATACCAGCTGTATATTCTCACATCATGGAGGCCTTGACAAGGCTCTCTTCTCCACTTGCAAAGGGCATCCTACAATCGCTTTGAATGGACTATTTGCTTATTTGTAACTTGTTTGTTGGCCTAGGGTCGGTCCAGCATTCCATCCATAAAGGTGTACTTATCTGCTGTGCTGCTCTTTGCACATGAAACACGGGATTTTCCTGACCCCCTTATCAATTGCCTCAGATTGAAGGAGCGTGGTTCGGGGAATTAAACATTCTCTAAGGCTCTTCTTCAGCGGTGCGCCTGCCTACTTTACCGACGGCGTAATGATGGTGATTTTTAAACCATTGGATGGTATCTTGCCCCGATCATTGTACTGTATGTGTTGGGCAGCTTGCAATGTCGCCCTCTTTCGGTCTGGGGTCGAGTTCACTGTCTCCATGGTTCACTAGTTTTTTCTGCTTCCATCCACCTGAGCGTCTAAGACATTGGCAGTTGCTTACAGATTCCAATCCTTTGTGCTTACGTGTTGGGATCAAAGCCCCCAAGACGGACCCATCTCGCAAGCTAAGGGCTGTTTTATTCACATTGGCAGAGGAATTTACCCTCTCTTGTGCCATTCAGGCAAATTGGCGTACACTTAGTGGTAAATCCAGAAGCCCCTTTCTTCGGCTGGCAGGATGGACGGCTCATTGTCACGTGCTATCCTCACTAATTGGATTAGACAGATTCTGGCCGGCGGCTGGAGGTTTTCAGGCAACTTCTCCAGTTTCCGTATCGGTGTAGGAGGGACAGATCCAGCGGCGGCTGCACGCAATGGGGTTTCCGGACCACCTAATTTCAAACGTTGGGCCGCTGGTCTATAAGTACTGCTTACCAGCTGTACATCCGCACACTCTTCAGAGGCATTGTTGCTACTCCATTACCTTGGAGTCATGCAGCTTTGCTATCCAGTTAGGCGGGCTGGTTTTTTTTCTTGGCTGGGGGGGGGGCTTTTTTTTTTTCGCCTATCAGTTAGGCTGGCTGATATTACCATCGGCTCTCGCAATTGCCTGATCGTGTTGGACGAGTTACAGTGGATATGTCATGTAGGTGATTCATTTTGTCTTTTATGTACCTTTAATTCGGTCAGGCATTGGGGGAAGGTGCTTGGATTGTTTGGGTATGTTTTCTGAGGTCCCACGTCCACCCTCTTCGACTCTCTTCCAAGCACCTTTTGTTGGGCTGATATTGGTGGTTGGCGGCTCGCAGGGTTGCCATGGATACCTCCACGCTTTGGCCGATCCAGGTGTGGCTCTACCAAGGCACCTTTCCCCAAGCTGGATCCTAACTGGTGACGAGTTTTAATGTCTCTTCCACAGGCTATAACAGACTCTGTCTTGGATTCTTTGTGCATTGAATTTTAAAAACGTGAGTCATTATGAGCCTTTTTTTGGCCTGACCGTGGGGAATTCGAACGGCTTGCTTGTCTCCACCGTGGAGATTGGCCACTTAAAAAATGCTAATATCCGGGGATTTACCCCGGGGGAAATGGGCACTGAGTGACGCATTTAGAAATATACTTTATGTGCATATTTCAGATACCAGTGTGGAGAAGATGCCCATAAGGTAAAGTTAAGTCAAATCAAGTAAGAAAATTGACTGTCCTGTTTTTTTTTTTTTTGTTTTTTTACAAACCAAAGCAAATTTCCGCCGTTTGGGAGGTGGCTATTAATTGAAAATTGCATAACTTTGTTAATTGAGCCTGCAGTGATTACTGGTGCCAGGCGGGTTCTTTTTTAAACAGTCCGCAATGTTAAGACAACAGTTCTTCAAAAACATAAAGACAATGACATGGTTTTTTCTAACGTTCTGATTTATGTAAACACTTGTAAATCATATTGTTTTCCTTTAGCCTCGTTTTTTCATGTTCTGCATCAGGGGTATCCATATAAATAATAGATTTTTGCATCTTCTTCTTCTTAGATTTCGCCTAGACTTTTGATGATGTTTGTAGAGGACATATTTTTTGGTTATAAAACTGTTTAAGAATACCCTTCTGTTGTGCAATTAGTGATAGGTTGACCCTTTTTATCCGCTAAAATGCTTATGACTAATAGTGGGAAAAAAAGCGAAAAAAGAGAACGGCGCGCGAAAGGGATCGCTAATCTCTCTCCCAGACTCCCTTCGCCGCGGCCGTTCTCTTTTTCTGCTTTTTTTTTCACTATCCGAGAGCTGGAACAGGCTAAGCCTCCCCGTAATAGTCCATTATAGGGGAGTACCGCGCCCGGGGAGTTCACCTGCTTGTTCACTCAGAGAGGGTATTATATGTTATTTGGCTGACTCGGCCGGCTACGATTCAATTCACTGCCTGCATAAATTAGAGCTTAGCGGTGGGGGAGGCGATGACGAGCGTTCAGGCAACTACGCTTCCACTTTCGATTTGGAGTGTTCAGGTTTCACCGGGGCGTAACGGCTGAAGGGGGGGGGGGAAAAGAATGTGAGCATATATATCTGGCTATCGTCAGGCATAAAAATGATGATAATTAATGATGAATTAATGTTCCACGACGTTTTGGCGATCCGTTGCAATGATCTGTTATTCACAAAAAGCTTTTCTTGTTATAGCTGGCTTATACTGTAATTACAATGGCGATGGTTTTGATGAAAGTAGTGAATATTTTGATGATGTCTGGAGATCGCCGACAGTTTTTGTTGTCACGCAATAAGATAGCCCATCAACAACTTTGAATCTCACTTATCTTTTTCGCTGAGTAAATTAATTTTCGCGGTTTTCGCGATGTAGCAAAAAACGCGAAAATAAAGACGATATTTCAGTTGGTAACATCCGCTTTTGAAGCCCTTTTTTTCTCTGAAATCGCGATTAAAGCCTCGCAAAACACGGATTCCCTGTCGATTTCTCGAATTAAGTACGCGCGAAAAATTAGTAAGAATAAGGTAGTTGTAAATGTAAATACCAAAACTATGTTTAACTTATAAACAAGCAAAATGTTTGGCGTCTACAAATTTGCGTGTGTTTCCAGAGTTTATATAACTTAACTGTCCCGGCGCGATGGCAACAGGAATCAGGGGATGTCGTGCTTGCAATGTAAGCATCAGAGTGATAAACATAAAATGATTGGAACGCGCTCAAAAAAACAACCGAACTCTCTGTAGGAAAGAAAGCTCATTAAAAAAAAATACAAAACACTACACATTTCGATACACATCAGAGACTCACTGAGATTGCTTTTAGATAAGTTCAAAACATTTTACAAAACCCTACGGCGTCCTCAGTTGTGTGTTTAGGGTTTCTGCTCATAAACAAGTTTCCTAGACTATTCAAAATTGTTTGCAGTGTTCGCTTTCCCCAGAGGCCAAACTTTTTAGGTGGCCGATTTTCCCGGGGGGGGGGGGGGGGGAGCATCGTTTTTAGGGCACTGAAAGCTTGGCACAAGAGATATCTTAATTCGGCAGGCTGTTTGGTCGGCTTGTTTTTATTAATGGGCGCTGGGATTTTCCACGTCCTCGAAGGCCCGACAAACCATGAACACAGAAATTGATGAAGATAATCGACAAGGTCTCTTTGGATAAACTGGCGTACAAACCTGAGTGTAAATATTACAAAGGAAGAATTCGATGACCTGGTGAGTCAAGCTTGGTGAATTTTACGAAGATCATCACGAAGGGAGCTTCGATGTTATAACACTGAATCCGTAATTACGTCATCAACTCCTATTTTTCGCAAGTGTTCATCACAACAATTTGGGTGAGTTTTGAACCTACTAAAATCGCT
>MU825723.1:0-10421 GCA_029204205.1 Desmophyllum pertusum | reverse complement strand
ATACATTTTGTATTTTTCGCGTTCCAGTTATTTCATTGTAAGTTAATGCAAATAGAGACAGTTATTTGGAATGAATTTGGTGTAGTATATTAGAGACAAATTAAAGTTTTTCACGTTCTAGTTTTTTCGATCCATTGCATGTTCTGAAATAGCTATAGGAGACGATTGTTTGGTATTCTCTGTAAATTAATGGGAGACACTTTTTTCGATTACGGTATTCAATTCAGTGTCAAGTTTTTGTATCTTTTTGTTTTGTTTTTTGGTAACATTGTTGAAGAGGCGGCTACTTTCGGGGGGATTGTTACTTTCGGGGGGGGGGGGGGGGCTGTTACTTTCGGGGTTTAATAGAAGGGTAAAAAATTAACGTTACTTTCGGAGAGGCGTTACTTTCAGGGGGCCCGTTACTTTCGGAATTCTACGGTATTATAATAAATTGCTAAATAATCAAAATTTAAAATGTGGCATGTTTTTCTTGTGCAGGTTTCCTCCGGTCATCAAGTTAACAATCTAACTGACCTTGACAAGATTTACCTTCTCCTTGCTGAGCACAACCTTGGAGACAGTTTCAATGTGCTGTGCTATGATCTGCGAATCCGTACCCTTGCTGATTTGAGTAAACTCGATGAAGAAGCATTGAAGAGATTCAGACTTCTTCCTAACTTTGCGAAGGATCAACTGAGACAACTGACGCAAAAAGCAGAAAAAACTGATTTTGTTCATTTGGCATTGGTAGGTGTGCATTTTGTGTGGCAAAGTGTGATGTGACAAAGTGCGAGTCATTCCAGTTAGCCTAAATAACACTCGGTTATCCTAAGTAAGTTAGTTAGCTTACCACACTGTAGGTACATATAGCTTGCAGTTAGCTGTTATATTGGGGTTAGGGATTTCTGGCTCGTGTGGCTCATCTACAGCAGGGGTTTCATTATAAGCTGGCTACAGGCGGTCTACTGCCAGCTACGTAGCCTCTTGCCGCCGCTTACTATTCAAGCCTTCTGGCCTTCTGAGAGTTTACTTATAAGATTTATGAAAGAAAAAAACAACGACTGTAACAGTATAAGCTCCAAACTTCATATAGAATAATCACAAGACCGTTTAAAATACCTGAGATCTACTGTGATGAGATCGATAAAAATTGTCATATATAGCACTAGATTTGACTCCCAGAATGCTGGAAATTGCATTTCCGAGCTTCCTACAAAACAGACCCCCCTTTATTGGTAACAGCCGCCTATTCCACCATGGTAAGCCGCTTACTTCAAAAATTAATGAAACCCCTGAATTCTACGGGCTTGCATTGCTCACCTGGCTGACTTGTGTGACTCACATGGCTTGCAGCTGGCTCGCACTTTGTACATACTCAGCAACCACCAGGGAACATTAAGCTGATCCAATATATTATCTATCCAATACTTACCAAACTAATACTTACAGTGTATGTACCTGTAGGGTAGGAGGACTGGGAGCATTGATCCACAAACAGGGCTGCAAATAATTTTTATGTCTGACTAAGGCCCAGTTCAGACGCCGTACTTCACATGAGCTGAATCAAATTCGATGAATTAAGTTCATGTGAGGTATGGTGCCTGAATCAATCAGAATGGCTGAATGAATTCGGATCGGCTCAGCCGTTCTTCCCGCCTGGCTCAGCCGAGAATAACGGCTGTGGACCGGCTTTGATTCAGACGCCGAACTTCACATGAGCCGAAACAAATGCATGAATTATTATAATGTATTTTTCAGTATAACAGCAATTTTCCCCTATTAATTTAAGTTCGGCTGAATTAAGCTTGGCGTCTGAATCAATTCAGCCGGTCTAAATTAATTTGGGTCGGCCTAAATTCGAATTCGATTCGGCTCATGTGAAGTACGGCGTCTGAACTGGGCCTTAGTCACCATTTTGGTTGGACAAAACAAAAATGAGGTCGGACATCATATTATAGTTACTGCTTGATTAGCGTTGGAAGGCGACATTATGTCCGACCACAGTTGGGATTTCAAATCCCAAATTTTGGTACTTGGCCATTGTCCGATGACCGACTGTTATTTGCAGCCCTGTACAAAGATCAGCTAACAGGCAAGGAAACTAGAGATCGTCAGTGGTCATCTGAAAAGGGAGTGTTCCCTCTGTCATGCCTAGCCTTAGTGTTATAATGTTGTTGGTTTTAATATATTTGTTGTCTTCAAGCTTAGATTGTAATGCATCTTCACTCATGTAGCATAAAATACAATAATTATTTAAAGCAGTGACATGAAAAAATTAGGAGAATAATAGTTTAAAAAAATGTTTAACTTGTTTTATAGAAACATGGAAAACTCCCATACAAAGCTCAGCTGCAATCCAGAGGAGTGCCATTTATATCTGTGGATGATATTCAAGTTGTTAAGAAGACTGCAACAGGACCATTTTCAGGATCTGTTTTTGAAGCAATTTGGACAAAACCTGATGGAGAAAAGGTGAGATTTGCATGTACCATGATGATTATAATTTTTTGAACCTGCTGTAGCTTATTCCATGCCCCAGGGGTACCTCCCATATAACAGTGACAGGGGTGATGGTTGGAATTTTTGAAAGAAACCATTGAAGGAGGTCACTCCAGAAAGCGCATCTTTTTTTCTCACTACCATTAAAAAGTAAAGTTGAAGATTAATTACTGACCATAGTTTGAAGTTCCTAAGAGCCTCATAACCTCACGAAATTTGCCTCCGAAGTGTTGAAAAATTCAATTACGGAATCCGCCATTTTGAAGACTACTCAGCAACCTGGCCGCATAATCGTGACGTCATTCCGTGCAGCTTGAATTGGCGGGAAGTGCTGCGAGAGTTTAACTACCATTTCTTGGCAAGGTTAAGAGGCTCTTTGGAACTTCAAAACTACGGTCAGTAATTAATCTTCATATTTACTTTTTAATGGTATTGAGAAAAAAGATGCGCTTTCTGGAGTGACCTTCTCCTTTAAAAGGTAGAATCTCATTTGTGGGTGTGGCTCCAATACATTCTCGCCATGAGAGGTACCAATTTATTTTCTGATGAATTGTTCTGAACAGATCTGATATATATTTTCCAACTTTTGGAACCAGGATCAGTAATTCTAATGAAGGGTGGTCATTATTAACAATAATATTGGATGAGGTTTTTGTGATATCCAGAATAATCAAGGTCGAGGTAAGAGTTATCGGCTGAGGCTGATAACTCTTACCAAGACCTTGATTATTCTGTATATCACAAAACCGAATCTAATAATAATTTTATTGTTTTATTATACATTCAACGAAAAAAAAAAATGCTTTTGCCAACGATGTTGTTTACTTATAAGCCGAGCAAGCATCGTAAAGCGCGCGAACTTGACATGATTACCCGTGATTACCTGTGATTCTCTCGCGAACTTGACATGATTACCCGTGACCTTGAGTGCACTTGACATGATTATTGTATAATCTGTAGGTAGATGACGTAGATGCTTTCAAAGGCGCTGATTTCGAAAATTCACTGTATGCTTTCGGCCAATCAGAAAAGAGATAGTGAGTTGAATGTATAATAATACTTATTAATTACTGTCAGTTTCTATTGACTTTGGTAGTTGGCTATCAGCTGGTAGAAACCTCTAGTTCGGCAGTCTAATATATCGTTAGTTTTAACAATGTTTTGTAATTTTAATGCAGATCCGAGTGTGTTTAAGGTATCACCGAGCTCAGGCACGGAAGAAGCATTTTCTTCACGAGGCAGAGTTATCAGCGTCGTTGAATCATGAGAACATCCTTCATCTTTATGGAGTCATTTTACCCGGATTATACACTGATTCTGTTGCTTTGGTGAGTTCATGCAAGCAGAGCCTTCAGTCTTTCCTAGTTTGTAACCACTGAGTGAGTTACAAGTTCACCCCTTTCTGATCTACAAAATGTGGTTAATGAAATTAAACTTTTAAACTTTGTTAAACTTTTCTCGCTAATTTTTATCCTTAATGAAATTAAGCAAAGTTAATCTTGAGTCAATGTAGCCAGTGGTTTCCCCCTTTGGCGTACTGCATGGGGCCTCAGGGGTCATGTGATTGCAATCATGTCTTCATCGCATTCTGCGCTGATCCTTGCGGATCAATGTACAGCATTGTGCTTTGCAGATATCAAGGAGCTGATCTTTGTGGATCAATTATGCAGATCTTTGCGGATCTGTTGAGCTGATCTTTGTGGATCAATAATTTCTACATGTATATTGCTCAAGGTGAATCGTTGAAAACTAAAGCCTAATTAAAAGTAGTTTTTTTTAAAATAAATAAATGTACATATAATATGAGCAACATACATGTACAGTAGGGGCGGTGAATGCTAATTTTGACATTTTGCGAGATGGCACGACTTAGCCTAACATGTTTCTCTGTGAGCTGGAGACTTTTTGACTTTTTAAAATGCGAGACAGAGATATTGGGTTTTTTTAAATGTGAGCCTGATTCTTTCAGAAGCTTTCAGAGCTGAGTACGAGCTAACACAATGTAAATACGAACACATAAAGTCTTTCAGTATAGCCACTATTTTTCTGGCTGTAAGTTTTACCAATTTCCGGTCCTTGTGCTTGGCATGACAAATTCAGACTCCGAGATGTAGAGTACCACTCAAAAATGAGACTGCAAGACCCATGAAATTTTATTTGACTAAAATGTTGTGAGACCCATACTTTTTGAAAGACCATTGCCACCCCTTAAGCCCACCGCAAGGTAAAAAATATCAAACATGATAGATACGATAACGGTCTCACAAGATGAAAACCTCATGAAAACTGTCCGCACACGAAATAATCTTGCTGAATATCCTGGCCACGAATAACTAGGAGCTCTGTTGAATGCTCTTGTGCGCTTGTGTGCCGCGGGCTATACAGTATTAAGATGAGTACCTACATGTACCTGCGCTATGACCAATTATTGATGCAAAAGGCCATAAAACAACAGTTACTATTTACATTTGAACTCGTCTGATTAATTCATCCTGTTCTGTCCACAGGTCATGGATTTTGCAGAGTATGGGAACGTCCTTGAAGCCATGCCGCAACAGTCAGTGTTCAGCTTAATTCAAATTGTCTAACTCAGATCGCCTCAGCCCCTGGAGTACCTTGACAGTAAAAATTCTTATTGCACTTGCGGGATAACTGCTGCCTCCATATTTGTGGTAGCACCGGGCAAGGTACATTAGCAAGACAATTTTGTAAAGATTACATTAGTATAATAGTGAGAGTATTTTCATGATTTTCTAGAAGTGTTAAAACTACATTGTACATAATAGAGTGGCAAAGTGTGATGTCACAAATTTTCAAATTTGCGAAATTATGAAATTTGATCAGCTATTCAGAGAAAACAGGGTTGGACACTTAATTTTTAGAGCACTCGCCATTTGGGCGAGTGACTATCAGGATGTACTCGCCCGGATTTTTTTCCACTCGCCCAAGAGGGAGGGGAAAAAGAAGGAGGGGGAGGAAGAACCATAGATATACCCCCCCCAAAAACAACCCCCCCGGGTGTCCCCCCCCCCCCCCCACCCCCCCCCCCCCCCCCCCCCTCTCTCCCCCTCAGCCCCTAGAATCCACAACAGGACAGATGGGTCGATCTTTTTCTCGTACCGATACTTTGGAAACTCCGGGTAAGAATATTTTTGCCAACATTTTTTAACACACTAATGCAACTCAGTGAGTACTCGCTTCATTATTAAAAACTTACGCGCTTGATGAGCAAACATCCTTGCAGTGAATTTTGCACAATTATATAATGGCAAAAACAAATCGCTGGCCAACGTTTGTCAGAGTGCATTGTATAACTGGAGGAGTTTACCTCTCTTTGAATTGCCAATAGCAAGGGTTGGATGCATTGTGTCGAATGCATCTTACTCATATCTGTTTGATAATATACCAACGGATTCCCCGAAGTCGCTGGCTTGGTTTCCGGTCTTCAATGAGGACTGAACCAGTGTATAGACTCACAGCTCTGTATCCGTTTACGGTAGGCCGACATAAATGGGTCAAAAATCGCTTTCGAAATGTTTTGGAAATCTGTTTACCACAGGAGGTATGCTCGAATATTTTGTCCGACCGCGGCTTGTTAATACAGTAATGGGTCCCTGTAATTGCTCCTTCACCAGCGGGGTCCTCCTTCTTGAAAACGGGCGATCCATTCGCCTTTTTTTCTTTGTTTCTTCCATATATTCGGGGGCCCAGGTGGTATTCATTATCTGTTATGCATTGATTGAAGATTGCACTGTTTAATGCGGCCGTGCTAATTGCCTCTGCTGCTGGTTTTTCAAGAACATATGAATGGGATCATGTCGAAGCCAACGCGCCCCTTTTTTCTTTTCTGATATTCAGATTCTTTAAAGGCCTAGTAGAGTCTACACATATCTGTTCTGTGATTTTCCTGAAGGTGAAACGCATTGGAGTCCCATCATACATGCTTATTGCAAGGACACTTGGGTGGTGCCTTTCGCAATCTTCTGAGCGGTTATAAAGTTCCTAGAAGGGTGGTTTTCGAAACAACTGTTCACCCACAGTGGCCCCCAAAGTAGTTTGCAAAATTCCTCGCGCTACTTGCGCGTTTTGATCTCCACTGTATCTTTGCCAGTAAGCGTTCCCCTGGATGTTTAATGGGGGGTTGATTTCAGTTTTATCTTTGTGCATTTCTGTGTTCGCTTGAGGCCAAGGGCATGAATGGTCTTATAAAAATTTTCTGGGGTCAAATTTTGATGGTCAGCTCGATGTTTCGTGCTCCAATAATCCACGACATGGCCATTCTCCGCCAGGCCGTGTGGCTTTGTTTGCGACACCATATCCTTTCATGGAATCCAGATTTTCTTTTGTCTTGTTCTTGATTAAGTACTTCTTTGCATACCTACGTTTCATCCTGATTGCCGATGCTCTTTCCATGTCAGGCTAGTCATATACGGAACGTCTTTTCTTCTCGCGACCTTCTCATTGGTCTTGATCGGCATGTGTTTTTTATCCGATTGATTTTATTGAGTGCTTCCCACTCCATTTGTGGGGAAGTATTTTTCTTCCAGCCGTTTGGTCCGATGTTATTCTTCTGGTAGCCAACTGAGTGTTTATTCAGATCTTCTGTGAAGGTTTTACCATACAACGGAACTTTGTGCGCTTCTGAATGTCAGATTGATCCTTTAGCGGCATTGTCGTTTGACGCTTGCACCTGAGGAGAAAGCCATATATACCAATGTGGTGTATCGACTCAGACCCAAAATCCGGACCTACTCCTGAAGAACGGTAAATAAATCTGCCTTGTTTTTAGTGAGGGATGACATCCAGGAAGAGTTTGTGATGATTTCTTGTAAACTCTAGTTGCTTGTTTGATGCAGGCCATTCTAAGATCGTATATTTCCTCTAAGTCCCCTTTATATTTTGGAGTTTGCCGGTCTTGTAAAAGGAAGCCATGTTTTAGTCCTTACGAAGCACAAAGTCGTATCTCAACGCCAATTTGTTGCAAATTGAAACATCTCGGGAGGAAATATAATTTAATATAAATAATATATAAACTAGAACTGGTTAAGTTTATGTTTTTTTTGAGAGATTTTCATTGCCAAACTTGAAAGCTAAAAAACAGTGTTTATTTGCAACATTATTGAATAATTAATTTACTTCAGAGATAAAGAATCGTGTACTCGGCCAACAACTGGCGGGGGGGGGGGGGGGGGGAGGGGGGGGGGGAGGGTGGGGGGGAGGGGGGGGGGGGGGGGGGGGGGGGGGGGGGGGGGGTGGGGGGGGGGGGGGGGTGGGGGGGGGGGGGGGGCGAGCGATCGCCTGATTTCTACTCGCCCCCCCCCTCGACACTTCTGACACTCGTACCATGGGTGAGCAGGGCCGAGTGTGGAGTGCTAATTTTCCAAACCCTGAACGGAAGCATGCCAAAAAACGTCCACCTTTGCCAAAAAAATTAGGCTCTCCATTGCAATTGTGTGGCCTAGATACCTAGCAGGCTTCAAAGTTTTTGGGATACCATCCCATACAAACAACAAACCTCTCTAATTTTGATGCAAAATTAGAAGGGTTTGTATGGAGAAATTAAAACCTGAAGTGCCCATATCCCGGCCGCAATTGCAATGGGGAGCTAATTTTTGGCAAGTGGATGTTTTTTGGCATGCTTCCTCGTGAATAGCTGATCAAATTTCATAATTTCGCAAATTTAATTTTTGTGACGTGATGACTTTAGTACTCTATTAGCATGAAATTGTGATTGTCTTCAGATTCCAGATTAACTGCGCCTTTCAATACTTGCATTAAACTCTGCTCAATCAACTGTTTTATTTTTTCACTGCCGTCAATAATCTTTAGCTGACGTCTCAGGAAACAAGTCCACTTCAATCAACTGGTTCAACTGGTCACATCCACAGGTTGTGATTGGTAGATTTTGATCCATTTTGTTTGTTTCTTTTTGCATAGTCTGCGTAGCCGCGAGTGTGGTTCCAGAAAATATCCATGCCCCCTCCCCCCCCCCCCGCCCCCCCGGAATTTATAGATTTCTAGTTTAGCTTCATACTTCCTTTAAAAATGTTGGCTTTTGAAAACCTCCCCCCTCAGAATTTCCAGTAACCTTCCTTGGGGTGGGTATATTGTTATTTTCTGGAACGGCAACAATGTGATTGATGGCAGTGAAAAAATGCAGTGAAAAATGCAGTTGGGTTTGAACATCTGAGTTCAGGAGGTGAATTTAAATTAGATTACTTGGACTAGAAAATCCATTTTATCATTGACTTGCAGATCAAATTAGGAGGCATGTGGGGATGTTATTCAAGAGACAAGTTGAATGAGTTAGTCCACCCATATGCATTGTGTAGTTCTACTAAATTTGTATTACCGTTAACACTGGCGTATAAGCCGCACTCACAGATAAGCTGCACCCCGAGTTTAGAAGCTCAAATTTTGGAGAGAAAAAAATAAAACTAAAAAAGTTCACAGTCGAGTCTTAAAAAAAACTATACTTCAATGAACATTGATTGGGGAAAATTTACGGAACCTTTTGTAGATGTTCTCGCAGATAAGCCGCACCCTCGATTTGGAATGAAATTTCTGGGAACAAAGGTGGCAGCTTATACGCCGGTGTTTACGGTAATAATAATTTAATAAAATTAATAATAATATTATTAGTTTTATTAAATAAATATATATTATTAGTATTTTTAGAGCATTGAATTGACAAGCCAACAGGATCTAGCTTTGTTGTGGTTTAAATTTGTGAAATTTGTCATTGAAACCAGTTTGATTTTTATTTGAAATCCTTTGTTTCAGATTATGATAATGAATTCTTGGTTTGCATCTGACGTCATCAAAATTCTAAAATCTAAACTGTTAATTCTACAAATTAAAGCTATTCTTTTCACATATTCTACACATACAAAACATTAATCTCTATGCAAAGTTTGGTATTGATTCAGTGCTTCGTTTTGAAAATAAAGCATTTTGAAATTTGCGATGTCCCGGATGAACATATTTTTGAACTGTCACAAAAAACAGGTATTTTTATGTCATTTTTAAATGTTTATATGTGATAATAATTTAAAAGTGATATCTAAAGAGTTTTGAAGTGAAAGCTAATGATATTGGTGGTAGAATCAGCTTAACTTCGTGTACAGTTTTATGGCCTCCATATTGGTGTCCCAAAGAATTGGCACCAACATTGCGGCGGCATACTAAATACTGTAATTTTCTGAAAATTATTTTCGTAATAACTCGGTTATGAAAAATGCTACAAAGCTATAATTTGGACAAAACGTTTCTTTCTGTCTGCTCTATATCTTGTTAATTTTCTGATATTGTTCATGCAAGCGAACAGTTTTGGTAACATTGATGCAAACCACCAAATAATGACAATATGAGACAGAAAATAAATATCAATGAAACTGGTTTGAACAATTTCAAGCCCAAAACAGCTAGTTTGAATATTATTAATATTTTTTAAAATAAACAATCTGGACAGATCTAAAGAAAATTAAATAAATATAAATTATTATTAATATTTTATTATAGAAAAATAATATTTTAATAAAAATAATATTATAATTATTTATTTATTAAGTTTTGTCTTCTGTTTTAGGCCTCAATTCAACTCTGGATTTAATGTTTACACAAGAAGCGAGGTAGTTGTCTGGTTTGGGCAAACTGCAAAAGAATTGTTTCGTAATCTGGCATTTACTAAGGATATCATATCCTTCCACAAGAGAGAAGGTATTAGTGACATCTATTAATAATAATAATATTAATAATCAGTGGCAGAGATCCAGACCTGTTTATAAGATGGGCCAAAAAATTTTCCGGCCCCCTTTGGGCCCCTTAAATTTAGGGGCGGCCCATTAAAATTTTCTGGAACGAACTAAAGCCAAGGAACTATTGAGGGGGGGGGGGTGGGGGGGGGGGGGGAAGGAGAGAGGGGGGGAGAGGGGAGAGGG
>MU825722.1:0-10460 GCA_029204205.1 Desmophyllum pertusum | reverse complement strand
GAGGTCCCAGGGTTCAAGCCATTCCACCATGCCTACTTACACGCTGGATTTTTCTAACACCGTGGCCATGCCATCTAACGGGGCCACTTGCCAGTCTGGAATTACTTATGTAATGGCCCTGTTCAAGTCTACTAGGTTGGCCCGTTCGAGGGGCACTGGGTGCCCCGGGGGCCACATAAAATGGACGTTGGTTTCCAGGACACCCCTTCCAGCGCCCAGGTCTGTAGTAATAAACATATCCTCACACTAAGAATTTGATCGGAAGTTGGTCCCCAATGTTGGTAGGTGATGCTTTTTCTACACTAAAGGTCAAGCGGCACTGATTGAAAGCCTCGTTCAGACAAGTGGCCTGTGCCCGAGTCACTAACCATCTGGATGGTAGCACACATGGCCCAAGCACTGGTGCCACTAGGTTTTCGCTTGGGAACACAAATGAAAAATGGCTATGTTCAGACTAGTGCTCGTGCCTGAGAACACACCTAGTCTGAGAACGGGGCCTATGGTGAGTTTATAGCTACAGTAGTTTATTCTTGATGTAATTTATATTCATGAGCCACAATGAGAAAACTACATTCTGTAAAGCTAACCAGTAATTCGTGATTACCACATAAACGTTCTGTTTTTTATTGTTATTTACGCATATTATCTTCCATTACTCCGTCATCATCCTCCCCTCCGGTAGTTTGCTCAAACACCTTTACCATGCTTAAGTCCCATTTTTTCCACTCCCGCTGAACAAAAAAAGCGAGAAAAGATAAGCTTAAACAGTGTAACGGCCCCCTAAAGCTATCATTAAACGTTTTCATATCACAAAAGTGATTTTAGGCGACAATATATATGAATATTGTGTCGTTCCAGAAAACTATCCATAACCGCCCCCCCCATCCCCCCCACGGAGGGTCACAGAGAAATTCCGAGGGGTAGGGGGGTCTAAAAGTGATAAATTTCCGAAGGGGAGGGGGTGTACAAAACAGAGTTTTCTATTCGCAGAGGGTTCTCCTTTCTGAACAAGCACACCTCAAAATTCTTAAGAAAATACTTACGTACTTTGTCTCTATTATCGGAGAATGAAACAAAGCCAAATCAAACGTTCTGACCATTGAAATAATCCCAAATGCATGCATCTCATGCATCTTTTATTTTTTTTAGTTTAACCGCGTCTCAAAAACTGTCTCTAGAAGTTGCAAGCACGAACCTCCGAACTGAACCGAACCGTATCAAAATGGCCGACCAAAAACTCCTTCCCGGTTGCTCAGCTTTGTTACGAACGCGAACGATTCCTTCGTCGAGTAAGCGCTAGCAATGGCAAAATCTCTTGAAAAACAAAAAACATAATCAGACTTCAAGACAAGTAAGTTAAATTTTTGATTGGGAAAGAAAGATATTCTTTCTTTTTTGGATTAAATTTGCGATTCCCGTTCATTGTTTGTTCTTTCGGTTAAGCTGTGTTAATAGCCGTGTGCGTGTTGATGAAAGTGATCGAAATAAATGTTGCGCTAACTGGTAAGCTTTGTCGCTATTTTTCAAGTATAAAAAGGGTTTCAATTTCCAGGGGGTAGGGGATTTTCAGATTAAAACTCATGGAAATTACGGAGGGTAGGGGGGTTCATCAAACACCCGCTGGAATGGAAATTCCGAAGGGGTGGGGGGGTCCAAACAAAATAACCCTCCGTGGGGGGGTATGGAGTTTTCTGGAATGACACATTGTGTTTTAAATTCAGTAAAAAATAAAAATGTAATTAGTGATCATACTACTTCATAAGACATCACAAAACATAAAATACCTTCATAATGATAACTAGCAGAGGGGTCGGTGTACATGCCACGTCCAGTTTGCTGTAAAACGACAAAATAATGTCAAGCGCGGGAAAACATCAAACCAGTGTCAAGCGCGGGTAAACCGTACTAAACACGTAACTGGTGACAAGCATGGGAAAGCAGGGTGCCATGCAGAACTCGGCAAATGCAGAACCAAAGTCATCAAATGATAAGTTTTTGACAGTTGGTGGATTACCTTGTCAAACTCCCAGTGTCCTTTGTAGCTGGCTCTACTGGCGGCACATGTTAACACTCCTTCGCCGTGTCTTAGCCCTAACATCCACTCCCCTGACGAGTTAAACAAAAAAACTCACTTTAAAAAGTTTGCAAATCATTCAAACTCCTACTCTTGAATTTAGCTTTTGTACACTCTTAGTTCGCTTAGAGTGGTTTTTCAACCGAGTGACGTAAAACCAAAACGTAACCAAAGCAATTTCAATGGCCAATCACAGCAAACGTAAACCACACAATGAACCAATCAGAACTTGAAGCAAATAACACACATACACATAACCGGCGACAAGCTGGTTTTGGTTTTGCATCTGATTGGTTGAAATGCGAGTAGGTGGCGCAAGTTTTTTAAACAAATCACAAGCGTAGTAAAACAAAACCAATATTGCTCTATTAACAAAAGCACAAAATTCGGCGACATGCAACGTTTGGCGGAAATCCGACTGCATTCGCAAGCTAGTAAACTTCAAACTAAACACGAATCCATGCACGGTATAAATGTGAAAAACTACTGTGAATTATTACGATCAAACCTACCTTCAAACACACTCTTTTTGTCACTATACGTCATCTTGCCTTTTCCGTGGCGCTAGGAAGAAAAGCGTGTTGAGGATATGTTAGAATCTTTGGTTAAAAAAGTCAGCAGTTATCTTAAAGAGTCCTGTGAAATCCAATGTGTATGAAAAACGTCAAATGCACGACTAGTTACCAGTCCATTTTCCCAGCTGCCTTCATACTCTGATCCGTCCTTGTCTCCGTCATCTTGCCGCACTTACTGCGCAAGTCATACTCAGAGACTCCTTCATAAATATCACCATTGCTGTACTTCATAACGCCTTGACCAAAGCGCTGCAAACACAAATGCACAAAGATAATGATTAAAGCCCGGGTCAAACGAGAATGAGACTCGCCGAGTGTTAAGGATCGAGAGTTTTCTTCAACTGTCCATCGACTATCATCGACCTCGGGCCAAACACGAGAAAACTCTCGACACTTGAGCAGGTACAAATTAAATTTGATGAAAGCGCATGAGAGTTTCAGGCCAAACGAGAGCGAGAGTTTGAACTCTTACAAGTCAACTCTCATTCTTGTTTGGCCCGATTTAAGAATATTATGTTTTCACTGCTGAAAACAACAACAACAACACACAACAACAACAACAAACAACGACAACAACAAAAATAAGAAACTGCTGCAAACATCTTCATCCAATTCGCACCAATTCAGAAACGAGAAGCAATCTGGGGCAAGTCGCATCTCGCAGTCGCTAATGTGGGACCGTTACTGGGGACAAAATGGTGGCCAGCTTGACAACGCGTCCCCAGTAATGGTCCCACAAAGTGACTGCGAGATGCGACTCGCCCCAGACTGCTTCTTGTTTCTAATGTGGCAAATACAATACATCTATCGTTACAAATCATTCTAATTACCGTGTTTTGAACCAGTTGCCATCGTAACAGTCGCCGTTAGAGTAGGTCATGCGTCCTTTGCCTGTTATGTGATCCCCACTACCACCCCCCAACTTAGTGAGTGCCATCAGAACTGCTGAACTCACCAAAACCACCTCGCTATGTGAAAACAATTAAAAACACATTTAATCACTAACCAACAAAATCAGAGAGAAGCCCTATTACAACACACCTCCAACTGAACCTGACTAGAAAATAATTATGATGAATGGATTTTCACTCTTCACGCAAGATAAATGAAGCTGTCAACAAAACATGTTTATCTACAGATTTTAGTGATCTCGACGGATTTTCGCAACTGAGCTGGCCACTTACGGTAATGATTCTCGTAAGCGGCCACTAGCAAATAAGCCTAGGGATAAGTGCCGCTTATGGAAGCATGTACCGCTACACTAAATCGCATTAATGCGAAAAATACCTTTGTATGAAATGAATGTTTGTTTGTATTGGTGCTTTATAATATATGCCTAAATGCCGATTTACATACTTAGGAATGTCCTCTTAATGATGCTAATAGGATTGTTCCTTTGGGTGTCCGCATTATGGGAGCTTAGAACACAACAGAAAAATTCAAATGTGTACCGCCTCGATAAAGTGTCGCCCGTTGTACGGTGGTAATAAAGTACAGGAGTTTGGTATGAAGAGTTCAGGCGGGGTTTTTGTGGTCAAGGTGGCCGTAAGTGTAGAAGTTGCTCCGCTTACGAGAGTGTCATGCCTCAAAGAGTTTCAACTTGTAAGACCATTTGGGGTCGGTTAGAAGCCTTTGACACTTTAATAAAGTTTCTACTACTAAGTACTGAGGTAGATTATAAGTGCTGATCACACACCTGATTGTCCACGCCATTGTCCCTTTATAGGCGAGACCCATTCCGCCATAAGATGCATGTTCTCCCTGACGCATCTGATTCGGATCATTTAGCAAATTGACCACTAGCTAAGTAACAAACAATACAGACAAATCAATCCTGTGGATACCAATAACATAACACTTAACATAATACCCCCCATCCCGCTCACAGCTTGAAAATCGGCAGATGCCAAAATCCTTCCGAAAATAAGGCCCCACCCCCCAATATAAGCCTATGGACTTATATTTAGATTCAGCTCCTAAAGAAATATTTCTTTTCCGATTAGATCATACGTCTCCTATTGTAGACCATGTTTTGTACTTTGTGTCGTGGCAGTAAGCTCAGAGACTTGTGATGTTCACTTGACAACTGTAGAACTTATTTTGTGCTTCATATCATTATGTTTAAAGAATATTACCAATGCAGTATTAAGCGAAAGCGTAAGACTATCTACAGTCCTAAGTTGACGGGATAAACATCAATGTGAAATGAAGAGATGGATTTAAATTGATTAGCTCTTTCTGATATCCATAACTGGGAGTTGATCTACAGATGGATGATATTCTCTCTTTCTCAGTACCTGAATTAACATCACGTGTCCACCAATGATAATGTAACATCGTGTAAACCTACCTGTACACATCGCCATTAGGAAATTGCATCTTTCCTCGACCATGTTTCTGTATAAATGAAAAAGAATATGTACGTTCAGTATCATCTCTGAAGTTAAAGTAGTTTTGTCACATAGCACTGGCCTATATCCACATTTTTAACTCATATTATTCACTAACTTGCTCACAAACTCACTCATAAATTGGATTGATTACATTTGAAACCTTACTTACTTAGTTAGTTAGGCCTATTTATGCCGACGTGGCGCATAAGGTCCCCACCTTAGTAGGTTTTTTTTTTTTTTTTTTTAGTAGGTTTCTTAGTAGGTTTCTAATCCTGGATGAGAACCTGTGACTGTGGGTTTTTTTTTACAATAAGGCCTGCAGACAGAAGACCTTTCAAAAACTTTGCTGCAGAAAATATGTTATTAAATATGTCTAGTAATGAGTAGCAGACGTCTCCTATTTTCTTACTGCATAATAGGCAATTTCTGCACGCAGGCTAGCAATGAAGAAGCAATGTATCAACCGAGTGTGATCCCCATGGACCGTTGTTTGCAGATGACTGTCCACACTGGATACGGATGCTCCCCAGAACACTCACCTTACTGTGTGACCACTCTCCTTTGTACGACAGCCCACTAACACAGCGCAATTCACCAATTCCCTGGATTTTCATTGTGAAAAAAGTCTCCTGTAAACCGGTCACCATTTTTGAAGTTGATCCCACCCTGAAGACACAAAGAAAACCATGCAAACAAGTTTACTGTAAGTGTAATGCAGGGGAATTTGCACACAATAACTGAAAATCTAACAACACTACATAAAGTATATTATTTATTAACAAAAAAGTTAAACCAATAATAACAGCTAAAATAATGAGTTGTGAGAGCAAGGTGTCCTGATGAACTCATTACATCAAGTTTTGGAAATGAAACATCTAAACAGACTGAGTAAAATAATCAAACTCCAATCCAATATTCTAACAAGAACATCTTCTGAAGATAAATTAAATACTTTGAACTTTGGTCGCCTCTCTATAATGGCCAGGATTTTTTAAACCGACTGCACGCTGATCATTACATAAATTATACTCTTATTGAAACGTCCCTACAACGGCCACCTCTCTACAAATGGCCAGTTGTAGAGAGGTTCAAACTGTTGTTTTAACATTACCTGGCCATGTATATCCCCTTCATCCCACTGTCCATTGTAAACATCACCATTTGTATACTCCATTATACCAACACCATCTACAACAAAGGAAAAATAAAACTGTTATCTCTTTGCAGAAAAACATTCACCACATGGCCCCAATCCTACCTGATCTCACCTCCCCCTCTCCATTGTTTTGCTCCTCACACACTATGCTTTCATTCACCTCTCGCCCCCCCCCCCCTCCCCCCCCCCGCCCCTCTCCCTAAGCTTTCATTCACGTAAGAGGCTAAGCTCTCACATGCTTGGTTTAGGGAAATAACGTGAGAAGGGAAAAATGAAATTCTGGAGGTGAGACCCTAGATTTTGTGGCATAGCCATTTTTCCTCCTTGTTGTTACTTGTTAAAACTTTATTTTACAACCCATAAACCTAACTTACTGTATCAATACACTTCTTACTTACCGGCACTGGTTTCATCCTCCCTGCTCCTATTTCACTTCTCATTCAATGGACTAAAAGAAAGCAGCACTTGCTCCGTAGTCTAACTAACAAATGATAGACAGCATAAGGAGTTACCACTTTGTTTCACTAGAATGATAAATGTTTTCAAACATACGCTGCTTGTCCAGCCAGCACATTCTCCTCTGTAACTTGTCTGCCACTGTTGTACGTCAACGGTCACCCAATCCATTTGCGGTCATCAATCTTCCCAACAAACCCCTGACAAAAACCGCCGCACAGCTTACTATTAATATTAAATAAAATACAAATCATCACCTCCTCTACTCTGCATAAGAATACAATCCCGTCACCATCCCCGGCCTACCCCCTTTAAAAATACACCTAAACACCCCTCCCCAATACAACACACTCAGCACCATCTCCCTCCCCTTTAAAAATACACCTAAACACCCCTCCCCAATAAACCATAATCCCTCACCATATCCCCTCCCCTTTTAAAATACACCTAAACACCCCTCCCCAATACAATCCCTCACCATCCCCTCCCCTTTAAAAATACACGCTAATACAATCACCTCACCATCCCCTCTCCACTTTGACAATACAATATCTTGCCATCCTCCCTCTGATGCAATCAACTTCAATGTTACAAAATATTATTTCTGTAAGTTGGTTGCTAAAGATACTGTTCTTTACATGTACAAGTGTTTTCAGTACGCCTCACAGAATTTCAAAAACATGACAACTTAACCAACTGCCACTCTGCTTCACATAGTGCTTTCCTTGACTATGTACATGTATGTAAAGTCTACGATTTTTTATAGGTATCATGTATGGAAACGTATCAACAAAGAAACAATTTACCATAAGCCTATTCTAGGCACAAAATTTGTTATGTAACTTGAATGATCTGCAGCTTGTTGGGGAATAATTAACAAATGACAAATTGTAAGATCAAGATAGCAGGACAGTACATAGTCGAACAGGGCATAGTGCAAATCTTTGGTATCCTGATATCTAGCCTGGTTTTTGGGCCAGGAAAGTGTGTCCTTCCACCGATGTCTCTGAAAGAACAAATTATAATACAATTTTTGTTAATACTCAGAACCCTTTTCACTCCTGTGATTCAAGAATGAGTTTTGAACTACAATACACAATCATAGTAGCTCCTACAATGTATTGATTTGAGTGAGTTGTCACAATTGTGCCCTGGTCAACAAACATACATACAGTAACTACACTGTTGTTTATTCATGTTCTATGGTTGGGGTCAGCTTTTCTTGGTCAAATGTCAGCATGTTTTTTTTTTCTTTTTTTCATACTCTATCTCCTTTTTTTCTGACATTTATGTCTATACTAACTAGGGAAGGGGATATCCATGTATCAGTGGCCATGCCGAAGATAATTGTTGATTGTTAATCTCTATCAAGCTTTTTCACCAAGCTTTTTAGCCAGAAGGGCCGTCCAAGTATCCTGTTGGACGCCCAAGTCCTAAGAAAATGATGAAAATTGCACAAAGCTTAACACATTTATGGGAGGACATGCCTCCAAGAGATGGCCCCGTCAGCTTCTAACTGTAACTTTGCTCATTAGGCAAGCTGTGTGCAGACTTTCAATAATAACCTTTACTATTTTGATCAAATCACAATTTTTTGTTACTTACTTTTCCTGCACACAAAATTACCACAAAAAATCCGCCCCTGCTTTGTACAGTGAAGGGTTAGCTTTGCGGCTCTCTGAAATAACAACGGAAATTAAATTTGTTTTTTTAACCAAAATGCCAAATAGGAACACAATTAAATAAATACTTAAAGTGCAACTAACCCCCAAAATTTTTTTCTCTTCATTAAAATCTATCTATTGTCCCCGATCACGTCTGCGAAAAAATTATCGTTATTGATAAAATCCACGCGTTTCTACAGTTTTTTAAAGTCAGGCTTTCCATGTTCACCACCAGCGCAAATGGGAGTCCTGTGTCAGAGCAATGTGACGTCAAAGCAGGAGTGTGATTTAGCATGTTTTACAAGCATTTTGACTGGGAATCCTTCGAGCGTGAGATATTCTTTTCTTTATTTTCGAGCCGTTTTATTTTCGCAAGCCACAGAATTTTAAACATCATGCTAGATATGTCATCTAGTGACTCCTTCGGGGAGTCTAGTTACAATTCGGAAGACTATGACACAAAAATGTTGAGGTCGAAGTGGAAGATCCACGGGTCTGCAAGCTTTCCTTGATGATCGAAGCACAACAGATGGGATGGCTTTCGCTTATGCCGACGACAACCGTATGTGGACAAGGAATGGCTGAAGAAATACGAAAAGGAGGAAGAAGAAGAAGACAAGAAGCTAGAGGAAGCAATTCAAGCTAGATCTGACTGCTAAAGAAAGAGTGGATTGCTGGTTTAGTCTTATCACTAATAACTTGTCAAACCAGATGTAAAACAATAGACATCGCAATCGATACTTCAAGCCGCAATTGAGTAAGATATCTTCTTGGATGAACTGCCCGGTCACCTGGAATGGACAACTAAATGCGAAAAGGAGGTCAAAGCGAACGAAGCGAAAGAAAGCACAAAGGACGGCGCTTAGATAGCACTGAGTGAAGAAGTCAGTCAATGGGTAAAGCAATTATTGTCACCTATAGTCATCCCATGGCATCGATATGTGACGAGGCCGAATGATCATTTATATTTTTGCTGTAGGCGAGTATGGTATTTTGTAAAGCAATGGTTATTGTGTTTAAATGCCAGCTTTTCACCATTTAGAGGGTTTTTTGATTTTTTACAAAAGCCAAGTAACTGTCGCAGTTTTTCTCTCGCTCGTCAGGCTTTTTTTTGATCGATTGAAAAATCGTCTTGCTCGGGCCTGGAAATTGAAGCCATAAAAAACAAGCTGAAAGGAAACGAAGCCACATCACTACATTTTTTGAACTCCTCAACCGTTTTGTCGTTGCTACTCCAACTACCTACCATAGTGAACTAAGTTAATTTTGAAGTAAAAACCGTCAAATAAATCACCACTTTTTAAACCTCGATTAAGCGAAGTGGCCCTGTTTTTCCCTCTGTAGTCTCGCATTGATATTACTATGAGTATACGGTTTATCGCACTGCTTATTTCCCGGCCTCAGAAAAAACTTTATGGAGTTCAAATCTTTTGTCATTTTTCCTAATTTTATCCTTCGAAATACATTCGTCTTTGACTTTCATCAATATATCCTGAAATTGCTGAGGAAAGGGAGGGTGAAATGTTAACGTCCCATGACAGATGCGCGATACTACGCGCTGAATGGTCGGATTCTACACTCTTCGCTACAGAATTTCATGGGCTTACATTTCTGGCTATAGCGATGGTAGAGATAAGTTCTCTGGTAACATTTGGTCGATGGCTGGTTAAAATAGCCTTTGGAAGTCAGCCTGCTAGAAGTGCGCGGACAAATTCTATACGGAGTTCCTTGAGCAATGGCTCTCGCAGTCCCACCGTTCTTTTTCGTATTTTCTCGACGATCGCATCTAGAATGGTATACGTATTAATACCTTTCTCTAAATCTGGGGTGTTACTGCAACGGCCAATAACGGCAGCCTTGAAGGCGTTTCTGCACACTTTTCGAATGTGTATCGCAATCTTTCCTGAAGGAAATGAGTGGACGTGAAGGATCCAAGGCTCCTGAGTTGACGTCACTAGCCGCTAAATTCTTTCCGCAGTCAAAAACGCGGCCGTGCACAAAAATGGCGGCGTTTTTGGTCACTTTGCCGGGGTCACAGAAAATCGAGGATTCCAACCAAATCCAAAAAAATTTTCGCAGTTAAGTTTCAAATAACAAGTACATTTATTTAAACGAATAAAAATTTTGGGGTTAGTTGCACTT
>MU825721.1:0-10494 GCA_029204205.1 Desmophyllum pertusum | reverse complement strand
TCGCTCTGATTAATAACTCCTATATTACTTCATCCACAGTACGATGTTACACATTGTTTTTGTAACCTTTGTCAAATCATAAAAACTGCTCTGTGCGAGTTTGCAAAAGATTTCTGTCAATCATTACGTTTTCATACCTTATAATTAATAGGGGGAAGGTGTTTTTCACTTCGTGGTGGAAATGCAAACAAAAAAACCACTTCCATATTAAAGGTATGACTGACGGAATTATAGTTTTGTAAACGGCTCAGAGGAGTTTGATTTAAAAGGTTGTGTAACATTGAAATATTGATGGTTATAAAATTGAGCAAACCAATCAACTTGCATTAATTTACAGTTGTTTTCACATAACTTTACCGCGCGATGTTGTGAAGTTCGTTGGGAAATTGGGTACTAGGCTACGAAATAGCCAATTACGTTGCGAATTACACAATCAAATGGGGAACTTCAGAACGAAGAAGTTCGCAATTTCGCTCTGACCAAAGTTCGTAAATTCGAAGTTGAGATACGAAGTACAAGTACGGGAAACACAGCAATATTCTCTGAGCTGGAAAGTTTTTTATTCAAGTTTTGTCGTAAAATGGATAAAACTGATGCAACCAGTCTTGAACAGGAAACGTTGATACAGTGCGGCAATAGTTTTCACGAGCGAACCTCTGGAGGATTGGATTTTACATCCAAACGCGCCAGCCGGAGCACCATGAAAATTGAAGCTTCTCGCATCAATTTGAACACAAAAATTGTACATATCCTTTTAATGTAGCGTAAACGTGTATGCTGTTTTCATTGCAACCCAATACGGTTGTTCGCTTGTGCTTATCTGATGATCACGCGCGGTGGTTTTGTCCCGGGTGTTGTACAGACTATAAAACAGTGGTATTTTGAATTAGCTGGTTGCTGTCAATTTGCAAGAATGAAAGTTTGGTAAAAACACTTCACTTAGCAGTAATATACGTACATGTATCCGTACTTGACTTTATGTTCGAGGCAATTCAATGTCACCGTTTGCGGTTTCGAGTTGAATTAGGTACAAAATAATTAATTTCCTTCAACTGGACACATTTTCAATTCAAACTTTTGTCTTATGTTATTTGTATTTTAGAGATATTTCTCGTCAGTCAAGGAATACAGTCGTACTAGCCTGCGAATACAGCCACCTTCCATCAATACTGGAAACATTATAAACTGTGGTGTCATGTTTGTACATGTACAACGAGACGGCCGGCGCTTCTAGTTTCGATTCTTTAAGTTTCGATTGTTGTTGACTTTGTCACGCATCCTGCCTGTACAATTTCTTCACCCTTCTTGAAATTGATTAATTGAGATTTTCTTTACAGTGGTATCGAAGTAGACTTAGGTTTCTCAAAAATTAAAGGAAAGAACTTTAATACATTGTGGTTGTACTGTAGTTGCAAATATCCATTTATCACCAGCAAAATAAATTGCAAATACATGTACTGAGTTTATAGTGTGTTTCTTGCATTTCCCTACCGTAAATACAAACGCACATGATTATCATTAGGTTCAATGCATGTAGACAAGCATTTTCGTATTACATGTATTCTACAAATATATTTTACGGTGTTTCAAATTCATACCAGAAGTTTGACAGCTCGTCGCATCGTAACTGAAATCTTTCAACTTTTCGTAACGAAATATTGGCTGACAAGACTAGGCAGTTTAATATATCCAACTTTTTTTCTGATAAATCTCGACTAAAACTATTGAGCTCAGAGTTAATATTGCTGTGTTTTCCTGTACTTATACTTCGTATCTCAACTTCGAATTTACGAACTTTGGTCAGAGCGAAATTGCGAACTTCGTTCTGAAGTTCCCAATTGATTGTGTAATTCGCAACGTAATTGGCTAGTTCGTAGCCTAGTACCCCAATTCCCAACGAACTTCACAACATCGCGCGGTAAAGTTATGTGAAAACAACTGTAAGCCACCTGCAAGTATGCCATGATTATCACTGGCTTTTTTCCTTTACCACAATAAAGTGCGTTGTAGAAAATTAATTGGAGGGTTATATATATCTGGCTTGCTGGTATATCAGAGGATAATGGCCCTGACTGAAAGATTGTCCTCAAAAATTTCACAGTTGCCCTCAAAGCTTCACTTCTCGGCCAACTGTTCATTTTTCAGACAATCTTTCAGCCTCGGGCATTATCCTTCCAGCTGCCGGAAGGGGTTTATTTATTAAGCATATATATCCCTATATAATACCTACAGTAAATCCTCTATTAAGCCCCCTCTCTCTAATAAGCCCCCCTCCCCCCACCCCCCCTGTGACAATAGGGTATTGGGTATTGTGTTCACCAGTGATTGCACAATACCGAGAAGCTGAGAGAGGAACTGTTAAAAGTGCCCAGATTCAGATCTAGACAAATGTCTTGACTCCTGCAGAGTGTCTGAGCTTACAGAAGCGAGAAACAAGACCATTGAATCATCGGAGTTAGAACATGGTGTTAATGCAGCGGAAGGATCAGGGGTCAAACCGCCGGCGAACATCACAATGTCAAGGGTCAAAGAAATCTAATTACCCCATTGTTGGGCAGTGAGACCATTCAAAAGATGGAGTTGATCAGGGTACAGTTTCACAACATCTTATGCGTCACCTAATCACAGGCAATGGAACCCGGGTGCCTTATGACAAAAGAAAAGATTCGGGAAGAGTTTGAAGACATGTTCCACGGTATGGGCAAGCTGGAATGAAAGTATTACCTGGAATCAATGAGAATGCTGTTCCCGTGGTACATTCTCTGTGTAAGGTACATGTACTATTGGCAATTAAGCCCCAGTTTGCTGGAAAGCTTACAGTTGAAAGGAATTACTAGCACCAGTAACCGAGGCCGAATCCCCTGGGTCCAGCATGGTGCTCGCCAGAAAGCCAAACAGGAGTTTGTGGATATGCCTGGGACCCAAGGACCTCAACAAAGTCCTAAGATGCATCCATTACCCACTACCTACAATTGAGGAAATTCTACCAGAGAAATGGAACCAAAGCAAAGGTCTTTCGACATTCGATGTAAAGAACGACTTCTGGCAACATTGAAGTGGACGAAGAGAGTTCCAGGTTGACGCCATTCAACACTCCAATTGGGTGGTACCAATGGTTAAGGCTGCCGTTTGGTCTCTCCTCAGCACGTGAAGTGGCAAGAAGATGGAGTTAGCAGACACCTTAAGCAGAGCATACCTGCTTGACAGCCAGTCAACACAGTTTGAGCTTGAAACAGAAACTGTCAGTATGACCCAAGACCTGCCTGTATCAGCTGCCAGAGTAGACGACATACGCACACATACTGAGAGCGATGAAGACTTGTAGATACTGATTACAATCATCAGTAAAGGATGGCCAGAGCAGAAGAGCGAGGTTCCCAGTGCGGCATTGTCTTACTACAAAATACAGGATGAGCTCAGCATCCAAGATGGTCGGGTGTTTCATGGCGAGAGGGTGATAATACCCAAAGCCCGATGACAGGACATGACGAATAGGATTCACGCATCCCATATTGGAATTAAAGGTTGTCTACGCCGAGCGAGAATATGCCTACAGAATGGACAGTGCTGCGATGTGTGCCGTTCAGAAGGCAAGTGCCAACCAAAGGAAACCCTTTCTCCACATGAAATACCAGACCGTCCATGCACCAAGGTGGCAGTCAATCTGTTTCATTTCAACCAACGGTTTTACCTCATCACAAGTTGCCTTACTGTTCAGGGCATCAGGAAGATCAAGACCCAGTTTTCCCGGTATGGCATTCCGGATATGTGTGTGTCTCAGTTTTTTAAAATGATTTCACACTTTATTCATCAATAGAAACATAGGTTACATTTCACTTAAAAAAAAAAAAACTACTTAATGCTTCCAACCACAGTCCACCTCCTTAAGCCACAGGTTATTGATCAACGCCATAAGCAGGGCTAAAAATTAACTCCAGTGCTTGGTGGCCAGTCGGGGCCAGTTTTCCTTGAATTCTTAGTGGCCCAGGCCAAATTAAAGTGGCCCTTATTTTCCTCAAGGTGATTAAAAAAAACATATTTACTTGAATAAACGGTTTAATACTGCCGCCTCTTTACAAAGGGAGCAAAACGCGTTATCTTGGGACAACAAACCACGGCCTCCCCTGAGTCCAGCTTTTCTGAAATTCCTGTTTCCTTTTCGTCTTTTCGTAGTTTTTGCTACTTTCTACGGCATCTTCCTTGGTTTTAGGTTTTTTTGGACGGCAGCGGCTCACATCCTTGGAGGGAATCTCCACATTCTGTGGGTTTTACATCAGAATTTCTATGCCAAAACCTGGCGAGAAGTCTGTTGACGATAAACATGCTGAGACTTGAAAACGTGCCGCATAGAACTCTGGGTAAGACTGGGAGTCACGTGGCAATAAACAAATCAAAATGGCGTCCAGATATATTTGCGGATCGATCTAAATACTCGTGAAACTGTTAAATCGGCTCGTTAAGAACTAAAAATCCACTAAAGTCAATGAACTTAGAGTTGAGGAAAAGAAAGGAAAGGTAGTCCAATTTAACTACCGGTACATATTTTATTTTTATTTTAACTTCGTACTTTGCAACTTTTCTAAGCTTATATCGTAGTCGCCCTTCGTGCGATCAAACCTCAACTTTTAGTCGCCCTGGTCAGTTTTAAATCGCCACTGGCGACCTGGCGGACCGTGTAATTTTTAGCCCTGGCCATAAGCTGCTTGAAAATCAAGTTACAGCACCTAAGCAAAATACTACAACCAGGGTGCACATGATCTACCGGAATTACGCAAAGGCGATATTGTCAGAGTTCGCACAAACAATGCTAGGAACTCCGACCTACATGTACAAAAGGCAGAAGGTAAACGTCTGATCCTACGAGGTGGAGACGGAAGGACAGGAGAAAGTTTCGCTGGACAGGGTGCACCTTACATAGAACCAAGGAGGAGTTCAACCCACAATGGTCAGCAACCATGTTTGCAGAACCAGGTGATTCAGTTCTCACTGATCCACCCACCACCACCACTGATCATACTAGAGGTGACTCGGCATCCAACACTGAAACAGCGACATCATAGTTCGAACGATAGCTTCATGTTACTCGCTCTGGGCGGACAGTGAAAAAGGCCGCAGTACCTGAACGAATTAGGTCAACTTGATTGGACTCTAGTTGGACTTCACACAGATAATGTTATCTTGTATGTTTCAAAGTTTTGTTCTGTTTCAATAGTTTCATTGATTGTGATTGAAAAAAAGAAAAAATTAAAAGAGTAAGGATGCGACAATAGGGTATTGTGTTCACCAGTGATTGCACAATACCGGGACTGGATACAATAATTACATACTTGAACACACGCGAGCCAGCCATAGATGATCGTGTATTATTAAGTCAGGAATATTATGAGTCAATACAAGCAGTTCTAATAGTTAAGTCAAGCCTGGCCTTTTACACCCCATTTTTGGAGCAAGAAATTTATTAAGCCCCCCCTCCCCTCCTCCCTTTCAACCAAATATTAAAATGACAGACTGTATTACATGTACCTGTGCATTTTTACCATACCAATCTGGGCACAAATTCAGATACAGCTAGTACTTGCGAGCTTTGGGGGAAATATTACTGATACTTGTACTAAAATAACACGTCATTGATCAAAGTATGGTTTATGGATGTCTATCCACGTTCTGGCGTTTCGCTAAATTAAATAAGCCCCTCCTCTCTATTAAGTCCCCTTCTCCATTAAACCACCCCTCAAATGTGCTTGACATAAATAGCCCCCCAGGGGGCTTAATAGAGGATTTATGGTATGTTAAAACCTTACTATGTTAAGCTAAAAAAATGCAGATACATTGTAGGACTCCTGGTTAATAATAATTATTAGTAATGTTCTGATGTACACTGTATGGATTGAACAGATTACATAATTTTCTTTTCTTTTTACTGATTTACTTAATTCCAGCCAAGATTCTTGCTGAAGTTTGAACAAATTTATCTATCAAAACCAACACATGGGATAAAGATGGTGCTCCAAGCCCCATGATGCCAAATGAAGCAAGGCTAAGAAATTTAACGTAAGTTGAGTGCCGTCCAAAAAATCATTAACAGCATTAAAATGTTTTTATATTTTTCTACATGTACGTCCCATCAAAACTAGTACAATGTATTATTATGCAATGTTCAAAACAGTTTTCAGTCCATCCTGAATGGTCAAACATTCCTCTTCAGAACAAAATAGTATGAGGTTCATTATTGGCATTTGATTTCACTCATTGTTTCAAGAAGAAGAGGTTGAGCACTGTACATGTAAGTTACACTGTACACGTTTGTCTATGTTGTGGTTTAAATTTATTTTTGGTTTAAAATTTTGCAAACCAGTTTGATTTTTATTTTCCTTTGTTTCTGATTATGGTAATGAATATTAGACAAAGGAAAATAAAAAATCAAACTGGTTTGAAAAATGTTAAACCAAAAAAATTTTGAACCACAACATCTACACTAATGAAATGAATCTCGGACCAAAATCCACACAGCTGATTCATAAACTGTTTAAGTGTGCAATAAATCCACTATGTTTAGTTGTGCTTTGTCAGTGTTCTCCATTGAACCCTTAATGGCAAGTGCGACGAAGCTACATGTAAAACGCAAGCTGCACTTCCACACGAACCTGGAGGCAAAACATGTGAAGCCCCTGAAAGCCCCGTATATGCGAATCTATGTGTGTGGCCACCGGAGAGAGCCGCTGACCACCATTGACTCTAGGACTCATCTTCTACACTCCTAGAGAGGCACAAAGGCCACATTGGCTCGATTTTAACTTAGGCCTAAATTTCATTTAGCCACATGTCACTATAAGTGTTATAACTGTGCAATACATGTAAGTGCACCTTGCATAGGTACACCTGTAAATGTAAACTGAAAACTATGCAACAGTGCATTGATGAAAAAGTTATTGAGATTACCCTGTTTGTGGTCAAGGCTGCACACACTTACACTTACTGTACATTTTTGTATAGCTCCAATATGTCAAACTTGATCTTCAACTTTATTTGTTTTCAGTTACTCAGCCCCGCTGTACGTAGATATTACAAAACAATGATCAGAGAAGATGATGAACCTCAAGTCACACAACACAGTAAAATGTTTATTGGTAAAATACCAATCATGCTGCGATCCACATACTGTCTCTTGAGTGGTCTGACAGATCGTGATTTAACTGAACTTAACTGAGTGTCCTCTGGACCCTGGAGGCTACTTCATTATCAACGGATCTGAAAAAGTACTTATAGCTCAAGAAAAAATGGCTACCAATACAGTTTATGTATTCTCCAAAAAGGATTCAAAGTATTCTTTCACTGCGGAGATCAGATCCTGCTTGGAACATTCATCGCGGCCGACTAGCACCATGTGGGTGTCCATGTTGGCAAAAGGAAGTCGGGAGGTCGCAAGAGTGCCATTGGTCAGCGGATTGTTGGTTCTTTGCCATACATCAGACAGGAGATTCCCAATTATGATTGTTTTCAGAGCTCTGGGTTTTGTGGCTGATCGTGACATTCTGGAACACATTATTTATGACTTTGATGATCCGGAAATGATGGAAATGGTAAGAAGAAATTTATTGATTTAATGTTGATTTTGCTAAATCCGAAACTTTCAGAATTCTACGGTATGTCAACAGGTCAATAGATACATGTATGGTCCTCACCAAATCATCGGAAGGTAAAGTCTTCACAAGCCTAGTGGCCCACAACTGCCAGAGCTTATCCCGATTTCTGTAGTATGAAGCGACTAGGAGTATTGCTACTTCCCTCAGGGTCTGGAAGGGGTCGTGCGTGATCCCGGAATTGGCCGAAATTGAGCGCGTGATTCGAGAAAACAGCTGAAAATCAGCCGTGATTTGGGAATTTTTTATTGCCTGTGACGTGTGATCTGCTTAATTCTTGGGCGTGATTCGTGATTTCAACAGATAAATCAGATATATTTTCGGGAAAATCAAATAATGTGATTGTTTGTCAACATGTTTCATCACATTGCGAGTGTTATCTGTCAAATACTGCCTGTCAGAAACTTTCGCGACTCTCGTAACGGGCGGTTAGAGCCCACTGTCTTCGATATTTTCGTGTCCCATATGAGAATGAAATTCAATCTTTATTAGAACAACTTGGTATTCTCTGACCGCATGATCGCACATGGCAGCAGAGCTAAACCTACAGTGAGCAGAGCCTTTTCATCTTAATTTCAAGTTACACCAGAGAGAGGATGATCTAAGAGGGTAAAAAACTCATCCCCATGGCCCCATGAATAGTTTTTTTCAATGTATTTTTGAAGCTTTCGGCGCTCATACTGTGAAAGTTATTTTAGTTTCTCGTGGCCCCATGTTCGCGCTGGCCATATGATCATAGTAGGATCAGGATGTCATTGCGGAAGAAAAATTTTTTCTTGGCCGTCGTGTTGACGTCCATCTACTGAAAATCGTAAATCGAAATTTAAAGATGTGATCGCGTTTCTTAAATTTCATTACGTCATTACAACTGACCAATCAGGTGTCTTTCTTAAAAAAATAGCCGCGCCAGTGTGACCACGCGCTAAAATTAGATTGAAAAAGATTATCATTGGAAGAGGCCCATGTATGGGGATGTGTTCTCTTAGATCATCCTCTCTTGGGTAACATTATTAACAGTTCTCCTGTAAAAGTGATTCAATTCAAGTTATTGTTAATTTGTAGCTTTTGGAAGACCCTTCTATCTATATAAAACGCATTTCAAGAAAACATAGAACCAGTTTATACCGCAAAGACTGCATGAGTTTGGTGCAAAACAATTTCTTTGCCAATGTTTACTCAGATTTCGCAGAATTTCTTTACACAAACCATCGTAAGTCAAACCAATATGAAACTTCACACACTTGTTTAGATAACAAAACATATTTTTCGCCTAAGTAGAAAAAAAAAAACAGCTAAAAATTTAAAAAACTACGGGATTCGGGAAATGACATGAAAAAGTTACGAGATTCGTGAATTTACGAAAAATCGTGCGCGTGATTCGGGATCCAGATCCCCCCCTTCCAGACCCTGTTCCCTGGATGGGATGCTAGTCCATCGCAGGTTACGCCCCTGCATTTGTTGCCGGTAACCATTTATACTCCTGGGTGGAGAGAGGCTCTGTGAGAGTAAAGTGTCTTTTCCCAAGAACACAACACACTGACCCAGGTCAGGGCTTGAACCCAGACTGCTTGGTCCCCGGAGTCCAAGCGCTAACATTATTCCACCGTGTCTCTCACAGAAGTTTTCCATTAATTTGTTAGGTCAGGTACAATGTAGCTTCCCTTGTCAGGTTTTAGTTGTGGCAGTACAGACATAAACTTCACACAAAATGAACTGTGTTGATATCAAGAATATTTTACATGAAGAACTTTGTTGAAAAATAATTTTAGATATTGCAATTTATTTTTATGATCATGTTGTATTTCTTAGGTAAAACCATCTCTAGATGAAGCTTTTGTAATACAAGAACAGAATGTAGCTCTAAACTTCATTGGCGCACGTGGTGCCAGACCTGGTGTGACAAAGGAGAAGCGTATCAAATACGCAAAGGAAATCATTCAGAAGGAAATGCTTCCTCATGTTGGAGTTAGTGATTTCTGTGAAACCAAGAAAGCTATACTTCTTAGGGTGAGACATACCATCGGGACCGGCACCAACTTTCCATCTTAGAGAGGTGTACTGGCTTATATATACAGTTGAACTCCGATTAAGCAGTCACCTTTTAAGCGGCCACCCCCGGTTAAGGTTATTCCTTAGTATTTCATTGCGCATGATTTCACACGTAATTAGCGCCGCGCACATTAAGAAAATGGCGGCTTTTCCTTTTATGGCTAAAGCTCCACCAGAGAGATAAATCGGTCGTTTTTCTCGTTAAACGGGAGTTTTACCGTGACCTATCCACATTTTTTCTCTTTATTTTTTGTGAAGTCTAGCAATCACACTTCTTTCTATAAAAAAATGAATATAGACTAAGTTTCTTTTGCCGGGGGGAATGAAAATGATAATAAATATCCACCGGGGAAACGTGATACTTAGCCAGTACTTGTGAAATGTAATTGTGGCCTCGAGAACACAAGTGCATGCTTAGGAACAAGTTGAATCAGTTGTCGATTAAAAAATGCGTTGCCTTTATCATAAAAAACAATACAATTAAATTGTTCCTTGAAGTCGTATGCAGTATATTTATTGTTATATATTTTACGTTTTTGCTTTCTCTCTAATTTGTTCTTGCCTCCGCCACGAAAACGTAAAGTCAACGGTTCAAATAAAAAAACGTTTCTGGAAGCTGGATATTGTACGGAATTTATGGGGTATATACAAGGTCGTCCTGCTCCTAAAAACGAATTACCCGGGACCCCCCTTTTTTATTTCAAAATTTAAGTTCCCTTAAGTATAAACAACCCAATAGGCAAAAGTTTTGAATGAAAAAATCTATTGTAAGTTCTAAATTTTTCGATGGAATGACCTTAAGCGG
>MU825720.1:0-10523 GCA_029204205.1 Desmophyllum pertusum | reverse complement strand
AGGGAGGGAGGAGATGAGGGAAGAAAGTGGGAGAATGGGAGTGGTTGGAGGAGAAGAAAAAAAGGAGGAGGGGGAAGAAAAAGTGTGGAAAGAAAAGAAAGGAAGGAGGGAAGAGGGAAAAGGGAAGGAGGAGAAAGAAAGGGGAGGAAGAGAGAAGATGGAAGGGGGGAAGAAGAAAGGAAGAGAGGAAAAAGAAAGAGAAAAAGGGGTAAGGGGGATGAGGGGGAAAGGGAGGGGGGAGTTAGAGGGGGAGGGGAGAGGGGAAAGAGGGGGGGAGAAGAGAGAGAAAAGGGAAGGAAGAAGAGGGGAAAGTAGTTAAAGGAGAATGAGTGTTTGGAAGTTTTAAGTAAGTTAAAATTAAAGTAAAATAAAGTAAAAAGGAGGAAAAATTTAGTATGATGGAGTATATGAAATGAGATTAATAGAATTGAAAAGTAGTGAATTGGAGATGATATGGAATAATAAGAATAGTAGAATAGTGTGTGAAATGATTTGATGTAAAAAAATAGAATTGTTTATGAAAGAGATTTTAAGATTAAAAAGGAGAGAAGATTATATTTATGAAACTTTATAAAAAGAAGAAATTGATATGTAAAAGAATAACATTGAAAAGAATATAATAGTATAAATAATTTAATAATAAAAATAAAACTTTGAGATAAAAATAGAAGAGATAATATTCAAGAAAGAAGATGGAATATAAGAGTTTAATAAAGAACTTGTAATGTTGTTAAGATAAAGAATGGAGATTTAAGATTGATTAAAGTAACTGCACTGTAGAAGGAATATGAAATATTAAGGATGTTTTAAGCAGCAATAAAGATTGATTTTATGTTTCAAGCGTTTGAAACACTGTTTGAATACTGGAATTATAAACTGTTTTGGATTTGAGGTGAGTACAAAATTGTTTTAAATTTGGATATGCGCTTGTGGCGTCAAGTGGAAATTTTGTGTCTCGCGAATTATTTGTACTTCTTCGTATACTTTTTGTAACAATTCTTTGTAATAGCCTGAACATGATATGGCATTGTTGCGATTGTTTCGCTTCATTGACAGTGTGTCGTGAGTTGCAAGGGTCTGTTGTAAAAAGAAGATTGGCATATTTAGTGAGCTATATGTGAGAGAAATTTTGCCGTTTTGTGCATAATATAAAATTATGATAAAGCTGAACGTTTGTTTTTAATGTTTTTATTTACGTAGGTGTTTCTTTCTTTGACAACTGCATCGCGGACTAGGGTCGCGTTTGTGATTGAGTGCCACATTGTTTGAAGCTTTTGTTGAGTAAAGACCGGCCGGTCTTTTAGAGTCCTTCGTACAATTCATTGTGTTTGAGTTTTTTAACTTTTCCTGAAATAAAGGATGAAAGGTTGCTAAAAAAAAGTGAATCATGGTTTAATATGTTAAAGATATTTACATAGTATAGGATAATCGAAGAATCATTAGTTTTTTCTAGTCTTAAGTTAGTAATGTTTATGTTAGGAAGCTGTATTTGTTGTTTTTGGCTATGTGCTTTCAAGGAGTCATTCACAGCGCGAAGGGGCGGCCGCGAAAAGAAGACGGACTAGCTAGTTTTACTGGGCATAATTTTTGAAACTTTCCGGCACAGCTTCAGTTGTTTAAAGCAGCAATTGATAACTGAATAGACAATGAAATTTCTTAGTAAAAGGTTGTCCGCGTGCCTGATATTCGTTATTTCATTTGTCACACGAGCGCGCGTAGGGGTGAAGTCAGGAGAGAGAGTATTGCTGAGGACCAAATAATTTTGTATGCTAGCGTGAATTTACAACTCTTTGAAATCGTTTCAGAGCTTCAGATTGTTGAAATCTGATGTTGGCAATTTATTTTAGATTCTGTTATGTCCAGCGCGAATGGCTGCTGTGTAAACAAGATAATTTCACAGTCATGAACCACATGCTCAGAAGAGTATGTAGTTGATGAGTAATTTTGAGAATTTTGTTATGTCAGCATGAATGACTTGGCGAAATGCTGTTGTGACAAAGATTCAAAGCCGGCGGTGCGTGGTTGACAGAAAATTTAATTCCACAACCGATTTCGCGCTTTGTCGGTAGTCTGGACGGTTGGAATCATCGTGAGCCAAAATGATATTAGAAACACATACGGATTTTAGATCTTACTATTGTTAAGTGTGTTTAATTTTTCTTTTGGTCGAAACTGAGGATGATTTTAAATATGAAAATATCTTCTAAAATTAAAGCTAACTTAGCTTCTTGCTTGTTTGTGAGCAACTAAGATAAGATCATCGTCCTTTGAGCACACGTTTCCGTTGTTTTAAGGAACAACAGTGGGGGTGATCGCTGTATTCAGAATTAAGTTGGGTTTTTCAAGTCTTGTTAGTATGTACTGGATCAAAATGACCAGTGATGAGGTAGATAATACTGAACAGAGTTTTGTTGTCCCGCAAAACTGTGAGATTTCGGCGAGCCTATTTATGTGAAGCTGAGCAGAAGAGTGTTTGCTAAAAGTGACCCCTATAAAATTTGTTACGTTATAATCTGGGTGAATCGCTGCAGTGTACTGGTAAATTACCCGTTCAGAGGTTAGCCGTAGGACATGAGGCAGTTAGGGGTTCACCGTCATCGCACGCGAGGAGCGGAAAGCCCGGGGGAAGGGGGGGTGGTTGGGGGGGGAAGCGGGCCTTAACTCCCCAAAAAAATTTGGGTTGTGGGTGGTCGTGGCCGCTGGGACTATAACCCGCTTAACCTGTAACGGACTAGCAAAACTGCTAATATTTTGTGGCGACCTCGGTTTCCAGGACTCAATGTTAAAAAAGATACCCTGGTTCCAGACGAATTTTTAATACGATTTTTTTCTAACCGCCAAATGGCTAAACTAGTAAGCAGGCAGTTGTAAACGCTTCTTTCCTACCGCGTTTTTTCGATTCGTCTGACTACATAATCTTCAGAAGTATCATTACGTTGGATAACCCCCCCCCCCCCCCCCCCCCCCGGGATCGCAGGAGGAAGCCGCGAGGGAAAAGATAGAGACCAGCATGGCTGCGTAGCCTGGCGGATTTCGTCTGGCGCGGCGCGGATGGCAAAAATGACCCGCGCGTGCGAAGCCACGAACGGAACTGCCAGACTACGCAGGCCTGAAATGTCGTGTTTGGGAAGGACATTGGAGCACGATAGGGACTTGAAGCATTTTACAGTTGTATATGTACCCTAGGTGAAACAGGATTTTTTGTCCTCCTGCGCAAATACTGAGATAGAGCGTGAGTTACGACACGCGGGCAAAGCGGAAGTAAAAAACAAAAAATCGCGAATTTTTTTGGCTGTCGTTTAATCTTCGTCGATAGAAAAAAATCTGTGCATCAGGGGGGGACACCTTGTTATTGTTGCTAGTTGTCCTACAACATAAAAGTGTCGAGTCTACGCTAGTGAGTTTTAGTTAGCATTTCTGTGAAATGTAATTACCTTTGGTCTCAGCCCGACTTTGGATTGAGGTTGATTGTTCACAGCTTTAGTTCAGTTTGAAAGACTGTGATGCAACTGTACTTATGAGTGATTCAAACAGAATCATCACATGGTGGAGTCACTTGTAGAGCGTAGGTTTGAAAACAACAGACTCATTTGCTGTGTGTGCATGTTTTTTGAGGAAAGATAAGAAGGAACAAAAACAACAGTGACGTTAGGACTATGTGTTGACATTTGATACCAGTAATAGCGGTTGCTTTGATAATAAAGATAACATTTAAGTTGTACTTGTACAAATGGCTGTTCTGTGACTTATTTGGCTGCCATGTGAGGGAGTCTGAAACGGACGCCGAACAAGTTCTAATCTGTATAAGTATATAATGCGGGGGGAAAATCGAGTTTTTTTACCACAATGCACCTTTTGCGTGACATTATAGTAGGAAGCAAGATGAGAACTGTTCTTTGATGGATTCTTTTGTAATAATTCGTCGTCTATTTATAATATGTCAATAATTTTCGCGGCGTGTGTAATTGGTGGGTTATTACACATTACAGAGATAAAGGCAAATAACTTTGACAGTTTGCAGGGGTTTTTTTGGCAGGTTTTTTTCAGTTTCTCAGGTTTCTCAATTTCGTGAAGTCAAATCCCTTTGTTTTGACTGTGATTGAAACGCCTCGTATGCACAGTGGAACCCAGGATAAGACGGACACGAAAAATTGTCCGTATTAAGCAACGTCTAATGACTGCAGTAAAAGACCAAGGAAGTGAAACTTTTGTGTTACGTCCTGCACGCAGCACAGTGAGCAGACAGTTTGTCAAACATGTCATGTCAAATGAAAATATACAGTGCACAGATAAGCGAGGTTAACTTTGTATGGGAGCGGAAAAGTGACCGATGTAATATAAGATAAATATATGAGCTTTTCGTCGGGATAAACAAAACTGTCCGTAATAAGTGCGAAAGGGGAGGGGATAGCCTGCGTGCAGACGTCTCCTTTTCCTTGCGCGTAATAAACTTTCGAGTGCCTCCCGAGTTTGTAGGGGGTCCCGCCGGGAAAATTTGATACAGTCGAACCTCTACAACGGCCACCTCTCCACAACGGCCACATCTCCACAACGGCCACTTTCTTTTGTCCGGCGGACAGTCCATACTTACACTCTTGTTTGAACCTCTCTACAACGGCCACCTCTCAACAACGGCAACGGCCACTAAAGCGCTCCAGCGTCCAACCTCGCCACAACGGCCACTTAATCAACGACTGACGAACGGTATATACAAAACCCTATCTTTTTTGGCGTACAGTAATAAAAGGTCACGCAACCTCATCTGTACCACGCATCGTCGGGCAATACAGTATCTTATATTGCGGCACGTGTTTAGCCACTGATGGAAGAGTCACACAGTACTAGAAAGTACAAGGTCCCCATTTTTTTCTATTTTCCATTTTTTTTACGCTTTTACAGTACTGTATTTTTATTTCAGTCGTAAATCGAGTACAGCTGATAAGGCTCTGTGTTTAAATTGCATTGCGAAATTGAAAACAAAACATGCCTAGTGGCACAGTAAAGTCACATTAAAATAGAACCTCGCAGCCACTCACTTCAAGCAAACAACCCTTGACACTTAATTTCACGAAAGAGAAAGTAAACGATGTACAAACTGATGTACTCACTGTACCTTACTAGCTTTGTTTTGTTAACATTCCTGTTCTGAAACATTTGGTTTCTGTTTTATTGATACATTTTGATTGTGTTACGTATTCATATGCTATAATAAGCATTTTTTAAATAAAAGTGTTGCCCCCCCCAAAAAAAAAATGGTGTCATATTACACCCTTACCTCCCCATAACGGCCACCTCTCTACAACGGCCACTTACATCTGTCCCAAGGTGGCCGTTGTGGAGAGGTTCGACTGTATTTCGCATTTCGTGCGTTTTGATATGAAACCAGGCAGCAAAAAGTGAACGTATAAACATAAAAATTTCTTGCACTTTTTAAATTCAAAATGGATTATTGACAAACAAGAAACTTTATGTGACATGTAATTTACAATTTACGGACAAATGTATCTATCGATTGACAGGATTTTGCTGCGGCCTCTATTTCGCTCTTCTGTGACCTCTGGCTCTGTTCGGTCCATTTTATCCAATATTGACACACATGCTAAGCCCTTTTGCAGTTCATTATTGGGGTACCCAGTCTTCTCTCATTTTATAGAGCCTGGGGATTAAAATTTCGTACGAGGGTTTTAGGTCGAATTTATCGTTAACGTTTAAATTCAGCTTATAGAATCTCAAGATCTGGTCCAAAATTTAATAATGTCACCCAGCAAATCTACAAATGGCGGACCTTCGATGTTATCTTCGTTGATTCAGGCTTCATTTCAGACTACACCAGTTAGCAAATTAGAGGCTTTTAATTCACTTTATTTTCAGCCATCGGTCCACGGACGCACCTGTCGCACCCCTCGCCCTACGGGCCTGATTATTTTAGTGTGGTTAGCCAAAGCAAGAGATGTTGCCTTAGGGCTAGGGTTATCAAATGCAATACACCAAAGAAAAAAAATAACAAAACCAACAAAGTTGCTGCACTATCCTCAACGGCGACAACTCGGAGAACGAAGTCTTGACCTATATTATCAATTGAGAGGTCTGGTGAGAGTTAACGAAAGCCATTGGTGTGAAAATGTTTATATCTAGTATGTCTATTATACATGTTATAAGGGATGATGTGGATTGCATGACTGCTGGGTAGAGAAAAATATAACTTACTGATTGAAATCGTGAGAGTCGCTAACCCATTCCGTTTAATCGGCCCATGGGCTTCATGTATGCGCATGCTCTGAGTAAAAAATGCAGTAGCCATGAGCACGCGTCGCGGGCCTATTTTTAGATCTTGTTGGATTGTAATCATCTCGCTCCAAATCCATACAAATGTATTTCATTATCTCACGTGTGCTGTGTTAGGTGTTAATTATCTTATGAAGCATGCTTGTTCTGTCATGATAACTGGTATCAATTATAAAGCCTGCACTTGGGGTTACTGAGTAGTTGTCGTTCATCAAAATAAATTTTTCATTGAAAATTTACAAAGTTTGTAAATAAATGTAAATCTTGTAAATAACCTGTAAATAACATGTCAATATACTGTCAATGATATTCCCCTTTTACATGATCTTGTCGATCCTGTAAAAAAACATGTAAATATTTGGAGTGGATCATGTAAATATTGAGAATAATCATGTAATTTTTTGGACAAACTGCCAACCAAACATGTAAATATTTTGTAAATAACATGTAAATTGAAAAAGGGGGCCTTGTAAATAACATGTAAATTGAAAAAGGAGGCCTTGTAAATATTTGTAAATTGAAAAAGGGGGCCTTGTAAATTGAAAAAGGAGGCCTTGTAAATCCTTGTAAATAACATGTAAATTGCAAAAGGAGGCCTTGTAAATCCTTGTAAATAACATGTAAATTGAAAAAGGAGGCCTTGTAAATAAGGGACGGACCATTATTTTGTTGGGGGGGGATGATAAATTTTTCCCAGAAAACCTTTTTTTAAATTTAGGCGCCTCTGCAAACAATTTGTTTTTCAAAAGCACCTTCCTGCAAACAATTTTTTTAAAAGTTAAAAAAAATATATTCACTGTCTAGATCTAGAGGCTCGATGCTATTTTCAGCATTCTCCACGAAATATTTCGTAAAAAAATAGATCTTGATCAGTGTAAAATGACGGGTGTTTTTTAGTGCTTACAGCAATATAATATAACTAGATTTGCGTGAACAAAACTATTTCAAAGTTTTAGACCACCGTCTTTGCTTTCTCAGTTACAGCACAACTGTTGAGCATTTTTCATACATAATTTGTTTTGAAAGTCATGATTTTATTTTTTAAATCGAAACGTTGATAAAAGGTGGGGATTCGCTATTGAACAGTGAGCAAAGAAACAGAGAAGAAATTATGGCCTTTTGGCTATTGAAAAAAAAATCACGGAAATTCCTTTGAAGCCCAGGCTTTAAAATGGCTTAAAGACTGGCTACGCCCCTAGCTGAGAATTGAGTAACACATGTCTGAATTCATTTTTCTTTACCGGTACAATAGTTTTTCAGATGTCAGTGAACATGTAATGGATGTCAAGGACTGCTCGAATGATTTTGTCTGTTATTTTAGTAACAGTAATACTATTTCATGAATATCACAGAATATGTGTATACACACAAATAGCTTTCTCGGCAATGTTCAGTGTTTGTTTACGTAAGCGATGCGCTTCAATAAATATGTGTCTTGAATAGCAATGACATTTAATTGCACAATAAATTACTGTTTTCTCAGAAAATGATCAGCGATTAACTAATCAGTATTACAAGTTTTATTTTTAATATTATAAAATGACCACTTTGAAATTGCCCAGCTGGTATATTTTTTGTGCTTGTTCAATTTAAAGATCCCGAGTTAAATTTGTAGACAAGAGTTGTTTACTTTTAGTTTCATTTCAGTTTTGGAACTAATATTTTGTTTCATTAATAGTTTATAGCTTTATCTGACCTCTCTCAGTGCAACATTTTTTTTAATACATGTCATGTTTTCAAACATTTATTTGGCCTTTTCAGGCTCTGCAAACAATTGTTTTCAATATTTCTCACCCCCCCCCCCTCCAAAAAAGAAATGGTCCGTCCCTAACATGTAAATCGAAAAAGGAGGCCTTGTAAATCCTTTGTAATAACATGTAAATCGAAAAGGGGGCCTTGTAAAATACTGTAACATGTAAATTTGAAAACGCAAGCTTGTCGGGAACCCAGTAAATACATGTAACATGTAAATCGAAAAAGGAGCAATATTTTTCTATCTGTTCTTTGCAAATTTTATTTTCAAAACATCTGTTATTTATGGTTAAACAACACGGGCATCAACATCAAAAAGCCCATTTACAAATCGATATACATATATATCTTTGCCTTAGAGGTAATTTGAAATGTCATAAGCTAAAACTGTAACATTGATGTTGCAGCATTCCGAAACTATAGTTACCAATAATTATGTTACATAACAAATGCTGTGAATAATATATGTACCAGATGGGCTTATATTTAGCTGTTTCCTTTTGAACAAATATAAGTTATAAGTTAAGGTTGTTTGGAAGTTGTAGGGTTTATTTAGTCAGGCTTTAGCAACGTGCCGAAGTGGGACTTACTATACGATTGTATATTGGTAATGTTTTATAAAATCAATATCATCTCATGTAAGAAATACCTCCAAGTAAAATCATTATTTTCCAAGTGACCATATGTTCATGATTACACGTGCCATATGTATGTATTCTATCCTTCTTCCTTGTATACAGCTCCTCAAATACGATTTTTGTATTAATCATAATATGAATCATTGATGAATAGTTACGATGTGTAAGAAGGATACATGTATAAAACTTGCCAGTTCTCCCTAAAAAAGCGATCAGAATGAATTTTCTTAAATATAGAGAATGCAAAAATTAACTTAACTCAGAGAAATACATAATGTATGGTTAACAATGTTGTTATATTATTTATACAAACCATAATATGTAGAAATGATATTCCTACATTGAAAAGGCAATATTGGCTGCGCGTCACATCAAAGGTTGTGTTAACGTTAGTAAAGACCAGGAGGCTGAAACCTTAGTTACACTGTAGCTAATTTCGGTTATGTAACCTCTTCTCTGTTTACTTCTAACTGGCATTGTATAGTCTGGAAATTTACGCTTCAGGGGGATCCAAAAGAAAGACAAGTAGTAAAGCAACTCAGAAATTATACCCAAGCAGGATGCTGGGAGAGGTATTTGTAAACATTAATTAGGAAGCGAACAGGACGCAGAGCAATCAGAATGGCGGTGTTTTTGACTATTTAGTTTTTATAAATAGAATTGTAGTCTATTACAACGTTTGGTTGTGACCGCCAACCACTTGTCCAACGCACTAAGTCTGATGTCATGTAACTAAGATTAACCAAAACTTACTTGTATTATTAGACAGCGGTTAGGTTTTGACCACAGCCACTAAATTGTTATGATTTTCATGCATGTTTTGGTTTGTGTGGGGGGTCCATATGTTACAAATATCAGCTCTGCATGAGGACTCCCACATAAAAATGAAGAAGTCGATCATTGTACCTTAAGGATGTTAAAATTTTGTGCTTTTGGAACCACTGGTTTGTAATGTAAAAAAAATCTGAAAATGACCATCGTGTTAGGCTCTATTCTGGTATCCTTATATAGGAGGTATTACAGTTGTGGTGTGAGTCAGAAATTATAGGATCTGGATTTGTTATAAAATTGGTAGCTCTTATAATATACATGTACTGAATTTGGCGCCATGTGCTGCGCCCCCAAAGTTGCGCATTCTTTTCACGCCTTTTCTGTCTTTCGTTTCTCTCAGCCCCGCCACTGGTTCTTGTTTTGGATTCTCTGTGCCCTTCTTTCCCCAGTGAGGCTACTATCCAATCAGAATAACCCTCGTAGCTTGCAATGTAAACGTGTTCTTGCCAAGACAAACAAACTGGCGAACACATGTTCAAGTATCGATAAAATGATCATCACGGAGACAAGAAATTCATTCTGTCAATTGAAATGTATTCTAAGTTCGATTAAAGCGATGTATCTGTGAGAAATGCAAATATGTTTTTCGGGGCTCTCAGCTGGAATCGGTCGTCTTCAACCCAGCCAACGCGTACTAGCTATTGGATTATGATACTGTATGAACTAACGCAAGTTATGGCCTGAGCTCGTGATACTCACCCTCGCCCCAGGATTTTCTCGGCAATTTCTCCAACCCAGGTCTATCCAAACTTTCCCGACATTCTAATTGTTATGGAAACGAAACACTATTTATTTTTGAAATAGCTCCTTGTTGAGGTTCCTTTTAAAATTTCCAATGATCACCCTTCACCCTTATATGGGAGTCCCACTTGACATTTAAGACTTAGCCTGAATTTCGGCTGTCTCTTGTCGCTTACTCCAGAGAGAGACGTCTGAATCAATTGGCCGCTAATGCCGTCCGGTGACATCAGTACTTGAAACCAGGTAGTGATTATGATTGGTTGAATTTAGAAAGAG
>MU825719.1:0-10569 GCA_029204205.1 Desmophyllum pertusum | reverse complement strand
TAGCTTTCATTTGAATGGTCACACACTAGGGTTTCATCCACAGACTCGAAAGTTAGAACCACCTTGTACAGCATAATAATCAGCACCACTTGAAAGTACTGCTCAATAGCTTTCCTTTGAATGGTCACACACTAGGGTTTCATCCACAGACTTAAAAGTTAGAACCACCTTGTACAAACAGTACCACTTGAAAGTACTGCTCGATAGCTGCTCGATAGCTTTCATTTGAATGGTCACACACTTACTGGTTTCATACACAGACAGGTACAACCACATTGATTCAAGCTTTGACTCTGGGAGTAAAAGGTTTAAACAAAGCTAATGACTTCTATGGAATATTCAGAAACCTTCAGTGATTATTTATAAATAAATGAAACTAGAAAACTCTCTGAGAAAACATGTAACCTACAATCAAATGTATGGACTTAATTTCCAATCGAATCTATAACTTTTCATCACTTTTTCATAAAATTGATTTGTACATGCAGCCAATTGTAATTATTAGAATGACCTAAGCTAGTTATAAATGACAAAGGAATCGGGAAAAAGCTTCATACCAGCAATAAATCAAGAAGAAAAAAAAAATACCATTATATGTCAATGTATAATATACCAAAATGCTTATTTATTAAAATACTAACTTTTCATTCTTTAAAGAAGTCGTTTTCCTCTTGAAAATTTTAACATTTTATACGCTAATATTATATGGATTTTTCATAGAAATTAAAACCAAAATCGATGAAATATTGGCAAACAAGATTACCCAACCACAAAGTTTAACTTTAAAATAGAAGAATTGTAGTTTAATAAGACAAAATGGCGCTTTATCATATTTTTAATGAATTTTTGTGTCGGCGAATCAAGGCACCCACCACGCGCATTCATTAAATTTCTCTTCTTATGGCAACAAGTGCAAGATTTTCAAGTGAAATATTTTCAAGTGCGAGATTTTCAATAAGTTAAACGGTTTTGTTATGTAATATATCTTATAATACATAATACGCTGATTGGTCAAAACGAGCTGAATTTATCTCAAATACCACTCTTGACTTGCCATATTTGGAAGAGAGTGGTATTTCAATGGCTTGAAATACCACTCTCTTCCAAATATGGCAAGTGTGACAATTGACTCTCAGAAGAAGAAAAAAAACAAGATGGCGGACATTTCTATTGTTTAGCGTGTGGACTAAAGTGGGCATTTCAACGAGATTATCTGTCAAAGTGTCCAAAAACCTACCAATATTGAAAGCAAAACACTTTGTGTGTGGTATAACTAAGCTGAACAAAGCATTCCATTGCTTAAACGTTTCAAAACGAAGCTCCAATGACATCTGCGAAGCTACGATCGTCGTGTACTCGGGTAGGATATTGCCTTGTATTATAAACAAATAACAGCATGAGTTGTACGTACGTAGTATTTGGAATAATACCGGCTCGTAATATTTCCAAATTTCCAAATACTACTACAACTCATGCTATTACCTATACAAACACCACAGACAGTGTTTCATCTGATTTCCAAACACCGAGAAAAGAGTTGAAATATGACGCGCAGCGGAGTATTGTTTTTGGCAAAATTCGAGGCGTTTGGAAATCGGAAACACTCAGGTCTCGAGTGTTTGATTTAATCTTCTCAATCGAAACAATTTAACTATAAACGGAGAAATTAATTATGGAATCGAAAAATCTATGGTAATAAAGACCACTCCAAAATGGCCATCCTCTTACAAACCAAAACAATTTTATGGAAATAAGTGTCCGAAGTTATTTCACTGGTTTTTTTCTGCTCGATGTGGAACAATTTTGAAAGGAAAAGGATAAAATGTTTATTTAAGCTATTGTCTCTTTCACTGATAATGTGTTGATTGACAAATTTATCCCATAGCGCGCTATGCTCCAATGGACTTTCCCGATACTTCAACCTGGCGTGCTGAAACTGTTACCCGTCACGCGTCACGCGAGTTAGGTTTCCCATAGTACATTTCAATCATGTAAAAACCATGTGCTCGGTTGGTCAGCCATCTTGCTGCTCATTAAATAACTTTTTTGCTCATTAAATAACATTTATGAAACTTATGAGGACCTGTGAAAATCATTCCAAAACATTGCAGTCGATGAACGTTGACCTTCTCTTCTCTGGGAATAGATTTCGAGTTGCTTTCATCGTAAGTCATGTTACGTCACTGTAAAGTTGAACGCGAAGTTGAACGCGTTACTTCAAAGTTATATTTCACGCAGTCGCGTACTTTGCCTTTACTGATTGCGATGCGCCTCGTAATGATGCACAGTATTACTTACTTTACCTTCGTGGTGTTTAAAGTATAATTAATTTGTAGATGAGGTACTTAGACCACAAAGGGTACACAAATAAGACATTCAGTAATGAGCAGTAATGCTTTGTAATTGAGGAAGAAGAAGAAGAAGAAGGAGGAGGAGAAGAAGAAGGAGAAGATAAAGGGGGAAGAGGAAGAGGAAGGAGGATGAGGAAGATGGAGAGAATAGAGGTAGGAGGAAGAGGAAGAGGAAGAGGAAGAGAAAGAGGAAGAGGAAGAGGAAGAGGAAGAGGAAGAGGAAGAGGAAGAGGAAGAGGAAGAGGAAAGAGCGAGAGGAAGAGGAAGAGGAAGAGGAAGAGGAAGTGGAAGAGGAAGAGGGAAGAGAAAGAAGAAGAGGAAGATGAAGAGGAAGAGATGAAGAGGAAGAGGAGAGGAAGAGCGAGAGGAAGATGAAGAGGAAGAGAAAGAGTAAGTGAGGACTAGATAGGATGAGGAGAGGAAGAGGAGGAGGAAGAGGAAGAGGAAGAGGAAGAGGAAGAGGAAGAGGAAGATGAAGAGGAATGAGGAAGAGGAAGAGGAAGAGGAAGAGGAAGAGGAAGAGGAAGAGGAAGAGGAAGACGAAGAGGAAGAGGAAGAGGATGAGGAAGAGGAAGAGGAAGTGGAAGAGGAGTATGAAGATGAAGAGGAAGAGGATATGAAGAGGAAGAGGAAGAGGAAGTGAGGAAGAGAAGTAAGAGGAAGAGGAAGAGTAAGAGGAAGAGGAAGATGAAGAGGAAGAGGTAGAGGAAGATGAAGAGGAAGAAGGATGAGATGGAAGTAGATGAGGAATGTAGGAAGAGGAAGATTAAGAGGAATAGGAAGAGGAATATGAAGAGGATGCTGTAGAAGGAAGTAGAGAGGAAGAGGAATTGGAAGAGGAAGAGAATATTAAGATTAAGAGGAAGAAAATATTTTTCAGTCTTCAGTTAAGTATACGTCTGGTCTGAATGATTTGAACATTTAGGACAAATTGTAACGCCGCTTACACAAAGCATCGAGGAGACTTGTCCTGTACAGTGTCACTGTAGAAGCAAAGTGGCAGAGTTGAGAAGCAGAAACAGCAGGCAGCAGCAGCAGAGACAGAAGCATTTGATTGAATCAGAAATTGTCGGTAATAAGATAGTGGAGTGGTAAAGTGAATGTCGTGAGGGTAGAAACAAATGACTGTGAATGCGAAGGACTGTCAATGGATAACAACCAAAAAACTCAGGACAAAGTACTCCAGCTGTCTGGCCCTCTCTCTGTCAACGCAAACACTATGCTCTAACGTTGTGTGACAAGAAAGTGGGCCAGAAACTGGAGTTAGGACAAAGAAAATGTACAGACAACGACTAGGCCTAATGATTAAACCAAAAAAACAAAACCAAACAAAACAAACAAAACTATAGAATATAATTTATCAAATAAATAATAACGTGTAACTTGAACTGTAAAACATGAAAATATCAGATGTTGGCGTGACAATGAGGCTCGTTTGATGCGACGCGCCAACATGACACGAGAGGGTAGGGTAGGGTATCTATGACAAACAGACACTGTTGGGGACAGGGGTAGGGACAGGGTTTGACGCCATCCCTGGCTTGATATGGAGTGAAGCGCTTGTGCGCCGATAACATGAAAATCTGTGAGCTTGGATTTGGAATGCCAAAATAAAAGTTTGAAATGCAGCGTAGCTAGTGATAGAGTTTTGGTGATTCTCTGTCACATCTCGTGAATGAAATGCAACGAAAGTGACGAGCGTTATTAAGGGAAACGAAAATGTTTATGCGATGACAGTCCTTTCAAGGACAGCGTTTTGTTGACGGTTAGTAAGAGCAGTCTTGTTATTTTTTCAAGCGTGGTTAGACGTCAAAATACAGACCTAGATTAGCATTGTTATTGGATCTTACCCAGCATGCATTTCAATCGAAAGTTGCAGGTCATCACTTCTATCCGGCATATTTGATACATTATAAAAGGGGAAGCACTTAGCCTAATATAAGCCCCTACTGTTAGAATCTTGATCACACGATGGCAAGGTTTTACGGCTAGGATAATAATTTCGCAAACGTTTCCCTATCAAGCCAGAGATAACGTTTTACCAGAGGCCTATTAGAGGTCTATAACTAAATTATAGACCTCTATAACTTATATCGTAGGTATAGACCTCTGCGTTTATGAAACATTTTTTCCCGAAGCAAAAGAGCTTAAAAGGTCGGTAATAGACGAGAATACAAGTCGTGGGGACAACAAACATCCTGGCAACAAGTCCCATTCGTGCGAACTATATATCACTGAATTTTTTTCAATATATAGATCTCTGTCACGATTTCTCTTACCAGTTTCAAACTGAGTTAAAAATCGACGGGACAAGCTAGTCCTGAAAAGGGTGGAATATTGAGCCAATCATAACAGGTCCCCTCGTATATATGAGCTATCCCTACCGTAACAGGCCCCTCGTGTGAACACTACAAAGAGACTCGTGCTTGTGTTATGTCCCCGGAGTCGTGTCTCCTCTTCATGATATACCGACATCAACTGTTAAATCTAATCCAAGGATATTTCTACTCACAAACAACACCAAAACATTTGAATCACAGCAACAATGGAACAAAGAACATAAAGTGAACAAAGTATGTGACACAGTGACAGCTGAATGTCGTTCTCTTGCTAAAATTCCACAATTATGAGGCAGTCGGGAGAACAAGTGCGAAATCCTGTCCCTGAGACATGACTGAGCCCGCGTTTTCGTCCCGACGTTGCTAAGCAACCATGAACGTATCCTCTTGTGCTATGCCGGCGTGACAATTTTCAGAATAATCGCGAAAGTGAGTGTTGTTTCTGTGATTGGATAATAACAATCGGAGTTTGCCAAAAACGGCTCTTGTTCTCCCGACTGAGAGCATGGGAAACCGGTTTAGAATAAAATGAGAGTGTGATTGGTTATAAACAAATTAAAGCGTTTCACTCACCACAAAAACTCACAAGCCTTAGGACAGATGTTTCTCATTCGTCGCCAGTGGTAATCACAGTAACCCTCTTGACTCACAAAAGTCGCACAGTCAGCAGATTTGTCCTCACAAGGTTCCGGAAGCTTTTGCTCTGAAAATATGCAAATCACCATACAAACCACGTGACCGAAAGAAAATTAAGTTACTGCGCATGCGGGAAACTGAATGAAATCATAGCGAATATGGAAACTTGGATTGTTTACTTTATACAGCCGGCCTCCAAAACCTGAAATGTTGAAGTGTAGATTTCACCTGATTTCACCCGGCGGTCAAACGCTCGAGCATGCGCAAGGGCGTAAATACTGGTCGCCCGCGTGCCAATTTTCCGCGCCAAAATTTTGAAGGAAAACCATTGCAACAACCCAAAAATCAAAACCTTGATAGTAATTTGCGACAGGAAACAAAATTAGGTAAAAGGAAAAGTTTAGACTTTTCAAACACAAAGTTCACAGTATATTTCCCAGCATTCTGTTGATTTAGCATTTTTTGGACGTTTACCAAAAATAGTTAGACGTGTTTAAAATACTGGTGTAATGATGAGGTTGTCGGCCTTGTTTATTTTGTTGTTTGACGTTTGACCGCGGTGGAGGGGGGTGTAGATATTTCAGAAAAAGGTCCAATTATTTCGTTCCCAGGGACGTCTTCTTGTTTTTCGAAGATAGCGGCGATCTTGATAAACGAGAAGAACCTGCCGTTGCTAGCAATTAGTTTCTAGTCTCCTCCGAGAACTTACTCTTGAATTTTTCATATTTGTTAATTTTGTTTTTCAAACGTAAAAAAGAGCTGTACTATGGCAGTTTTTAGTAGACGAAAACAATAATTAAAAGGCGAAATCCCAGTCAACACTGAGTTTTTACGAAAGGATTGATAAACTAGGCTTCTTTTCCCTCATAATTTGTAGCGAGCCACCTTAAAATAAAAAATAGCGCTTAACCACTGGAGCAGTCTCTGTTCATGTTAATGTCCGTGCATATGCATTCATAATTTGTCTTCCATCCGCTGACACGTAGCACCGTCGTGACAAGGATTCGTGACACAAGGATCCTCTATTGTAGATAATGAGAACCATAATGTTACATGGATTTTCATATTTCCTGTATTACAAATTTGAAGTACATGTGAAAGTTCATTTAATATGAAAGGGGGGGGGGGTGGGGGGGGGGGGGGGGCATGAAGATCCCAGCATCGTTAACATGAGAAAGAATTCAAAGGCCCCCCTCTTCACGCTGCCATCAAATTTCCAAAGGTAAACAACACCTTCTGATATCGCCTTTGACGCGCGTCAAAGTTTAGTAACAGCTTTGACCGCAGTCAAAAGCAGCCTTTCCTTTGACCCAGTCAAAGTCAAAATTTGGCAACACCTTTGTTCCACCTTTGACTAAGGTCAAAGGCGTCACTATCTTAATTCGGGGCCTTTGCCCATCTGTGACGTGGCGTCAAAAGTATGGCAAAGACGGCCTTTTCCGTCTGTGACCCTAGTCAAAGGTGTTGGTCAAAGGCAACTTATATAAGCCACTAAGCTTGTAAGAAGGCTTGTAGACTTCAGTTCAAAGACTCTGAAATGCATTGAAAAATGGGCGTGGGAAAATAAAACGACGCCCACGTTACCTTTCATGGTCTTACAGCAACACATTGATTTCATCGTCTTTGTCAGCGCAGACAGGAATGCGATCTCGACCATCAAACGCAGACAGTTCGTACGTCCCAAATAGCCAGGTGTCCGATGCTAAACTCGCCATAACTGTTGTCCTTGAGCATAGACCATATCGAGTTCGGTTTACCAAATGGTTATCTCATCTTTGGAAAAATCACTGAAACGAGGAGACCTCTTCAGGATTACCGCTGCCCCCGGCAAGCCTTGCCATTTTTATAAAACTTGAGCCCGCGTTTTTAGGTTCCAGGTAAACACGCGAAATAAAACCACCATTTAGGAATGGAGTCGAGTAGTATTTTCCACTTCTGCGTTTGCGTGGACAGTTCCAGGAGAATCTTCCTGACGGTCACACTGAGATGGGGTTCCATTCTTTTTTCGAGCACCTCTGACAAACGAACCGGAGCCCTGGGCCCAGAATTACTGTTGACATAGTGACCACCAGAAATTATGAATTCACCTGTAAGAGGAAAAAAAAGACGAGCTTGTAGGAGACCATTGAATAATTAACGGGCAAATCCGTTTCCCAATTCATTGAGATATCCATTGATTTAACTTTTGTAAATCTTTGACATCTTTACGGTGGTAAAACTAAACTTCTCAGCCAATCAAACTCAAAGAACAAACAACCACACACACGTGCAACCAGACTTTTTTTGATATCTTTCTATTGGTTTTTTCCCAAACTTCTTAGGATAAGGAAAAAATAAATCTCAAAAGCGGTTTTATGCGCACTTGCGTGACTGGCCAAACGTTAGAATTATGTTATACACCAGGGGCGGATCCAGGATTTTTTTTATAGGGTGGGGGGCTAGGGTTTTCCCGAACAATGTGAAGTAGATTGAAAGATAATTTTTGGAAGTAGAGACGTCAAGTAGTAAAGGCGGCAGAGGGTGGTGTTTGGGTGGGCCTCCCCAAAAAAAATTGAGATTTCAATGGCTCTGAAAAAGTGCATTTTGGTGGATCCTGGAGATGGTTTTTGCTATGGATAATGTGAGAAGCAAAAAACCCCTAAGGTCTGATAGGGAGGGGGGGGGGGGGGGGGGTCCTGATCCCCCGAGACCCTCCCCCTTGATCCACCACTGTACACTGTATGATTTGAGGGACAGTTATTACCTTTAATGTATTTTATCCAAAATGCCCTGACAGTCCTTCTCTACAAAGGCTAGGATCAACGATACACTTGTCTTTGATACCCTTCAGTTCTATAAAGCTATCTTTGCCGTTCAGGGTCATGACGGGTCCTATATGGTCAGCGGTAGACTGCTTTACTCCATTCGGAGCTAGACCGGTGCCATTACCGCGCATGTCAACCAGTTTTTATCCGCTGTCGTGCCATTCAGTGGAAGATAGTGGGCCGCTTTTGTGAATCGCGCCCCTTAAAGTGTTAGAAAGAACATAACATGTGTTAGTTTCAGCAGAAGTGCAAAATAGGTCCGCGCAGGGTGCGTACATGTGTTGGCTCCAAGGAATCCTCAGTATCCTCAACCTCGTCCCCAGGGCCATCTCCGCTTTCAAGATGGCGGGCGGGCGCGAAGAAGACCCCGGCGGACAGCAGGTCACGTGTCTCCAAAGATATTGGAGATTTTGATTGTTTCAAAATGGCGGCGGGCTCGCGATTGGCTAATTTTGTGGACACGTGACCTGCTGTTCGCCCGTGTCTTCTTCGCGCCCACCCGCCATCTTGAAAGCGGAGATGGCCCTGGGGACGAGGTTGCAGTATCCTTAAAGGAGAAGGTCACTCCAGAAATCGCACTTTTTTTCTCGCTACCATTAAAAAGTATATATGAAGATGAATTACTGACCGTAGTTTGAAGTTCCAAAGACCCTCATAACCTCGCGAAATTTGCCTTCAACGTATCGAAAAATTCGAATTGACCGCCGCCATTTTGAAGACTACTCAGCAACCTGGCCGCATAATCGTGACGTCAAATAGTCCAACCTGAATTGGCGGGAAGCGCTGTGTAATTTAAACGCAGTTGCTGTTTTGGTGTGCCTTCGTTCGATGTTTCGAGTCCACAAGGCGGCCTCTTGTGCAGCTCCAAACTGTTGTAACAGGTCGCAAAAGGATAGAAGAGGAATTATATTTCATCGTTTGGCTGAAATTTGTGCCGCCCTGCATTGCTATCATCGTCTGCCACATCGCAAAACATGCTTCCGGCTGGAGGCAATATGTTTTGCAAAATTTGCCTAGTCAAAACGTCCCAGCATTAGACAGATCACTGGCCCAGAAAAAAATGTTTCTTGTAGATGCTGGCTGCACTGTGGACATTCGCTTCGCCTGGAGTTTCCATGAAGATCCACAAAGTCGTCTTTCAAATCACTTTAATAACGGTCGCTGGCCGCCAAAACGTCGTTGTTAACCTACATGTACATTTGTAGCGCGATGCATTATACGATGTTAATAAAAAACAGCACAACGTTTTTAATCATGTAGCCATTCTGTCGCATTTTTTTTACCAATAAATTCTCTACTTTTGACTAAGGGCAACCCAAAACTTTTGCCAGGGCAAGTATGTTTTTTGGAATACTTTTGCCCGGCTGACGACCTTTTTCTTTCCTGAGTGAAAAACACGAATATGGATCCCTGTAGTGTTCAGGCTAGTGCATTACATTTTTGGCCAATTTTTAGTCCCCTCGGCAGAAGAGGAATTATATTTCATCGTTTGCCGTTAAACGTGTAACGGCCGCCCGTGCACCTCGACCTCCTAAAAAATTAATTATTGTCCCGTTTCGACGAAGCAGAATCAACTTCTACTCTTTCGAAAGCGGGGGGGGATCGCGGCCAACGCAGCATGTCGGTGTTACACTAAGCAGACGCTTCTTTCAATTTGTCTCGCGGACGGCTTAACAAAATTTGCGAGGACAAGTTGCACGTGAAATATTTTTTAGTGTCACCATTAATTAGATTCATTTACGGTGAATACTGACAAGACCTAACCTCTTGTCATTCTTTCATGGCTTTGCTTCTTTCAGCTAGCGAACCGACCTTTCCGTGTTTAAAAATTGTCGGAACAGCATCAGGTTTCTGCTTTCTTTTATAGTGTTCTCACCAGTATTAAAGATTGTGTTGATCTGACTTAAAATCAATCTCAAGGCAGTCATTCCGCCTAAAGTAGGTCGGAAGAAACATAAATGTTATCGGGTTTTGGCAAGAATCTGCTTTATTCGCGGTCCGAGTTTAAACTAGCCATTTCTTGGCAAGATCTTTTCAATTAACGGCAAAACGATGGAAATATAATTTCCTCTTTCTATCCTTTTGGGCGATCTGTTTACAACAGTTTGGAGCTGCACAACGTATGGCCGCATTGTGGACTGCGGAAACATCGAACGAAGGCACACCAAAAACAGCAACTGCGTTTAAATTACACAGCGCTTGCCCGCCAATTCAGGTAGGACTATTTGTACCGTCACGATTTTATGCGGCCAGGTTGCTGAGTCAGTCTTCAAAATGGCGGCGGTCAATTCGAATTTTTCGATACTTTGAAGGCAAATTTCGCGAGGTTATGAGGGTCTTTGGAACTTCAAACTACGGTCAGATATTCATGCTTCATATATACTTTTTAATGTTTTCGAGAAAAAAAGTGCAGATTTCTGGAGTGACCTTCTCCTTAAA
>MU825718.1:0-10621 GCA_029204205.1 Desmophyllum pertusum | reverse complement strand
TCTCTACCCCTCTCTATCTTATCTAGGCAAGTCCCCCCCTTCAAAAGGTCTTGTATAGAGGAGAAATAGGCCCTTGGGCCCGGTTGTTCGAAAGGTTGGATAGTTTAGTTTAATGAGAATAACGCTATCCACTGGATTAAAATCACTATCCAGTGGTATAGCGTAGTTTGTTTTGTTAAAAATATCCACTGGATAGGCGTTTTTTAATCCGTTGGATTTAGCAGTTATCCACCCTTCGAACAACTGGGGGCCCTGGTGGTTTAATAGAGTTTTTTTATGGCATTTCAGCTAATACAATCTGTACTTATTATTTACTTATAAATTATGGCAGCTACATTTCTCAGTTTTGTGTAGTAAGTGTTTGAACTTAGTTGTAATCATGTCTTTTCCCTTCTATTTAGGGTGGGCTTAAAACACCATGAAGATGAGGGTGATGTCGTATTTTTTTCTGATGATCCCCCCCAGATGCCATCCATGATCTCAAGTGTACCCCTCCAGGTATTAACATATAAAATTCTCCTTTTCTTAGTATTACTAGTTAGGAGAATTGAAGTGTGATCTAAAGTTAACATTAATAATTATTGTTGTTGCAGTTTTGACAGGTTGCTGGTGCATGGAGTATGCCAGTTCCTGGATTTGAAATCAACTAGTGAGTATTGAGGCATGCAACACAGTCATGGCTACTCGATACCCTCTATTTTTTTTTACAAGGGATTAATGTTTGTAGCATCTACAATCAAGTATACTTTTTAGGATCATAATGATTTTTTTTAACACAATTTGGTCAAAGGTTTTCCACTACATGCCAGCTCTCACAAATTCCCAGTTCAGACATTTTTTTCATTTCATACCCCATACCTTCTGATAGCAAGATTAACTGTCTCAGAGGTCATTTTCGGTACATGAACTTGAAGTAAAGTTATATTACATTACTAATAGTTATAACATTACTTAATGCATGATGAGCTAGTAAAGGTTTACATCTACTAGCCTGGAAGGAAAAATTCCTTCCTCCAGACTGTAGCCTGCAAGCTTGCAGGCTATCCAGACCGTTGTTGTACCCCAATTTTAAGGGGGCTTTTTTAGCACATGCTAAACACCTGTTATCTATTTTTCTTTACTCTAAAGGTATGAAACACAATGGAGACCGTATCATGGAGATTGAAAACAACCAAGAGACGTTTTGTGTGCCGTCACTTCTCCTCTCCCAATATTTAGAACAACACAAATAACATCACTTAAAAAACCCTGAGATTTATGTGACATAGAATCCTTCAAAAAAATAATACTTTTTAGAAATTTCATTGTGGTAGGAAGTGTTCTGGGGTTACCCTGTAATAATTAGTGATATAATTACGTGACTAAAGGACGGAAGGAATATTGCTATGTAAAATGAATTTACAAGTTATTTTTGTTGAACATAGAAACATCAGTCCTTAATAAATTCCTTGCTGTTTTAAACAGCATTTCACAAATTCTATGAATTCTTTTTACAATACTTTGTTATTTACAAGTGAATATGTGACATGATAAACTCAACATGACAAAACAAGACAGGTTTTCAACAATAGTTATAAGTTGTAGTACAATGTAAGAGAGTATGTATGTGTATGATAATAAAAGAAAAACCAAGGCTGAATTTGTTGTTATGGTCTCTGTAGGTAAAGTCTTCACGAGCCTAGTGGCCCACAACTGCCAGAGCTTATCCCGGTTTCTGTAGGCATTAAGCGTCTAGGAGTATTGCTACTCCCTGGATGGGATGCTAGTCCATCGCAGGTTACCCCGCAGCATTTTGTCGCCGGTACCCATTTATACTCCTGGGTGGAGAGAGGCACTGTGAGAGTAAAGTGTCTTACCCAAGAACACAACACAGTCACCCCGGCCAGGGCTCGAACCTGGACCACTCGGTCCAGAGTCCAGCGCACTAACCATTAGGCCACCTCATCTCCTGCTATGATCACTGTTAACTCAAAACTTAACTAAATATTACAATTTCAGCATCAGGATCGTCATTCCGTTCAAGGATCAGAAATCTGCTGACAACACAAAGAAACAACTACAACACCTTGGCAGCAAAATTTGAACACGTTTACAACCCATGTTTACAAGCCGCAAAATCGGAAGCCTCCTAAAATCCAGGGAACCAAAACCTAAGCTCATCAGCGAGCAATGCGTCGTGTATCATTTTAAATGTGGTCTATGTGATATGGACTATGTTGGTTACATCAACCGACATTTACATCAACGCGTTGCGGAACACGGCTCACTGAATTCATCAATTGGAAAGCACATGCACGAGGATCATGGAATGTCAAAACCGAATTTGAATAACAACTTTTCGGTAATTAAGAAGTGCCGAAATAAATTTGACTGTCTTATTTATGAGATGCTCATAATCAAAGAATTGCAACCAACTTTAAACGTGCAATCAGACTCCATCCGCGCTAAGTTATTTGCATAACTTAAAGACTCAAAAAAAATGCCAATTATTTTCACTAATTTATATTCATTTCTCAACTAAAAATTTTCACTCTTCCCTTGATAAAATGATGACAGAATCATCGAAACGTCGGACAGCAATAATTTTTGAATTTCAAACAAGTTTAGAAAATCTGACAAGGCATAATAATACAATGTATGTCAACCATCCAACTACTTTTTAAAGGGCAAACTCACAACAGAAAATGAATATCAATTTATTGGTTAATAATAATATTTTGAAAACTTCAATACAATGTTACAAGGACTGTGCCTTTGCCCAAATATTTTTCTTTAAGACAAAAAATAGCATTACAATACAGTAAATTAACATCCTTCTCAAAAACTGGTTTATAAATTAAAATACTTTGCACTATGTTTGAAAAAAGTCTGCCTTTATGTCTTTATATGACAATTCGTACTTGTAATCTCCCCAGCACACTGTGATCAAATTCTAATTTCCCTTTACTACATTGCAACAAATCAAAGCAGGAAGATAACAGGAATATTGTAGCCGAGTTATCAAGGTGACTAATCAGACTAGGGAGTCTTTTTGATTGTGTTGAGTTGGGTGCAGGAAGTCTACTGAAGGCAGGAGAAGAGAGGGTTCTCAAGGTGGCAGGAAATGGAAATTTTTTTGGCATATTCAATTGTGTAATATTTTGCAACAGAAAAAGCACAAAGAGGTGGGAACCAAAACAGAAGGGACAGGACCAATGGGAGTACGGGAAGTGGGAAGTTCAGAACCCCCTGTCTGTCCCCACCCCCAAACTATCAAATGCTTCCAACACAAATTATGTCAAATTGAGGTGGATTTTGTTTTCAAGTATATTCAATATTTTTTGCTATAATTTCAAAAGCCTAACTAACGATACTGATGTCACCCATATTTCAGTCACCCAAGCGTATTTCACAATAATTTTAACCTATATCTTGGGTTTGCAAATGCACACACTTCCCCACTCTCCAAAGGTTTTTTTTTTCTTGTGGAGAAAAAAATTTTCCTGGTTCTTAAGGGGGGTCCTTCTTAACTACCGGATTCAGACTTATTGCGAAGGACATTATTTTGTTGCTCGAAAAGTTTGCGTGTTGAGACGAGCTAACATGGCAAGATATATTAGTATGAACACTTGGTGTTAAAAAATGCACATTGCGCGTGCGTAACTAGTGCCAGTCCCAAACCGCGCGCGAGAATTAGAAATCCCTAAAACTCGAAGGAAAATTGATAAAGTTTCAATTTCTTTTGTGGATCAGAGGAAGCCTATCCTGCTTTATAAACGTACGTATGGGATTACTGTTTACGCTTAAAACAGCAAATCTATTAAAGAAAACGTACAATTTTGCGTCTTTATGACGTCATAACTTTGGTATTAATGTGAATTTCAACAAATGCATACGTCGCTTTATGCATTGCAATGTTCTTTAATCATTGGCATTGTTTCTAATGTCAAATAATGTAAGTTGTTTGAGTTTTAGGGGGTTTTCTGTCCTGGTCACGTGACTTGCCAAATATGGTCGTGACTTAAAAATTTTGAAGGGAATTTCAATTGAGCAAACATGGCCAAACAGCTTATATGTAGAAGTCGGAGATCCAAAGATATGATAGTTTGAAGTCTTCCTAAGAATAGACTGGTAGTTAAGAAGGTCCCCCCCTTAAGGGGGGAGAACCTAAACTACAAGGAATCACAAAAATGTTGCTAAGGAAATCTCTAAACCTCCATAACTTTGGTTCCTGGACTCCAGTGGGCATCAAACGTTGTAGTGTTTGTTCAATTCACGTTCCCTTTAAATATTTCGAACCATGCCCATATTTGGTGTGTCACGTGACCAAAATGAAAAATGTCTAAAAACTCGGAAGGATTTGATCGTTTTCAAATTATTACTTTAGAATTTGCCGAAGAACGTCAATATCGACAACTTGTAGCATGCGTTTGATGAAATGTACAATATTTCAGAAGTTATAAAGCAAATATGGGTACGGTTCGAAATATTTAAAGGGAACGTGAATTGAACAAACACTACAACGTTTGATGCCCACTGGAGTCCAGGAACAAAAGTTATTGAGGTTTAGAGATTTCCTTAGCAACATTTTTGTGGTTCCTTGTAGTTTAGGTTCTCCCCCCTTAACAATGGGTTAAGCACTTCTCCACTCTCCAAACATTTTTTCTTGTGGAGAAAATATTATATCTCCAGGTTGATGCTTCTTTTGTCATCTTCTGGAACATGTAAGTCTTTTTCCATGATTGTTTACCGTTCACAAGGTTTTGCTTGTATCCTATAAAATTTTGTTCCTACAGGAACATGAAACCTGTTGTGTGGCTGCAAAATAAGAAGAAAACTGGAATTAACTCCCCGAGTTAAACCTTACATTAATCTAAACCAGATATAAATCCATAGCCACACTCGATATACCACATGTTAGCATAGTCTACGTGAACTGCAGCTCATGCATGCTGATATTACAATTTAATACATGACAAAGACAGTTGAGAGGGCTGATAACTAAAATCAGCCAATCAGAATGCTTTATTGCCGGTCCAATGTTTTCTAAGTATCGGACCAGGTAAAGTTTCTTACATTGTTATTGTTTAATTTCCACAGTTATTTTTAAGCAGAAAGTCGTGTAATAAAACAATCTCTTATTAACCAAGATTGCTCGGGACCGTACTGGGAGAATATCGGCCCTCTGTCTTTTCTGTCAAGACCTAGGGCAAATATTCTCCCAGTACAGCCCTCACGCTTAGTTAATAAGATATACATTTCTCTTCAGAAAAAAAAACAAGGACTTGTACCTTTTTAGCCTGACAATATTCTTTGTCTGTCATCTGTGCTAACATCCATGGTCTGAAGAAAATGTTAAATGAAACAGTTAACACAGAGCCTTTTTTAAAATGTCAAAGGGGCTAGGTAACACTGTTAGGTGACTTAAGGTAGTACAATTGGGTGAGTCGTAAAATATAAAGTTGCCTTCGTTTACAGCCAGCTGGTAGATAAAACATTATTATGATCAATTCCAAAAGATAAGAGTCCACCGTTTGCGGGTTTTGGAGAAAGCGGAGATTGAATTTCGTTGTCTGGGGTGCCATTTTAAGACGCCATCTTGGATTTGCAGACGTAAGTATTGAACGGTGGAAGCTAAGGATATGCGCTCTGGTATTTTGTTCACGGGAGTCTCGCACAACATTCCAGATTATTTTTCGTGTGTGCTCATGTTGATCAGGCTGGTAAGTACAAGGCTCAAGATGGCGGATCAATTTGCAGAGAAATCGCGATGAAAAACTGGCTGAATTCGTCGAATTCGGCGTCTTTTTGACTTACATGTGATAAAATTTAACAAATTGCCACTAGGAAAAACTCAATGCTGACGAAATTTGGCACAGTTTTTGTCCACATGTTAAGTAATCTTCCTGCATTTAGCCGCAAAAAAACATTCAATTTGAATAAAATTAAGGGAGTCATGTCCTTGATTTTAATGCCTGTTAATAATTAACACAGAATTTGCTGTTTCACTGCGGCTAACTCATATTTCATGTATTTTCTTCATAACTGTTTATAAAACAAAAATTATGACTACTAATTAAAACATAAACCTAAAAATTAGAAAAAACTGATTTTTACACCGCTTGCGAGGTAATCAATTTCACACATTCCCGTTACGAAAATGAAAATGTCGATTTCAGAATCTGTTTCTCTGATAAAAATGACTTAACAACTTCTTCTATGGAATTTTAAATGGATTTGAAACAGTTCTCAAAAAGGGTCCTTTTTCGGAGCATTTTAGCCAGTTGTACTACCTTAAATGAAATATTCATCAACTGATGAAATCTCGGCTACATAGCGAACAAAGGTGATTTCTGAACACACATTTTGTGTTTTGCTTCTTGCTTTAAGATGGTGTTTTGAAGTTTAATTTGATTTTTAGATTTTCAATAATATTATTTGTGTGTAACAAAGTCACCTACAATAGCATGACCTAGCCACCCATTATTTAAAAAATGTTTCTTTAATAAACCTTACCGTCGTTTTGGGCCACCTGGAAGGGAACCAGAGAACATTGCATTAGGATTATTAAATGCTCTACAATTCATCTTGACAAATCTAAATATCATGCAACATACAAACAACACACTATAAACTTCAATTGAACTACTATCACTTTTAAAAATATAACGATTATTAAAAGAGGCATAATCTGGAACTACATGTAAATCTACAATTAACTTACAAATATAATGATAACTACAATGTATGATCCAAAATTATGAAAAAAATAATCAAAAAATCAATGTCATCTATCAATGTCATCTAACTATAAGTAAATAGATCATTAATATAATTATGTTAACTACCGTGTATAATAAAATTATTTAAAACTATAAAAATATTCAAGTTCAAAAGACCTAAGTACTAAGTATAACTTGGATAGCCCATAAATTATTGTTCACCAACAGCACTTTGTCTGTAAGAGAGGAAGGGTATTACTGGTACTCACTTGTCGCAAGATCCAGTCCAGTCATGGATTCAGGGTGTAGGAAGAACAGCGTCTGTCCTGTACTTAACACAAGATAGTTTTCATATCGTTCATCAAACACCAGAAGAATCAGGTCACCAATCTGAAAGCTGCAGAAGAAATTAATTAAAGGAGCTACAGCGCAGATGGCACATCTTGAAAAAATTGGCCAATTTTTTCAAGTTCACCGTTCACAATCCGTCTTAATCTTCTCCATCCTCAACCATCCTTGTTCCTGTTTGGTTTATTATCACCTCTTTGGTATTTTTCTACCTTTGTAAACTTATTTTGAGGCTTTCTTCAATTTGAAGGTGATTTTGTACTTTGCAAAAATGACTTAAATTTTGTGACATAGCCCCTTTAACAAATAGTAGGTCTACATATATTGCAAATCCGTGAATCTGATTGATTCTTTCATCATTGACTATTCACTGATAGATAGTGATTGCATGTGTCACCCTTGAAAGGGAAATCTTCTTTATTTTTGGCTTAAAAATACAGTCAAACCTCCCATAAGTGGACACCCTTGGCCCAGAAAAAGTGTCCGCTTATGGGAGGTTAAAAATGCAGTGTTTGTATGTGGTTGGGAACATTGACTAAGTGTCCGCTTATGAGAGGTGTCTGAACAGTAGAAAAAAAGTAGAAAAAAAAGTCTTACTCTCTGAGGGAGATTTTATCAGTTCTTGATGTTGCTGCAGCCGCTCCAGCTAATTGCTGCATCTGACTCTGTAAAAACATGAATGATACATTTTAACCCAAACTCAAATTATTAAATTAATTCTTCTTACTTATTACCATACATTTATCTCCATGTTAGTTCTGAGAATTTGGTGATGCATCAGGACAATATCTACTAGTGTTGTCACCTCCCACCACCAGTGAGCTTTAAAGTTATTTCCCTCTGATATCAGCCATGCAGTATGGCTGGGCATGTATTCCATACTTTATGTTTGTTTATGTTCTACTTACTAGCTGTTGCTGGAGGATTTTAATCTGCTGATCTTTTGCATCCAAAGCCTGTAAAAATTAAACACTTTTTATTTACCGTAAACACTGGTGGCGTATAAGCTGCACTCGCAGATAAGCCGCACCCCAAGTTTGGACACTCAAATTTTTGGGGGGAAAAAATAAAACAAAAATTCAGTCAAGTCTTAAAAAAAACTAACTTTGCTTCAATGAACATAATCAAGGTGAAAGCTATCAATCGTATCGAGTGTTCAAAGTTTGTATCAATCGTTTGTGTCGATCGTGTTTATAGGTTTTTTTACAAGTAATTCAAGTCCTCGGCAACACTGCAAACAACCAGTCTTGCTCTCTTATTGTTTTTTGTAGTAAGCTTATTGTTTTAGTATAAAAAGTGTTAATTGGGAAAAATTTACAGAACCTTTGATAGATGTTCTCGCAGATAAGCCACACCCTCGATTACGCCGGTGTTTACCGTATATATTTTATAACAAGCTTAGAACTCAGTCCAGAAATCAAATTATTTCTGGTTTATAGAGAAAACATACAAGGAAAAATGCACGAAGCATTGACAAAAATGTCAGAAGAAAATGTTAATGTTTTGGTCTTCCAAGTAGAATCAGGTCTAAGCTCTGATAAAATTGACTCACCTGTTTCAGCTGTCCACCCTGCATTGCAGATCTGTCTCCACCTGATATAGAACAAACAGAATATAAGTACATAACGTCTATTTTACTGACTAGATACCAACATAAATTTTTCAAATTTAACATTTACTTTAGTTAGCAATAATAATTACCCATACCCCCTCTGAAACTTAATTTTTTAATTCAATTTTTTCTTGGCAGGGGAAAATTTAAACTTGAATCACAAATCCATACCCACTCCAAGTCAATGAACAGCAATTATTATAATAGGTGATTAGAGCGGTTTTCATTTGAGTGTCGTAAAACCAAAACCAAAACCAAAACCAAAACCAAAACCATGATTGGTTTTGGTTTAGCATCTGATTGGTTGAGTAGGTGGCGCAAGCTTTTTAAACCAATCACAGACCGTAGTAAAGCAAAACCAATTTCGGATTACTTTCGATACTCAATTGAAAATCGCTCTAAAATGCATCATTACAACCTCAAACGTACCAGTTTGTTCTGAAAATGTTTCAGTCAGTTTCCTGTTCTCCTGTGAAAAAGAATCCAAAGCTATGTTGTCAATATGAAATTCATTATCAAATAGGAGAATAAACATAATTTTTTCTTAAGCCCTGGTCAAACAGCGCATGATAGTTGACGATAGTCCATGATAGTTGATGATAGTTGAAGCTCACACTTTCCATTTGACCACCAACTATCATGCACTATAATCATGCACTATCCTCAACTATCATTCACTTTGAACCTGTTCAAATTCTCCATGATAGTCAATGATAGTTTTTCCCATTTGACCACGCGGCGCAGGTAGTTGATGATAGTAAGGGGAGAATTTGAGTTCTTAAACTATCATCGACTATCATACACTATCTATCATACACCATGTGACCAGGTCTTTACAATGAGAAAACACACGACCAAGCAGGAAGCTAGGGCATTGAAGAAGAATGCAGTTTCTAAGCAGATTTTATCAGTACATCTTGAATCTTATTGATGATAATGAGATAAGAACCTTTACCCCTTCCAGGAGTTGAATTCTTTGTTGATAATCTTCTTCCAGAACTGCATCAGTGCCACACCTGCCAAGTGATAATAAAAAAATTATTAAGTGACTTAAAATGGTTGATACAGAGCAACCCTGATGTAACTGTAAATAATTAGTTATGATTACGTAACTTCCGTTCTCACAAGGTCTTTAAATTCAATTATGTAACCAAATACACCTAGATCTCAAGGACGCTTCGCGAACGATCATTAAGAGAAGAATACGATCAATAAGAGAAGTTATAAGAATATATAAAGAGCAAGTCTATAATCGGAGAAAAGAGGTATGATTATTTTATCTATGTATCTTAATTTACATGCCTCTAGATTTATAATATTATAAGTATCTATCGCATATGATTGAAATCATATCTTCGTAGCGCGTATGTACACGAGTGATTACATAATACATATTGTACAACTTCGAATTCCTTTATAATTTATAGTATTTTATGACGCCGATTATTTTCAGTTTTTACGTTATTCAAGTACCTCAATTAAAGAATAGAAGACAAAGAACATGAGTGCTTGGATTAATAGTACAACTCTGCGTGGTTCCAATCGATAATAACAAGAAATGATCTAATTCGCTACAGTAACAAACAACCCTGTATGGAACTATCAGCTGTACATAACAAATCTCTCTAAGGTGGACACCCTCAGGACCAGCTCCAGCTGTCCGCCTTAGAGAGGTGTCCAATTTGAAGAGAGTTTAGTTACAAACAAAAAAAGTGAAATTTGGTCAGGACCAGCTACAATGGTTTGCAAAAAGAGTTGACAGTCTTTGTTAAGAGTGCCACTGTAGACATTTTAACAATAAATTTACTATACCTTGTCTACTGACCCTCCCTCCCCCCCCCCCCCCCCCTTTAATCAATGTTGCCTGAATTTCAGGATCACATCCACATTGAAATTGGGAAGGGGATCGGAAAACAACGTTATTGTCTATTCTTTCAATGAGGTAATGCTTTTTTTGCCT
>MU825717.1:0-10702 GCA_029204205.1 Desmophyllum pertusum | reverse complement strand
GTGCACATGTTTTGTTTTGAGCTCATACACTATGCATGAATTACGTAATCGCAACGTTTCTATTGGTTAGTTGCTTGAACACAGTTAACTACCTATTGTATTTTTTCAGGTTTTGTGCACGGTCAACCCCCAAAATAGCGAACAAAAACATATAACAAAGAACTTTGCCGGGCTTCATAACCATTTCCCTCTATTAACTATGGTCGGAAGTAACTGAGCAAGTAACTTTTCAAGGATGGAATAGACGATTGGCTCTTAGCCCCATTATCACTTTCTGCCAGAAAGGTTTCTTATTAATAAATAACTTGTGCAGCAGTAAAATCGTCCCCACCGAGAAAACTGCCGCCAGATACGAAAAAGCAGGGTCTTCACTTGCACGTGTGCCGGTCATAAATACGAGGGCACGCTTTACAAGTCACGTAACAGCACCATACAAACTTGCACTGGCACCTTTTCACCTCTCGCACCACCTGAGTATTGTAGCCTCCCCCACAGCACAACAGATCGCACCGGTCACCTCCAGCTGATGTCTTGTTGCACACACGTCCAGACGTGCCTAAAATTCCCAGAGGCGGGTTAGGATTGCAGTAGTTTGGTGATCGGTCGATGAATACCAGTGTATCTTTGGTTATCTTGACGCGTTTTTGCTCCTTTCTCCTTATTCGTCGCTTTTTTCTGTTGTACACCACTTGGACGGCATCTTGTACTTGGCTTTTAAGTGATCTCCAATTTTGGCGAAGTTCGGCACAATCTCCCAGCATGTCTTGATGGCGCAAGAGCCAGAAACTCCATGGCAACGGCATTGATTACTCACAAGACTTTGAACGCCCTGCAAATAAAAATAGTTTAATGGTCTGAATTAAAATTCATTGCAAATAGGCTAGGCAATTAGACTAGGCCGAGGCTGAGTTTTCTATGAGAGAACAGTTGACGAGGCGCATTCAGCCGAGTTGACTATCGACGCTCATAGAAAACAAGGCGAGTAGTCTAATTGATTTAGTAGACACTATAAAGGATAGTAATAAATTCCCACCGGAGCCCTTGCTGCCAATCACCCCGGGTATTGTTAAGTTATGGGAACGAGGCGACTCCGGAGGTGAGAGGGAGCGAGAGCTCCAAAATAGGCAGGCACGGAGGTCATCGCTGCGGGGAGGTGGGAGGGTCGCCGATTCTTCAGCCCTCCAGCAATTCACGAAAAGACAGATGACACGTGAACTGGGAAGCTAAATATATATAGTCAATGATGAGAGAACCAATCAGACTTGCGGATTTGCAATAGACCATGACGAGTGTCTACTAATTAAGATTAAATACTTCCAGCGAGATAGACTCTTTCTCTCACTATGGACTTGAGTAGACAGACGAGGAAACGCCTGGTATTTTAGCCCAGACAGGTCAAACGGATAATCGAATTGAACAAGTTCCAAGATGGCGTTGTGGTACCAGAATAACTGCTTTTTGTCAAATCCTGTCTCTAAGGAATGAGTGACCTGGGCCCAGCTGTTGTAAAGCCGATTAACGCTAATCGAGGATTAAAAGTTAATCGATGTTTCCATTTCTGTCCTTTCAAAATGCCTTTCAATGCCAATTTAAAGTTGCAGTTTGACATTGTCCAAAGCTAAAAATGTTGGAAAAAACGACCGAGAGAAAATGATAATCGATAACTTATAATTCTGAATTCGAAATTGACGCTAATCACAGATTAGCTTAATACTGCTTTGAACAGGCCCAGCTGTTTAACAAAACGTAACACAGCAAAAATATCCACATGCGTTAAAATGACGAGTACAATATTGCAATGTTCTCTTGAATAGTTTGTTAAAGGCTGACCTTCTAAATAAACATGGTTAGCAGTAACACGTGTTATCATTATGTACTGACATAATTAAAGACAATGAATAATTAGAGGAAGCAACTGATAAGAAACCTCAACAGAAGAACCTTACAACCTTTCGAGTTACACATGTCCGAAAGATGGAGAATAACAAGCCTAACAAACAACTACCAGGTTAATAACGAACACTATGTGGTGGAAACGAGACAGTAATTAATTCCCTGAAATGTAAGAAAAGGCATGTAAAGGCTGAGTGTCTCGGGGCTGTTAAACGTTATTACACATGTTACAAAGGTAACAAGGATTCTTCTGGAGGCAATCATAGTCCCAAACATTGTCCAAAATTATTGTCAGACATAATTGTACTATCCTATGTAACTGATTAAAACATACTTAATATGCAAATCATTTCTTAAGACAGTAGTAGGCACGACCACTAAAGTAACGTAGAATATGGCTGAAACAGTCAAATGGATGTGGAGAGTGAGACGTTCAATAGTTTTCCTATGACATAAGTCACGCAGGCGTGTTTTCAAGCGTCACAGTCGCATATCGTCAGATGAGTTACTGTTTGCAGTTTCTCTCTCGCACTCACTCACTTACTCACATTGTTTTCAGTCCAATTGGCCCATTTACCCAGTCTCGCACACACACTCTACATTTGTCTGTCACATGTTTGTGTTTTTGAGAGCTCGGCCTCGGTCCTTCTACTACAATGCGGAACCACGATAAAACTAATACTGTCATTCGCTTTTCAATCACGCATGAAAGATCGTTCACTCAACTGACCGTTGTTTTTCTTATTATACGGCCTACATTTTTGTATTTTTAAAAGTCGCGAAACTACTTAAAAAGGTCGGGACTCACACCAATCATAAAGCTAAAACAGTGAACCAAGCTTCAACAAGTGTTCAACTGACCATGAGGTCGAAAACTATCATAAACTCACATTCCTGAGCTTCGTCTCAACCGGAATTTCAGCAATCATCAGTACAGCCTTAATTTATGATAGTTTTCGACCTCATGGTCAGTTGAACACTTGTTGAAGCTTGGTTCACTGTTTTAGCTTTATGATTGGTGTGAGTCCCGACCTTTTTAAGTAGTTTCGCGACTTTTAAAAATACAAAAATGTAGGCCGTATAATAAGAAAAACAACGGTCAGTTGAGTGAACGATCTTTCATGCGTGATTGAAAAGCGAATGACAGTATTAGTTTTATCGTGGTTCCGCATTGTAGTAGAAGGACCGAGGCCGAGCTCTCAAAAACACAAACATGTGACAGACAAATGTAGAGTGTGTGTGCGAGACTGGGTAAATGGGCCAATTGGACTGAAAACAATGTGAGTAAGTGAGTGAGTGCGAGAGAGAAACTGCAAACAGTAAACTCATCTGACGATATGCGACTGTGACGCTTGAAAACACGCCTGCGTGACTTATGTCATAGGAAAACTATTGAACGTCTCACTCTCCACATCCATTTGACTGTTTCAGCCATATTCTACGTTACTTTAGTGGTCGTGCCTACTACTGTCTTAAGAAATGATTTGCATATTAAGTATGTTTTAATCAGTTACATAGGATAGTACAATTATGTCTGACAATAATTTTGGACAATGTTTGGGACTATGATTGCCTCCAGAAGAATCCTTGTTACCTTTGTAACATGTGTAATAACGTTTAACAGCCCCGAGACACTCAGCCTTTACATGCCTTTTCTTACATTTCAGGGAATTAATTACTGTCTCGTTTCCACCACATAGTGTTCGTTATTAACCTGGTAGTTGTTTGTTAGGCTTGTTATTCTCCATCTTTCGGACATGTGTAACTCGAAAGGTTGTAAGGTTCTTCTGTTGAGGTTTCTTATCAGTTGCTTCCTCTAATTATTCATTGTCTTTAATTATGTCAGTACATAATGATAACACGTGTTACTGCTAACCATGTTTATTTAGAAGGTCAGCCTTTAACAAAACTATTCAAGAGAACATTGCAATATTGTACTCGTCATTTTAACGCATGTGGATATTTTTTGCTGTGTTACGTTTTGTTTAAACAGCTGGGCCTGTTCAAAGCAGTATTAAGCTAATCTGTGATTAGCGTCAATTTCGAATTCAGAATTATAAGTTATCGATTATCATTTCTCTCGGTCGTTTTTTCCAACATTTTTAGCTTTGGACAATGTCAAACTGCAACTTTAAATTGGCATTGAAAGGCATTTTGAAAGGACAGAAATGGAAACATCGATTAACTTTTAATCCTCGATTAGCGTTAATCGGCTTTACAACAGCTGGGCCCAGGTCACTCATTCCTTAGAGACAGGATTTGACAAAAAGCAGTTATTCTGGTACCACAACGCCATCTTGGAACTTGTTCAATTCGATTATCCGTTTGACCTGTCTGGGCTAAAATACCAGGCGTTTCCTCGTCTGTCTACTCAAGTCCATAGTGAGAGAAAGAGTCTATCTCGCTGGAAGTATTTAATCTTAATTAGTAGACACTCGTCATGGTCTATTGCAAATCCGCAAGTCTGATTGGTTCTCTCATCATTGACTATATATATTTAGCTTCCCAGTTCACGTGTCATCTGTCTTTTCGTGAATTGCTGGAGGGCTGAAGAATCGGCGACCCTCCCACCTCCCCGCAGCGATGACCTCCGTGCCTGCCTATTTGGAGCTCTCGCTCCCTCTCACCTCCGGAGTCGCCTCGTTCCCATAACTTAACAATACCCGGGGTGATTGGCAGCAAGGGCTCCGGTGGGAATTTATTACTATCCTTTATAGTGTCTACTAAATCAATTAGACTACTCGCCCTTGTTTTCTATGAGCGTCGATAGTCAACTCGGCTGAATGCGCCTCGTCAACTGTTCTCTCATAGAAAACTCAGCCTCGGCCTAGTCTAATTGCCTAGCCTATTTGCAATGAATTTTAATTCAGACCATTAAACTATTTTTATTTGCAGGGCGTTCAAAGTCTTGTGAGTAATCAATGCCGTTGCCATGGAGTTTCTGGCTCTTGCGCCATCAAGACATGCTGGGAGATTGTGCCGAACTTCGCCAAAATTGGAGATCACTTAAAAGCCAAGTACAAAGATGCCGTCCAAGTGGTGTACAACAGAAAAAAGCGACGAATAAGGAGAAAGGAGCAAAAACGCGTCAAGATAACCAAAGATACACTGGTATTCATCGACCGATCACCAAACTACTGCAATCCTAACCCGCCTCTGGGAATTTTAGGCACGTCTGGACGTGTGTGCAACAAGACATCAGCTGGAGGTGACCGGTGCGATCTGTTGTGCTGTGGGGGAGGCTACAATACTCAGGTGGTGCGAGAGGTGAAAAGGTGCCAGTGCAAGTTTGTATGGTGCTGTTACGTGACTTGTAAAGCGTGCCCTCGTATTTATGACCGGCACACGTGCAAGTGAAGACCCTGCTTTTTCGTATCTGGCGGCAGTTTTCTCGGTGGGGACGATTTTACTGCTGCACAAGTTATTTATTAATAAGAAACCTTTCTGGCAGAAAGTGATAATGGGGCTAAGAGCCAATCGTCTATTCCATCCTTGAAAAGTTACTTGCTCAGTTACTTCCGACCATAGTTAATAGAGGGAAATGGTTATGAAGCCCGGCAAAGTTCTTTGTTATATGTTTTTGTTCGCTATTTTGGGGGTTGACCGTGCACAAAACCTGAAAAAAATACAATAGGTAGTTAACTGTGTTCAAGCAACTAACCAATAGAAACGTTGCGATTACGTAATTCATGCATAGTGTATGAGCTCAAAACAAAACATGTGCACGGTCATGGACCTTCCATGGCCTCTTTGTTTGCTTCTTTGAAGTTTGCCGGGCTTCATAACTATTTCCCTCTATTTACTATGTTCCGACAGACAAAATGGAAACGCGTCATGGATGTGGATGAACTTCAGCAAATTAACGATTGTTGTCAAAGTTGCGTTCTGAATTGATACACTCCTTGACAATAACGCATCTTCAAAGCTACCTATATGTAAGAAAACGGATGAAATTTAATTTAGGCTGTGTGCTGTGTAAACTGTGTGTAGAAACGTTTTAGTCAAAAATGCAAAGAAAAAATGCTTTTTTGGCCCTGACCGTGCACAAAAACCTGACAAAATACAATAGGTGTTTATGTCTGTTCAAGCAACTAACCAATAGAAAACGTTTCGGTTACGTAATTCATACATAGTGTATGAGCGCAAAAAGAAAAAAGATTGTGCACGGTCGTGGACCTTCCAACATAAATCTTGCCATCTTTGTCTGCTCCTTTAAAGTTTGCCGGGTTTCATAACCATTTCCCCCTATTAACTATGGTTAAACGAAGTGAAAACAACGTACTTAGAATGCTTTTATTTTATTAGTGTTCCGCTATTTTTGACCTATATATATCATTTTTCTGGTCAAAAATGTAATACGGGAACTAAAGTAACATTTTACGTGTAGTGTATCTTATTTATTTCCAACTGCATGAGAATTAGAAAAAAGTCGCTTAATCTTTGACACTTGATGGAAATGTGTAACAGGACATGCGTACCTTACTTCACTTGGCACTCATCCTGAACCTATAAACATTGAGTAATTCTTGTTGAGACTGGAACAAGTTAAAGCATTGTTTTGTTCAAGCTTCAGCAGAGTATTCTTACGTACTTAACGAGGATAAAAACACGATGATGATCGGCATGAATTGTGGAATAAATGCGGACAATCAGTTTCAAAATCGGCTACGACCGTTGACCAGTCCGATTTGAAATCAGACTGACAGTCTGAGCGTTCCAGTCGAAAGTTCAAAACACAATTTTCGATCCTTACTGGTTCCTATCCATTTTTTAAATGTTAGTTGTGAGAATATGTGGTACATCAAGACAATGGTGATCACAGCTCTGTTTGACAATGTATGATAATTATAAGGAGAAATACGATTTTTATCACACTTGGGAAAGCTTGAAGTCCTCCTTTGAAACTCTCGTTTATTTGAAAAAAAGTTGCTACTCTGCCAGTTATACACTAAAAATCTCGAGCTGCCCTTGTTGTAATAATTATGTGTCAAATATTGTGTGTAGTGAAACGAATTAGATTCGAGAATATGTTGTTATTGATAGAATAAAAAATATTGGACGAGGTGTGTGCTATCTTTAATGTGACATCAATGTTGAGGTAATGCTGCAAGCCGGAGCCGAAGGCTGAGGCTGATAACATAAACCGAAACAGTTGATTGTTAGTAAATATATCTTATTAGACATTTTGCTGACCTGGTATGGTTGTTTATTTTACGAGTGTTCTCGGGATCTCTAAAAAACGACTGAACGACGAGTAAAAATGTACAGCGAAAATACTCACCAAAATGCCAAATAAGAGGGAAGTTTATCCTTCTCGTAGTCTTGTCTGTTTTTGTTTTTCAACTCTGTACTCAAACTCCTACATTTCAAACAAAGCAAAGCGGAATTAGAGCAAATCATTTCAAAATATATTTTGCAGGTGTTAGAGGAGATGGCTAACTTCTACCAAACTTGGGTGATTCATTCTGGGATGCTAAAACTTCCAGTAGCTGGACATTTCGATGTGTCAACGGTTTTTGACTTTGCCATGGCAACCGCGTTTTGACATATAGGTTTAGCCAAATTTCGAAATTTTAGACATAATTCTTCGTTCTCGGCATGGCCAGAAATCTCGGACATTTGAGCCCGCGACTTGTTCGGCGGCTTCTTTACAAAATAATGTCATTCATGTCGCGAAATGACCTCGATATTTAGAGATTTTACTAAGAAAACAGATTTTAAATCAAGCCTACCTCATTAATCTAAGGCGAAGTCCAAATTGTTCACAGACAGCCTGTTAGCAATCAACGAAACCTAAAAGACCGGCAGAAAACTGTAGGTTTCCAAGTTGTATTAAATCGTTGCGTTTTTCAAATTTTACGATACAAGTGACATTATTAACAGTATGGCGATAGGCTGAAAACAGCATCACCACCTCTCGATAATATACCTTTCTCTCTGGAACTCGTGAGAGTTTTGACTTTGTTCACAGGGGATTTTCAATCCATCGAAGCCACCCTTTAAGACACAGTTGATGACATTTCTCGGGAGTTTATATCCGTTGCGTTTTTAAGATACTTTCTCCTGCAATTTTCCATGTTTTCTGCCGCTCCTTGAGATGTTGAAATATGGCTCAGCGCGAAAAGAAACGCAACGAAATGCTCTTAAAACCGGGTAAAAACATCTTCTCGGTTCGCCATTTTGTTTACTGGCTTTGTAACCTCTCTTTTAAGCCCCAGGCTCCCTCAAAAACAACGAGAAGGCGCGAAAATTAATTATTTTTTAGTAACGAGCTAATTTGTGCGGGAAATTTTAATAAAATTCCAGTTTCAAGGCCTTACAGAACTCTTATGTGACCTTTAGTAATTATTAGGTATATATTCTTTATGTTTCCAGAAATCAAAACAGGGTCTGCCTTGGGAATAATGGCCGATTTCCCACCTAGATTTCTCTTTATCCGATAAAACAGTCGCTCCGGTCGCCATATTGAATAACATTATTTGTATAGAAGCCGCCGAACAATTCGCGGGCTCAAATGTCCGAGATTTCTGGCCATGGGTTCTAATGATAATTCCTCACGTTTTGTTAAAGTGCAACTAACCCCAAAAATTTTTATTCGTTTAAATAAATGTACTTGTTATTTGAAACTTAACTGCGAAAATTTTTTTGGATTTGGTTGAATCCTCGATTTCTGTGCCCCGGCAAAGTGACCAAAAACGCCAGCCATTTTTGTTCACGGCCGCGTTTTTGACTGGGAATGAGTTTAGCGGCTAGTGACGTCAACTCAGGAGCCTTGGATCCTTCGCGTCCACTCATTTCCTTCAGGAAGATACGATACACATTCGAAAAGTGTGTAGAAACGCCTTCCAGGTGCGTTATTGGCCGTTGCAGTAACACCCCAGATTTAGAGAAAGGTATACTACATGTATACCATTCTAGAGCGATCGTCGAGAAAATACGAAAAAGACGGTGGATGCAAACTCAAGCGAACGATGTAAAGTGGGACTGTGAGAGCCATTGCTCAAGAACTCCGTCTAGAATTTGTCCGCGCACTTCTAGCAGGCTGACTTCCAAAGGCTATTTAACCCGGTCGAAGCCAACCCAACTAGCCATCGACCAAATGTTACCGAGAACCTATCTCTACCATCGCTATAGCCAGAAATGTAAGCCCATGAAATTCAGTAGCGCGAGCGTAGAATCCGAGCATTCATCCGTAGTATCGCGCATCTGTAATGGCGTTAACATTTCACCCTCGTGCGAAGCAATTTCAGAAATATTGATGAAAGTCAAAGACGAATTTCTTTCGAAGGATAAAATAGGAAAAAATGACAAAAGATTTGAACTCCAAATAAAGTTTTTCTGAGGCCGGCCGGGAAATAAGCAGTGCGATAAACCGTATACTCATCGTAATATCAATGCGGACTACAGAGGGAACAGGTCCACTTCGCTTATCGAGGTTTAAAAGTGTTATTTATTTGACGGTTTTTACTTCAAAAATTAACTTAGTTCACTATGGTGGTTATTTGGAGCAGCAACGACAAACGTTTGAGGATGTCAAAACTGTAGTGATGTGACTTGTTTCCTTTCAGCTTGTTTTTTATGGCTTCAATTTCCAGGCCCGAGCAAGCCGCGCGGAGCAAGCCTAGATTTGTCAATCGATCGAAAAAAAGCCGTTCCGGAGCGAGAGAAAACTGCGACAGTTACTTGCTTGTAAAAATCAGAAAAACCCTCTAAATGGTGAAAAGCTTCGGCATTTAACACAGAATAAACCATTGCCTTTTTACAAAATACTATACTCGCTCTCCTAAATAGCAAAAATAATAAATTGCATCATTACAGGCTTCGCGAATCATATTCGATGCATGGGATTGGACACAGTGAGACTTAAGATAGCTGTTGACAATAATTGCTCTCTACTTACCATTGACCTCCGCTGGACTTCTTCAGTGCATTATCTAACGCGGGTGGGGTCTTTGTGCTTTACTTTTTCGACCTCTGCCGTTCATCTGCTTTTTCTTCTCTCTATTTGAGGCCTCCTTTTCTCGCCATTTTTAGTTTGTCGCATTCCAGGCTGTCACTCGCTTCCTGTGAACATCCTCTCACTTCCGCGGGTCAAGTTTCATCCAAAAGAGAGATATCCTTACTCATTGCTCTTCTGGCGTGAGGTGTGGGGTGGGGTGGGCCCTTTTTTTGGTTGAAGTGTATCGATTTCTCTCCTTGGAGTCTCTTATTCTGTTTGACAAGAACAACCAAGACTCTCCACTCTCCCTCTCTCTTGCCGTCCAACGTGTCTCCAGCTTCTGAATTACTTCACTCTCTAGCTTTCTTTGTCTTCTTCTTCTTCCTTCCCTTTTTAGATTTCTTCAGCCCATTACTCTCGGTTCCACATACGGTTTCGTCGGTTCATCTGTGTGCTTCGATCATCACGGGAAGCTAGCTTGCGACCCGTGCATCTTCCACTTCGATCTCAACATTTTTGAGTCATAGTCTTCCGAATTGTAACTAGACTCCGAATTTGAGTCACTAGATGACATATCTAGCTTGAGTTAAAATTCTGTGGCTTTCGAAAATAAAACGGCTCGGAAATAACGAAAAGAATATCTACGCTCGAAGGATTCCCAGTCCAAATGCTTGTAAACATGATAAATCACACTCCTGCTTTGACGTCACATTGCTCGACCCAGGACTCCCATTTGCGCGGTGGTGAACATGGAAAGCCTGACTTTAAACAACTGTAGAAACGCGGGGATTTTATCAATCACGATAATTTTTTCGCAGACGTGATCGGGGCAATAGATAGATTTTAAAGAGAAAACAAAAATTTGGGGGG
>MU825716.1:0-10746 GCA_029204205.1 Desmophyllum pertusum | reverse complement strand
GTTCATTGAAGTAAAAGAACAAAGGAAACCCTCAATATCTACATGGATGGAAAGAAAGAGAGTGGTCTTCGAAGAGAATTTCACTGTGAAGTGATCTTTGAATGATTTGCTGTCACGATCTCTTGACGAACTGCCGTATATCTGATCCATGAATATTTATTGTTGCTGATTTTAAAACCATTAATTTCAGCTGGAATGTGACAAGACTCTTCGAAATACAAGGTAACAATACTGAATAGACTAAGCTTAAACTTGTGTTGTAAACAGGTTTTCATTTTTTGGGAACGAATAAAGCTTAAACAAGAACCCCTGAAAGGGATTACAAGGCGGCCGATGTTCCCGGGGGGGGGGGGCACTCCTTTATTTTCGTTTTCTATCTTATGAACGTGCAGCTGGACAGGGTATGGTGTTTTGAGCATTTTTGTCTGGAACAGGGTATACCAAAAGGCATTTTTGGGTATCAGGGTATCAGTTTCCCAGGAGTTGACATGAAGATCGGTTATTGATACTCTGGCATAGGGTAGATGAAGTAGTCAGAATGCGAAAGGAAACGCGTAGGAGTGTTAAACAAGCTTTACAACTACAACTCGCAGTGCTGCTTAGTAGTTTAGCATGTTTTGTTTTACGAAGAAGATCGTTTTTTAAGAATCGTCCGGAATAGGGTATATCTTTTTTTCACATTTAGGGACTGTTTACATGGAGGGAGGGTTGACCCGGGTAACCCGGGTCACCCTCCCTTCCATGTAAACAGGCCCTTAGTCTGGAACAGGTCGGCAAAATTAGGGTTGTTATAGCCCAGCGGCACACCCCCACGCCAAATTTTTTGGGAGAACCCCCCCGGCCAATTTCACCTTGAGGGGTAGAATAGAACAATGCACCCCTCCACCCCCTCGATCAGTTTACTCTGAGGTTCTCCCGCCAAATCTAAGAGTCAACTTCGAACCTGCGTGACGAAAAACGTGACTGGGTGATGCAATATTTTGGCTAGCGTAAGTTTGAGCTTAGGTCAAGTTTTACTGTGTAGAAAACTTTAGCTAATGTCAATTGCATCATAATCAACAAGGGCACAGATGTGTTTTCGCTCAACGTGAAAATAAATTGTGAATGACATATATGCTGTGGAATTGTGTAAGAAAAACTGTTACGTTTTTGGGACCGAGTTTTATCGTTCGTTTAATGAGGTAGGGCTAGCGACATGAAAAAAAAACGTCCATTTCTTGAAGCGGCTCGATGCCCATGTAGGGCATCGGCCGCTTAATAAATTGAACAAAAAATGATTGATTAGTTTAAAATACAACTCAAATACGTGGCAGTTGATAAAACAGTTGTTTTTATCAATGATTATTTTGATAGCTCACTTCCGATTCAAACAACAAAAGGGAACTTTGTGACAAGCTCAAGAAGATCACAGACAGATAGTAATCTTGATTTCTATGATTCAACAAAGTTTATGTCGTGTGTGGTGCTTTTTTGATTCGTTTCCATCCATATGTAAAGACTGAGATCAGGAAGCTACCGTATGTAAACATTTTCAATATTTTCCACAGGCAGTAGAGGATCAAAATTGGACTTTTTCGAGTTTCGATTTACATGTATATGCTTTATACGATGACCTTTGTGAGTCGATCTATTCGGCTTTATACGCGGTGTATTGCGTTACTACATTATTCGATCATTAAGTACCCGCTGGGACGACAAAGAGAAAACAATAACAAGATCGAATAACGCAGTAACGCAATTCGACTCCTCAGCTGCGCTGCTCCCTGTGTCATTTCAAGTCATCAAGTTTCATTTCTGCTAAAGTAAGAAAGACGACTTTTTGTTTGTTATCCAACTACATTCTGAAACTCTGCATCAGCACATACATGATCAGCTTCACAGATTTAGTATTAAAAAGAATCACTGTTCTTATGAACACATTTTTAATTTCTCAACGGCAAGTATTTGAATTATTCATCTCTTGTAGGAAAAGACGATTAATAAGCTTATTCCTGACTTTCATAGGTTAACTTTAAGATGCTCAGCTTCACAGATTAGTATCAAAAATAATCACTTTTCTTATGCACACATTTTTGATTTCTAGACAGAAAGTATTTGAATTATTCATCTCTTGTAGGAAAAGTGTGAATGTTAAAACCTTTCACAACAAACGATTAATAAGCTTATTCCAGACTTCATAGGTTAACTTTAAGATTACTGTGTAGAAACTGAAATATATATCAAAATGCCATCAACTAATGACAAATAGTCATTTGAAAACATACCTTAATTTTATCTTAATACCACTAATCCAAGGACACTAATCACGTTTACAAAACATATACCACGGGGTATCGTAAACTGCGATCAGGAAGAGAAATCCCAATGCGGATTGCTTCATGTTCATAGCACAATACCTCTATTGCATCATCTTTACATGACCAGAGATTGCGTCATGTCAACCGTAGGATGGAATAACGAGAAAAGGTCACAAAACAAAATTTAGCACATTTAGCAACAACACCACTGTTCACTGCTATGGGACATTTGTCTTTGCTTTTTCCAATGCGATTACTGTAATAAACTAAATACATCTACGCACTTACACGACACTACAGAAAGAATGTGGAAGAGAAATTCTCTACTGGCTAATTACAGACCGAGATGCGATAAGATCATGTCAACCGTGAAGAGGACTAAGGCTAGCGACACGAAAAAAAAAGTGCATTTCTTGAAGTCGGCCGCTGCGCATGGGCCGCTTAATAATTTGTCTGATCTTCCCGTAAATTAATTTCAGGCTGCCTTTAGTGCTCTTTCAGTCGCATTAGTTGTACATTTTTACAGGCATTTCCCATTAAATATTTCGTTTCAAACTTCGTGCATTATTTAGTGGAATTAACTTTTGTTTGATTTAGAAGGGCCAAGGTTTTTTACTTAATAATTTTAGCCAGCGCTTCAATCGACGAACAAACCGTCTTGAACAAAAAATTGTCGAGCTGGCGCGTTCACTGACCATTTTTGTCAGGCATGGTGCGTGATTGGCTGCTGGTTTCGCCGCGAAAAATGTCTAAAAATAGCCTAACTGCGAATCTGATGGGCCGCGCGCAATGCTAGATGGAAACCTCTAGTTATAGACCTCTGATAGAGTTTAAAATATATGTCAATTGAGTCATGTGTGCTGTTATTTTGTTCATTCCGGGCTGTTTAAGACTTTTTTTGGCGAGATTAAAAATTCAGCCTCCTACCGGCGGGACCCCCCTTACAAACTCGGGAGGCACTCGAAAGTTAGTACACGCAATCCCCTCCCCTTTCGCACACCCGCTTAATACGGACACCCGCTTATTACGGACAGTTTTTGTTTGTCCCGACGAAAAGCTCATATATTTTATCTTACATTAGCCCTTAATACGGACAACGGACACTTTTCCGCTCTCATACAAAGTTAACCTCGCTTATCTGTGCACTGTATATTTTCATTTGTCATGACATGTTTGACAACTGTCTTCCGGTGTTTGACCCTTGTAGACCTAAACGTTCTCTGCTCACTGTGCTCACACAAAAGTAGCCTGCGTGACAGGCGTAGCACAAAAGTTCACTTCCTTGGCCTTTTATTGCAGTCATTAGACGTTGCTTAATACGGAGGCGTTTCAATCACAGTCAAAACGAAGGGATTTGACTTCACGAAAGTAAGAAACCTGAGAAACCGAAAAAAACCCTGCCAAACTGTCAAAGTTATTTTTATTCTCTTGTAATTGTGTAATAACCCGACCAATTACACGCCACAAAATTATGACATATTATAAATAGCCGACGAATTATTACACAAGAATCCATCAAAGAACAGTTCTCATCTTGCTTCCTGCTATAATGTCACGCAAAAAGATGCATTGTGGTAAAAGAAAATCTCGATTTTCCCCCACTATACACTTATACAAATTAGAACTTGCAAATGGCAGCAAAATAAGTCACAGAAGCTCACAGAACAGCCATTTGGACTGGTACAACTTAAATTTTATCTTCTTATCAATAAAGACGCACTTACATCCTTTACAAAGAAACCGCAATTCTGTTATCTTTAATATGTCAACACATAGTCTAACGTCACTGTTGTTTTCAACCCAAGATCAACATGTATCTGTATTTTTCCGTCTTATCTTTCCTCGACATATGCACACAGCAAAACGCTCGACAAGTGACTCCACCATGTAGTGATTCTGTTTGAATCACTCATAAGTACAGTTGCATCAACAGTCTTTCACTGAACTGAAGCTGTGAACGATCAACCTCAATTCAAAGCGGGCTGGAAAAGGTAATTACATTTCACAGAAATGCCTAACTAAAACTACTACGTAGATCGAACTTTATGTGTAGACTTGGTACACCACTACAACAGGGCGTCTGAGGATATTTTTTCCTTGAAGAAGATAAAGGACAGCAAAAAACAGCGATTTTGTTTTACTCCGGTTTTGCCGTCGTGACTCACCGCTCAGTTGTGAGCAGAGGAAAAAAACCTTTTCACCCAGGGTACTATAACAACTGTAAATGCTTCAAGCCAATCGTCTCCAAGTCCTCCAAACAGACATTTCAGCCTGCGTAGCTGGCAGTTTCGGCGGCCACGCGCGTAGTTTGCCCTCGTTTTCGTTCATGGCTTCGCACGCGCGTATTTTGCCATCGCGCGCCAACAAAATCGCCAGCTACGCAGCCATGCTGGTCGCTTCTTCTCGCGGCTTCGCTCCGGAGGGGGGGGGCACTCCCTTATATACGCTATATAGGAACGTGCCGCTGGACAGGGTATGGTTTTTAAGCAGTTTGGTCTGGAACAGGGTATAACAAACAACAATTTTTGGCCTGGAACAGGGTATCAGTTTCCTAGAAGTTGGCACAAGTATCGTTAATTGTTTACTCGAATCGAAATGCGTAGGAAAGAAGCTTTACAACTGCTGCTTACTAGTTTAGCCTTTTGGGTTAGAAAAAATCGTCTGGAACTGGGTATCTTTTTTAACATTTAGTGTGGAACAGGGTCGCAAAATTAGCGTTTTGTAGTCTGGTGCAGGGTAAGGGGTTTTATAGCCCAGCGGCACACCCCTACCCAAATGTTTTGGGAGTACCGCCCCCCCCACACCGGGCTTCGCTCCTTGCACGTGAGGTGACTCTGCTCATATCATAGCTAACTGGAGAGGGTAATTACAGTACACTACATACATACATACATACTTTATTGACTTTCCCCAAGGGGAAACACGATTCACGTTTAATGCAGGTATCAATGTTTAGACGGAGAGGGGGGGGTACGGGCAAAGGTGTGGCATTTGAATTTTTTTGCAATTTTTTTGGTCAAATTCCCGACCCTTGGGACTGGAAAATGGTTCAAATTTGATAAAATATCCACACCTGGGGATAACAAACGGGTTTTAAGGTCACCAAAGTAAGCTAAATTATCGTGACACCGCTCCTTCACTTCAACGATTAAAAAAGGCTGAAAATCCAGCTTTAATTCAAAATTGAATTACAATATTCTTCAAACAACCTTTACATTATACTGAATACGAGATGGAACGCTGTAGTGGTATTGCATTATAAAAATATAATAATTAATACATGCCAACTTCACACTTACCGATATTTTCCAAGATGGCGTCTCCTGCAACACGAGTTTAGGACCCAGTACTCTGCACGGTTAAATTCAAATGGACCCAGTCCTCTGCACGGTCAAATTCAAATGTCCGCAGCATGGGGCAAAATTTGTGGTCAAATTCCCCAGAGAGGGGACAGCAGAAGTGTTCAAATGCCGCACATTTGCCCGTACCCCCCCCCCTCTCCGTCTAAACATTGATACCTGCATAACGTAACAAATTTCTCAGGTCACTTTTAGCAACACTCTGCTCTCGTAAACTAGCTCGCCGACTTCTCAGTTGCGGACAACAAAACTCTGTTCAGTTTATCTACCTTCATGTCATTTTGATCAGTACATCTGACAAGACTTGAAACACAAGCTAATTTGAATACAATCACCCACTGTTTTCTTAAAACAACGGAAACTGAGCTCAAATGAGATGATCTTATCTTTCGTCTACATACCAAGATTTAATTGGTCTCGATATTTCTCACAAACCAAGCAGATAAGTTCGTCTATAATTTTAGAAGATATTTTCATATTAAAATCATTCCTCGTTTTGAAAATATCATTTTGTCACGATGTCCAACGCCAGACTCCCGAAAGCGCGGTGAATTAATTTTTTTCTGCAATCCAATACGCGGCTTTGATCTTTGTCACAACAGCATTCGCAGCATTCATGCTGACATAACAAAATTCTCAAATCACTCATCACTCATACTCTTCTGATTGTCGTCATACAGTTCAATGATATTAATTTAACATGTAATATCTTTGTTTACACAGCAGCATTCGCGCTGACATAACAGGATCTAAAAATAAATTGCACATCAGCCTTTCAACAACTGAAGCTCTGAAAGATTTTCAAAGAGTTGTAAATTCACGCTAGCATAACAAAATTATTTGGTCCCTCAGCAATACTTTCTTCTCTGACTTCACCCCTCGCGCGTGTGACTAAATGAGTCTATCGTATCGCAACCCAAGGCTTAACGAATATCAAGTTTTACCTGTAGAAATTTCATTTATCTCTTCAGTTATTAATTGCTCGTTTTATACTGTTTCATCGCCCTTTAAAACAACTGAAGCTGTGCCGGAATGATTTTCAAAAACTCTGCGGCTTCACCCCTCGCGCGTGAGGCTTAAACATAAGTCTCCTGGAAGCCTAGCCAAGCAAATACAGCTCCCACATAAACATTACTACCTAGAAAAAAAAATTATCCGTCCTTCTTAGTAAATATCTTAATTTAACCTATTCCCTTTTTAGCAACTTATAATATTTATTATCTTTATTTCAGGAAACTTCAATAACGATAGTACAACTCAAACAAATGAATTGTGCGAAGGACTCTAAAAGACCAGCGGTTTCTCAAAAAAAGCTTCAACAATGTGGCTCAACCAAATGCGAGCCTGTTCGTGCAGTTGTCAAAGAAATACACCTACGTAAATAGAAACATTTGAAAACAAACTTGTCTTTCATATTTATTTTGCAACGCAATTTCTCTCCATATAGCCTCACTAAATATGCCAATCTTCCAGTTTTAATCATTGCACTTGACACCACCGTCAATGAAGCGAAACAATCGAACAATGCCATATCATGTTCAGTTATTCAAAGAATTGTTACAAAAAAGTCTTACGAAGGAATGTTACAAAGAATGCTTCGACGACGACAATAATGGCCACTTGCGCAAGCGCAGTAGCCATAAAAATTGATCTAATGGCGCTTCCAGTGTATGTGATGTACGTACGCACCTCACAGACAATCTCTTCAAGTCACGATTCGACGTGACCCTATGACGTAATCGTCCAAATATAAATCTGCACGTCTCAGCAAGTTTCTGTTTACATAAATCTGTGAGTCTGGGCAAGTTTCTGTTTTCCTTCACGGAAAAGATATGTATTTCACACAAAATGACAATTATTTAACAGGACAATATTCATAAAATATCATTTAGGCAAAGGATGACCCTGGCGAAATCTAACGTAGCTTGATAAAAAAATTGATCTAATGGCGCTTCCAGTGTATGTGATGTACGTACGCACCTCACAGACAATCTCTTCAAGTCACGATTCGACGTGACCCTATGACGTAATCGTCCAAATATAAATCTGCACGTCTCAGCAAGTTTCTGTTTACATAAATCTGCGAGTCTGGGCAAGTTTCTGTTTTCCTTTTCGGAAAAGAAATGTATTTCACACAAAACAAACAGAACAATATTATGACCCTGGCGCAATGTAACGTAGCCTTGATAAAAAATTTGATCTAATGGCGCTTCTAGTGTATGTGATGTACGTACGCACCTCACAGACAATCTCTTCAAGTCACGATTCGACGTGACCCTATGACGTAATCGTCCAAATATAAATCTGCACGTCTCAGCAAGTTTCTGTTTACATAAATCTGCGAGTCTGGGCAAGTTTCTGTTTTCCTTTACGGAAAAGAAATGTATTTCACATAAAACAAACAGGACAATATTATGACCCTGGCGAAATGTAACGTAGCCTTGATAAAAAATTTGATCTAATGGCGCTCCTAGTGTGTCCACCTAGTAGTGAGTACAATGATTTAATATTTTGACGAGTCAAACTCACCAACGTTGCGAAATCTGTACGCCGCTCCGATGTGTTTACGTGGTCCTAAATTAATATTTATTTGGACCAGTCCAACTTTCACATAGGCTCGATTTCCGCCGCTCTCTCGAGTCCGGGCTTCGTTCTTCCCTGAGAAAAATCTTTCACAAGGCGAATACATTCATATTTATTAAAAACTGGACCACGGATATTGGATTTCTAGCTTTTTGATTGGTTAAACGGAGACAGTCTAACAGCTGATATACCTGCTCCGACAAATATGAACGCGTCAGCGAGAAAGAGAGCTGAATTTTTTCTCTCTCCAAGGAACAATGGCCGCCGGAAAAAAATTGTTTCGCGGCAGAATTGACTGAAGACGAAGTAACAGAACTGATAGAAAATACAGCAAAAGTTTTTGAACGAAACATTTAATTGGAAATGCCTGTAATTAATGTACTACAAATGCAACTGAACGAGCACTAAAGGAAGCCTGAAACAATTTACGGGAAAATTCGAAAACTCGCAATACAAATCTGCACAAATTCGTTCAAAATGAATGAAAACCAGTTTACAATACAAGTTTAAGCTTAGCCTATTCAGTATTGTTACCTTGTGTTTCGAAGAGGCTTGTCAATTCCAACTGGACTAAGCTTTTAAAATCAGCACAATCTTAATATCGGAGAAGAAGCATACGACAGTTCGTCAAGCGCGGCGGGGCTAAAACACAGGTCACAGGTCACGGGTCACAGGTCACGGGTCACAGGTAACAGGTAACGGGTCACAGGTCACGGGTAACGGGTCACAGGTAACGGGTCACAGGTAACGGGCCACAGGTCACGGGTCACAGGTCACGGGTCACTGGTAACGGGTCATAGAAAAAGAGGTAAAAAGAAAGTAAATCACGTCAGAAAACATAACAATAGCGATATAACAGAACCTTTTTTCTTATAAAACAACAACAACGATATAACAGAGGCGGCGGTCGCAACATGGGTTGAACACTTAATCCAACACCGTTGTAAGACTATTTTTTGAACATTTCACTGCTTACACTACATGTTCTGCTAAGTGGTCGCATTTGTTTGCAACGCAACGCAACAAACACTAACACTGAAACTATTGACTTCCCATTTATAACGTGAACAGGTGGAAAGAATAATCAACCTTATTTAGCCGATTTTCTGAGCTGAGTGATCAGATGTGAATTTGCCAGGCGGCTGAATGTAAAAAATGACAAAATATGATGATATTAGATCCTATAACCGTTGGTCAAGTGTAGCTAAGACGATCGATCGTGTGTTTCGTGACAAAATACTCCACGATTCGTGGAGTATTTCACCAGCGTGTCCCAGGGTCTTCGCCGCGCCGAGCCGCCATCTTGAAAGTGGAGTAGACCCTGGAAATGAGGTTGCCGTTACGTCGTCGACGAGACGAAGAACACGACGACGCGAAGAGATGAATAACGCAACGAAGAAAGCAATACACGAACAACTTGACGACACGAAGAGACAGGAGCGACGCGACGAAGACAACAGTACGACGACTACACAACGACACAAAGAGACTGACACGACGCCACGAAGAAAGAAAAACAAACGACACAAAAAGCAATTTTCGACGCAAGTAAGCCGTTCCGACGCCACGAAATCTGAGTGCCGATTATGTTCCCTATCTGATGCCATACGTTGCTATTTTCTTTTTACCTCTTTTTCTGTGACCCGTTATCTGTGACCCGTTACCTGTGACCCGTGACCTGTGACCCGTGACCTGTGACCCGTTACCTGTGACCCGTGACCTGTGACCCGTTACCTGTGACCCGTTACCTGTGACCTGTGACCCGTTACCTGTGACCCGTGACCTGTGATCCGTGACCTGTGTTTTAGCCCCGCCGCGTCAAGCGTTCGTGTAGTGATGGTCAGGTACAATCAAAGATCACTTCACAGTGGAATTCTCTTCGAAGATCACTCTTTTTCTCTCCATCCATGTAGATATTGACGCTTTCCTTTGCTTTTTACTTCAATGAACTTGATTTTAACTTGCTCAGTTTCGCTGGTTTCAAGACAATTGATTATTCTGTAGTCGTGCACGATTTGCTCGCCGTAAACAACCCGTTCAGCTGTCCATTCAACTTGTAAAATGAATATAACGTTCAGCTCCACAATTATTTCTGATCTTTCCATTTTAAGCTAAGCCATTTGCACAATTTCCAAGAATATACGAAACTTTAGAAGACACCGAGAGCGAAGATTAAAATTCTGCTTTGCTCTCTTTTCATTCACTGTGCTAACTGAACTGACAGACCGCGCCAGCCTTTTGCCGCCGTTTTCATACAAATCCTACTTCATTTAGATTGAACTGAAAATTCACTCAGTCGATCGATAAAGTAATACCGAAGTTTAGTTTAGTGGAAGTTTTTAATAAAACAATTATTCCATTTGCCCTTGTTGGATATGAGAGGATTATAGCCAACTCGCGCTACGCGCTCGTTGGCTATTTATCCTCTCATATCCAACGCGGGCTCATGGAATAATTGTTAAATATTCATACTCACCCCTAGCTCTCCTCCTAGCACTTTGGCGGAG
>MU825715.1:0-10823 GCA_029204205.1 Desmophyllum pertusum | reverse complement strand
AAACTATCCAAACTGCCCTTTGTTCCACGGATCACTGATTAAGAATGGGAAGTAATAAAGAATCATTGTTCAAGTAATTTGAAACAATTCCAAAAAGCATCCATACAAACTACGGCTGACACCACCACCTCTCACCAACAACAATCTGATAATACTCATAAAATAACCCAAAATACATTACCCAATACTCAACTCATTCTTAAACTTATTCTCAATTTCCCAGTTGCTGGTTTGCAACCAATCCCGAGAGATTCAAATGACAAAGACGCGGCGGCCATGTTGGGGGTACAAACAATAGAAGCCAATTAGAAATCTTTTGTTAATGACTCCCAGCTGACGTCACTTGCAAACCACCAATACTCAACTCATTCTTAAAACCAAACCCAATTTTCCAATACTCAAACGAAATAAAGTGCAACTTAAAAGCACCAATCAAAGTTTTACTTTTCCAAACCTAAAAACAAATGTACCACTGTACCGCCAGGATAAGTCCACCACAATCGGACCCGTCAACGGGAAAAAACAAAACAAAAAACAATTACATGTATTTTAAAGACAGCACAAATAACTGCTCAGGGTAAGAAAATAATTCACATATAACCACATCATAGATCACATTCCGATGAAAAAACTGCGAAACCAAAAACAAAACAAACAACGGGACCGATGGTGGTGAACAAACCCGGCACGAACTGCTGGAGTCGCGCACAAAGGATCTAAGATAACCCTGGGATGTTAACCAACCAAAGGAACTGTTTCGCGGTTTTGTTTTCAAGCCTAATTTCGAATGAAAAAACACAACCAACTAGCCAATGCTAAAGGCATACCAAGAATACCAACTGCTCACTACATGCAAAAAATTGGTAGAACTTGGTGACCTAGCATAAAAAAACGCAGCCAACTTGGCTTCTATCAGCACGCCGGCTCCTACCGGCAAAAGTATATTGAAACAAAAAGAAACATGTTCTTACCTAGTGGTAGGAGAAATATAGCCAATTTAGCCCAAACTGGACCTTACAATATAAAGGCTTCTACTGACAAAGCTCACATAAAAACAGTGACCTAGACTGCAGGACATAGTCAACTAGCTAGGCTTATGCTGGCTCCAACCAGCGCGCGCACCGACTACACCACCGCGCCGGCTACAACCGGGCGAAATAAAGTATCACAAATTTGTTGAACTAATGTCAAAAATCTAACAATATATAGTAGTTAACATATGCTGGCTACAACTGAGTTAAAAAAATATAACCAATATTTTAGTTAACCCATGCTGGCTACAACCAGCACGCCGGCTACAACCGGCCAAGACATATACATTTGTTGACCTAGTGTCAGAAAATAACCAAATAGCCAATGCTGGCTACAACCAGCGCGCCGGCTACACCCGGCAACTTTGCTGACCTACTAGCATAGAAGACACGGCCAGTAAGCCAACCACGCTGGCATAAACCGCCAAAAAACCACAAAGTTTTGCCACGCCGCGGCACATAAACAGACGGGCTCTAAATTAACAGCAAAAAAGTCATAAGGTTTACCTAAATTCTGCTCTGCTTGAAAAAGCGTGAAGTGGAGTAGCTTGTGAAATCGCAGCCAGGGCGAGGCGGTAGTGCTGGATATCACAAAGGTGAGCCACGACTCAGCGAGCGAACAGAAACGACGTGGTACTGCTATATGGCTGAGGTGAAGCAGTTCTCCGGTGTAGAAAGCACGACATGACGTGACGGCGGGACTGCTGGAACGGGAAGGGAAGTGGATGAAAAAGGTTTGTAGAATGACACGAGGCGAAGCGAAATCAGCCAACAACGAAAAAGAACACGTCTTCCTTCTGGATCGGATTTCGAGCGAAAACAACCAAGGAAAAACACATTTCATAGCCTTTTATACTCTTGCATACTAATTTGAGGTGTGAACTCCTTGCCTGGCACACTTTTTTATTCTTAATCAGTTCCCGGGGACAATCGGTCAGTTTAATTGAATAGCCACAAAATGCTATAAGCCGTTCAATGTTTCGCATTCACGAGTTTAAAAGCTAACTGAACAATAAAAACAAATTTAAAATACAGTGACACTTCTTACTAATACAGTTAGACTACGAGAGCAGTCCCGAACGAGAGGAAAAAAGCAAATAATTTAGGGAACTTTTTCTTTTGCTTCTCGTTCTACGAATTAACCGAAAATTAAGGGAAAAGATCAGGGACTGCCTCGGATAAACGTTGACTCGCCCCCAGTTTTTCGCGCGGCCATTTTTTGATCGCTCTCGCTCGACGAACTAAGCTGGGAAAGAGGGACTGCTCGTAGTCTAGGATAAACGTCACTAGCTGAATTGATCAACGTCAATACTTTCTCGCGCCTTGGTTGATTACAGTTTGGTATCCATAACTTCCTGTTCAAACGCACGTTGTAGGTGAATCTGAGGATGGGTTTGTGATGTTGTTAGCTGTGTCATCGGCGTCATAGCGGCAGCCCTGTTATTTCTTCTTTCAATGTGTTCAAGGTTCATCACCGGTTGCCTTCTGTGACAACACAAACCCAGCGCTTGTCTAAACTCAGGAATTCTTAATGCATAGACAATTGGATTTACAAAAGAGTTGGAATAGTTTAGAACGTCCACCATGAAACCAAAACGGACGGGTATGGAGACATCACGGACAGAGTTTAAATAGTTCATGATAACCAAAGGGAGCCATGACAGCAAAGAAAGCATAGATACAAACAGCAAAGTCTTAGTTAAGCGTTTGTTTTGTGAGGCTCTGTTTTCCTGTTGTGAAGCGACGCCTCCGTGTTGAAACTTTCTCCAAATGCCGATGTTACAACCACATATGATGAACGTTAGCTGAGCCACGACGAATGGCGTCCAAGCATACATAGTATGTTTGGATGAAATTAATTGATATATCGCTATGATAACCGAGGATATAACGAGAGCGATTGACCACGACATAAAAATAACAATGCGGTATGGTCGCATTGATAGTGTTCGGTGCTTAAACGGCCAATATATGGCGTAAAATCTCTCGCAGGATATCATGGCAGCAGAAATTAGCGATACCTGTGCGAAAACTGTATCAACGATCCTGTAGAAAAGAAAGAAATACTTATTATACAGTATTTCTGCTTTCCAAAGGTAATAAAAGTCCCCAGTATTGTAAATGTAAATGGGCAGAGACACAGCTCCTAACATCAGATCAGCAAACGCCATATTGATGACTAGAAATAAACTTTTCTTACGAAGAGTCTTGTTAACTGCAAACAGAACAATGGTGAGTAAGTTCCCTACGACAATAAACACAGATGTCAGGATTAAAGCGCTGCACAATGCGATGCCTTCTGCCTTGGAAGAAACAATCATTGATGAACCAGGCGCATTCTTCAAGCTACTGTTAGCTACCGATGTGTTGTTCATTTTTGGCTTTTAACTGAACGATGAAAACGTTTACACTTTGAGCTTAGAAGCCGAGGACGTGTGGTTTCCGTAATGCCTAAGCGGGTGTGACGACCAAATGATATGGGACAGCAAATTTTGTATTTTCCTTTTCCTTTAAGCCGGCCAATCATGGCATTGATTGCTAGACAGACTACTTTACCAATAACACGTTTAGCTCGATTTGTCAAGAGATTGTCATCCGTGGCATATTCTCTGTCGACGCGTCTGAATGAATGGAACTTTACAACACACAGCACTCAAACACCATCAGTTTTTTCAGTTTATTCCAGACTATTAAGACGATTCCGCTGGACGTTCGAGCAAAAGTGCAAAAATTAAGTTACCAAAAAAATACTCATAGCACTGAACATTTTGAATACAGTTAAGAAAAATCGATAATTAGCTCCAAGCTGACCCCGCGGAGAAGTCATACATATTTTAATTAAAAAGCTTCATGTCAGTTCAAAACAAATGGCGTGCGTTTTATCATTTTTCGAGGTTCGACATTAATGTTCGAGAATCTTGAGAATTTTATTGTGGGTCACTTGAGAAGTGACTTAAAGTGAAGTTTCAAATAGTATTCAAAATGTTACGTGCTATGAGTAGTTTTTTAGTATTAATTTTGCACTATGCTCGAACGTGAGCGAATCCGTCTTAATAGCTTGGTAATTTTATAGAGCTGAATTCATAAGAAACTGATCGAGAAATAACCATCTGCTTCAATGTCAATTAAGTAATTTTCAATATGAGCTAAGTAAAAAGACTAACTTTGGGGTATTCAAAAGTAACGAGGAAATATTGTATAGATATTTTAAAATGTTGGTTCAGTACTGTGATAACAAAGCTACAATGGTCTACAATAGGTCAATGCTCTGTTTCGTGGAACTTTGAAAAGGTGACTGATTAAACCGCTAAACGTGACTGAAACGCCGCTATATTAATAAACTGTCTGTTGTGACACGTCACTAATGGTGAAAAACGGCGTAATATGTAAATATTGAACGGAAACTCGCTAAAAACACCACGTACTACAAGGAAAAAGATAAACATTTATCAAATGTAGAATTAAAGAATTCGAGACTGATTTTCACAGTAAGCCCTTTTTTGCAACCTTGTAGTACTGGTTATGGAACTGAGAATATATAAGTAATTTATTAATAAACTTTTTATGTAATTAACCTAGGCGTATAAAGAAAGCCGATGCAAATGCCTTCGTCGACCAAGAAATGCGCTCTGCAGATATCTTGTCAACAACTCACTCTCTTTGGAACGAACCTCTTTTTCTGCAACAAGCATGTAAATCTGATTCTGATTCTAATTGCTGCTGTTATTTTGTCCTGTAAAAGTAAAATGTCTTGTCAATAAGATAAAGACTTCAGTCTATACTTCAATCATATACGAAAAGGACGTGTGGTTACTCGATGCGTCTCACATGTCACAGTAAATTATGCAGTTTCTGACTGACCCAAATTTTAACGTCAAATTTCACTGCTTTGGGAGAGTGACATATGTACAGTAGCTATTCTCTGCGGACGCGACCTGAATAAAAATAGTGTTAATCTACACGCAACTTTATAATGGAAATTTTTAGAGTTTCAAATCAACAAAGGAATAAGAAACAGGTGTTGATCATTTTCCTGGTTTATTCTTGAATTTCCAAGAAAAATTCATCTTCAAGAAAAACTGTATACCATTTTTATGTCTTTTACTGATGTTACTGAGGATGAAATTAAAACTTTTTACTGTTCATCAAACTATTTACTTGAGGCAATTTGTCAGAAGATTGCCTTTAAGCGGACGTGGAAACTCTTGAAGGCAGAATATAATTAAAACGCTATAATGATGGATAAACATGTCCTGCTTCTAGGAGCTTTATATATAAACAAAAAGGCGATTTTCATTGTAAAGTCGTTTTTGTTGCAACCTCAGGGACTTTTACTAGTAATAGAACTCAGTGAGAGTCATTTAGTTTTATTGTGTTTGTCACACGATGCAGACCTACTTTATCAACTCGACCAGCTGCAAGTTAATTGAGTACTGAGTTATTTTTCAAAGACATTCTCGGGAATACCCGTCCAAATTTTCTGGGTTTATAATCTTTAGCATGAGACGATTTGTGTCAGTAAACGGAGCGGTAAGTGTAACTGCATGAACCAGGCTATACAAGGAGATGCAGAGATGAAACATACTTTATACAAAGTTAAGTGGTCTTTAGGTATAATGTAGGGACAAGTAATGCCTGCCTGCACTACGCCAAAGTTTGGTCCGCGCGAAACTGATTCTAATGCAGTTGTGAACATTATCAGATAAAAGAGCTGGCACGTGCCACATGGTTTTAATTATAATCGGCGTGCTTTGGAAGCGCCACCCCGAAGACTTTAACTCTAAGGGCCTATTTAACCATGGAGACAAGTTGTCCCTGTTAGGAGGGTTAACCTCCTCCCCGAGCCATCTTTAAAGGGGGGGGCGTTTTTATATGAAAAAAAATGTCCCCTGTTTTTACCGAGCCAAAACAGGCCCTCTCGCGCTCGGCGCGTTGCTCGTATATATGTCCCGACTTGTCCCTGGTAGAGGGAAACCACAATAGCCAAAGTGTTTATATGGAAAAAGTTGGCCCACCCCCCAGGGTCACCTACCTTCAAACGAAGTAACCACCCTGCCCCCCGAGGCAACTTTGCGCTTTCTCATGTAAACGGTTCGCTGCTATTTAGAAAGAAATGTATGAAAGGTTTGTTTTTCTCTCGCCCGGGGTTGCGCGGTATGGAGGGTGACTCCTACTACCAGGGACAACTTTTCTCCATATAAACAGGCCCTAAAAAGAAAAAAGTAACAGTATCATCTATAAATATTATAATCAGACTCAGAACTTGTTTGTAAAGCCCGTTTTTTTCCTCAAAGGAGTTTTAAAGAGGCTGTCCTCTGTAAGATGCCTCATACCAATTTGGGCCACATAACAGATTTCCTTTCCTTGAAACTTTAGATGCGAGTAACTACCTAATGTGGCTAGTTTCAAAAATGCATTTCGTTTTGGCTCTAACTTTATTTTGATGGATTTACGAGGGGGTCCCGTTGTGGTCCGAAATGGTGATGTTTTTGGTACAGCAAATTTCCATTTTTCATAATTTTAAACTAATACTCACTTCCCTTGAAATTCATTGCCTAGACCATCTCCCGGCCGTGTGATGGTAGGTATATGATCTGTTAATACTATGGTTATATTAAAGTTTCCGTAACATCATTTCAACTAGTTAAATTTTAACATTTATGTGGGTACCTCACCTTGACAGCTTACACGAAAAGGTTAAAAGTGGGTTTACAAAAAATCATATAACTCAAAAGTTTTAGACTTTGCACAGATGTTTCGTTGCTTTGGTGGAGAGATAGAAAAAAAGAAATTGATTCTCCAATGCTATTAAATAAAATTTTCCGGCCAGCAGGTATTATCGCCTAGAAGTCATTGTGAACTATCAGTATTTCAAAATTTTCTAATTAATCGGCGACAAGAAGGTCAAACATACGCGAGAAATTTTAGATCAAAATAATGTTCTTTTCCGTCATATTCACGTATGAATAGTTTCTAAACACGTTTTACTGCCTGTTGACTTTAGCAGTACTCATCCAAATTAAAGCTGCGAAAAAATTCTAAAATGACCTCAGTATTTATGCATATTGGATGCTCAAAACGCAAGTAGCTGTCACATTTACTCTACTAAACAGCCGATCAAATTTTCTTGATATATCAGATGTTTTGTTTAGCTTTATCTTATTCGATGGGGGAAAACAGTAATCCAAGAACAAGACAAAACGAGGCATAGATGGTATATTGTAACAGAATTACACAGTCAAACAATCTGAAGAAACCTTACCCCTTGATGACCTTGAAATCGACAACTCGCATGTTTGGCAGATTTGCCTAAGTAAGTATACATCTGATTCCGTAGACAGTTTCCTTGAGATTAGATTACAGTTATAATTGTTGTTACAATTAGATCTATACTGATTAAAATTCACAGAAAAATTGAAGCAATTACCTTTGTGATTGCGTGCACATTCTTCGCATAAGGGACGTTTCATTCCCCACTTGCCGTGACAAGAATCACACTGTTATTCAACAAGGTAGCCGCTGACCCTTAAACACCGACACTGTTCACGAGAAAGTGATAACTGCGGGGAATCGCGTGGAATGTCTAGTCTAACTAAGACTTGTCGGTTGTAAAGGATGATATCACAATGGACAATGCTGTCACCAGTTGTTGTAATCTTTGACATGGCGAGGTGGATACAACTTTACGGTTGCAATGTGCAGATGCGGAAAGTAAGAGGAATTCCCAAGGGGTGGGGGGGGGACGGGGGGCGAGTAATTGAATAATAAAGTGACCTAAAATTAACCCTTACAAATAATAACATATACCTTTACTATAAACCCTGCTCGTGTTTATGTACAGAACGATTTTTTAGTTTTTGCTTCACGAGAAGAATATTATAGGCACTAATTATGCGTTTCAAAATGATTTGGTTACATTTTTGAAGGCCGGATGATTTTCTTTAAAAGTGTTGGAGAGAAGGGAGAGAGAGAAGGAGGATTATATTTGTTGGTGGAGGGATCTGAAGGTTTTTTCCATTGTAGTTTTAATTCTGCTTTGGGGGGCGCTTATTATTTCGGTAGAGGGTGCTTATTTTCGGGATGGTGGGGGCTTACTGTCGGAAATATCACGGAACTGTAATGTGCCAAAACATTTAACATCATAGAAAATGCCTGCCAACAATGCCTCAGTATTATTCGAGAAAAGGTACTACAGGCCAAAATGGCTAAATCACCAATTAGACACCGCAGAACGTTATCAAGTATCTCCCGCATCACTGTTTCCTACCGAAAATAACGCACCCCAAATCAGAATTAACTACAATAGAAAAACCCTCAGATCCCTCTCCGCAGAATATCAGTCCAAACCCTTAAAAAAAACCCAATCATCCGGCGGCCTTCAAAATGTAACCAAATCATTTGTGAAACGCATAATTAGTTCCTGTAATGGGCTCCTGGTTCCTATAATATTCTTCTCGTGAAGTCAAAACTAAAAAATCGTTTCTGTAGCATGAAACACGAGCAGGGCTTATAGTAAAGGTATATGTTTCTTATTTGAGGGTTAATTTTGGTCACTTTATTATTCAATTACTCGCCCCCCCCTCCCCCCCCCCCCCCCCCCCCCCGCCCCTTTGGGAATTCCTCTTACTTCCCATCTGCACAAGTGCAACCGTAAAGTTTGTATCCACCCTCGCCATGTCACAGATTAACAACAACCTGGTGACAGCATTTGGCCTATTGGATATCATCTTTACAACCGACAAGTCTAGTTAGCTTAGACATTCCACGCGATTCCCCGCAGTTATCACTTTCTCGGGAACATTGTCGGTGTTTAACTGGTCAGCGGTTACCTTGTTGAATAACTATGTGATTCTTGTCACGGCAAGTGGGAATTAAACGTCCCTTATGCGAAGAATGTGCACGCAATCACAAAGGTACTTGCTTCAATTTTTCTGTGAATTTTTAATCATGATAGATTCTAATTGTAAACAACAATTATAACTGTAATCTAATCTCAAGGAAACTGGTCTACGGAATCATCTACACATACTTAGGCAAATATGCCAACATGCGAGTTGTCGATTTCCAAGGTCATCAAGGGTAAGTTTCTTCAGATTTGTTGAACTGTGTAAATTTGTTTACCAATATACCATCTATGCCTCGTTTTGTCTTGTTCTTGGATTACTAGTTTTCTCCCATCGAATAAGTAAGCTGAAACTATCTGTAATATCAAGAAATTTGATCGGCTGTTTAGTAGAGTAGAATTTGACAGCTACTTGCGTTTTGAGCATCAATATGCATAAATAATGAGGTCATTTTAGGATTTTTTTTGAAAAAAGTCGACTTATTTGGATGAGTACTGGCTAAAGTAAAGCGAGTAAAACGTGTTTAGAAACTATATCATACGTGAATATGACGGAAAAGAACATTATTTTGATCAAAATTTCTCCGCGTATGTTTGACCTTCTTGTCGCCGATTAATTAGAAAATTTTGAAATACTGATAGTTTTCACAATGACGTCCTAGGCGATAATACCTGCTGGCCGGAAAATTTTATTTAATAGCATTGGAGATCAAGTCTTTATCTCTCCACAAATGCAACGAAACATCTGTGCAACGTCTAACTTTTGAGTTTATATGATTTTTTTTGTACACCCACTTTTAACCTTTTCGTGTAAGCTGTCAATGGAGGTACCATAAAAGTTAAAATTTAACTAGTTGAAATGATGTTACGGAAACTTTAATAATACCATAGTATTAACAGATCATATACCTACCATCACACGGCAGGATGATGTCTGGCAATGAATTTCAAGGGAAGTGAGAGGATGTTAAAATTATGAAAAATGGAAATTTGAAGACCAAAAAATCACCATTTCGGACCCCCACGGGACCCCCCTCGTAAATCCATCAAAATAAAGTTAGAGCCAAACGAAATGCATTTTGAAACTAACCACATTAGGTGTTACTCGCATGCAAAGTTTCAAGGAAATCTGTTATGTGGCCCAAATTGGTATGAGGATCTTACAGAGACAGCCTCTTAAGTGTCATTAACAAAATAACTGCTACAAAATACAGCAGTCAACTTCTTGATCACGTAATATTTTACAGCGCGGACACTCGAACCGTGAACGCTTTGGCTTTATTTTGACTTTATTTTGACTTTATTTTGACTTTATTTTGACTTTATTTTCACTTATTTTGTATTTTTCAGAAAAAAATACAAAATAAGTGAAAATAAAGTCAAAATAAGTCAAAATAAAGACAAAATAAAGTCAAAATAAAGACAAAATAAAGTCAAAATAAAGCCAAAATAAAGCCAAAGCGTTCACGGTTCGAGTGTCCGCGCTTGTAATTCTCGCTTCTCGATTGATTACAGTTTGTAATCAAAACTATAACAAAATTCTCGAATCTGATTGGTTATCAGCAGGCGCGATTTGAGCACTAATAGGACAGTGTACGCGTCATGCTTGTAATTGGACGATGTAATAGGACAGTTTTACACGTCATGCTTGTAATTGGACAGTGTAATTGGACAGTACGCGTCATTCGCGCGCGCTGTCCTTTGCTCCTGCATGCATCTCGGTCAAAAACAAACTTGATTATTATGTTTTTATTCACGTTTAACGTCTTTTCCTCAATTTTGTTATAGTTATGATTAATTGGTAACAGGACTTCGTGTCGTCCAATTCTGTCTGTAATCATACTCGTGATTAACAAATCGGACTCCCGCGAAGCGCGGTCGTCCGATTTTGTTAATCACTCGTATGATTACAGACCGAATTGGACTCCACTCAGTCCTATTACCATTAT
>MU825714.1:0-10868 GCA_029204205.1 Desmophyllum pertusum | reverse complement strand
GTGTTAAAGGGAATCTTACCCTGGGTACCAGAGGTTTATTTCTCCGTCGCGTCGAGAGCCGAAGGCCGACGACGCCCCGGCGAGCGGCGGAGCCGCGAGAAATAAACCTCTGGCACAGGGCGCATTGATTTACCGTTTCCCGTTGAACTTTGATCATTTTTAACGTATTACATTTAAACCAATCACAGCGTAAGTGTCCTACTGTGATCACATGTAATGGCACGTGGAGATATGACAGCAGATAGTTTCAAATGGCGGTATTCGTTGAACGAAAACAACTCCTGTAAAAAGGGTCCCTACCTCGAAGTCTTCGCTATTGTGCCGATTATGTGAAGCTGGTGTGGTGGTTAATGGTGGATACATTCGGAAAACGCCAGAAAACTAAACATTTCAGGTAGCGTTTCAGAGCTTTTGGCGATCGACAATGATCTTTCAGTCGGCCCGCGAATTCTCTGTAAGAAGTGTTTTAATCGAACGATATGAGGCAACTCTCAAGGAGTTAACCTCCTTTAAAGAGCGGTATCATGAAAATTTATCCCACTGGAAAGCAGACGAACAGCATGCGCGAACTAAGCGATGTTCAAGCTCTCCTGGTTTGGGCATCAAAAAGTCTCACGGTGCAGCATGTGCAGATATCAACAAGCCTTCGGCCGCTAAAACGTCCTTGCGGCGAATAAAATGAATAATGCCATTTGTCTGCTCGGCGCTTAATTCGTCGACACCGTCGAACGTTTTTAAAACTATCGCTAAGGCCTCTTCAAGTGCTTTCTCCAAACTTCCATCAGAATCCGCGATTATTCAACAACATACAACAACAACAATCACTGTTCTTTCGATCACTGTTCTATCTCTTCATCGCCTCGTCATTCACAGGCTTTTTCCCCCGCAGCGTACTATTCTTGTCAACCAATCACAGAGACTATTAGATTCAAAATACCTTAGGGAGTCGTTAGGAGCCAATCAGCAATCTAGTCCAAATTCTGGACTAAATCCATTTAAGCAGGCTTGCCATTGGCTCGGCGTTGTCAAAGCAATAGCGCCCTGCTCCAGAGGCTTTTCGCGCGGGCCATAAGAGAGATTTGAAACCGGAAACCGCGCAAGAAAAGCCTCTGGCACCCAGGGTAAGGGAATCTCGGCTGAAAAACAGTTTTGCTCCAAATCATAAGTTGGTGTTTGTGTAAGTCTGGTTTAGGGGTTTGAAGTCGATAATTCTTTAACTGTTTGAATACTGGGCGATTTGTTTCTACTTTTTCTACTTTCAAATTTCCCGCGCGCCGCCATGTTTGTTGGGCCCGGTTGTTCGAAAGGCGATTAACGCTAATAGTCCAAGCATTTTAGCGAATAAAAAGGGTCAACCTATCACTAATTGCAACAGAAGGTATCTTAACAGTTTTATAACCAAAAATATGTCCTCTACAACATATCAAAAGTCTAGAAAAATCTAAGGAAAAAAAGATGCCAAAAATCTATTATTTATATGGATACCCTGATACAGAACACTAAAACGAGGCTAAAGGAACAATTATCATTTACGTGCCGTTTACATGAATCAGAACGTTAGAAAAACTATGTCATTGTCTTTATTGTTTGAAGAAATGTTGTCTTAACATTTGAGACTGTTTAAAAAAAAGAACCGCTGACCAGTAATCACCACAGGCTCATTTTTTATAAAGTTATGCAATTTCAATAATGGCCACCTCCACGGGGAATTTACTGTGTACAGGTCAGTCATTTTCTTACTTGATTTGACTTACTTTACCTTACGGGCATCTCCAGACTGGTATCTGAATATGCACAGTTATTATTCAAAAAATTGTAACACTGTCCAAATATGGTCATGATGCACTCAATATCTGTCGGCCGTACTCAACAGATATCCTGCGATATACGTAATTTTGTATGCGCGCGGTAAAATGTTCAAGTCAGTTCTTGGAATAAAAGTGGAAGAGTATTTTTTCAGATGTGTTATCAATTGTTCAATCTTGCGGAATATCGTCTGATTTTAGCCAACTCGTCCTACGGCCTCGTCGGCTAAGTATCAGGCGATATTCCGTGCGATTTCCAGGATAATTGTTAAATGTAATGCGTCAGTCAGTGCCCATTCAAACCCGGAGGCAATCCCCGGATATTTGCATTTTTAAGTGGCCAATTCTCCACGGTGGAGACAAGCAAGCCGTTCGAATTCCCCACGATTAGACCAAAAAAGGCTCATAATGCTCATGTTTAAAATCAATACAAAGAATCAAGACACATAGTCTTATATAGCCTGTGAACAGACATTAAACTCATCACTAATAGATGAGCTTGGGGAAGTTGCCTTGGTAGAGCCACACCTGAATCGGCCAAAGCGTGGAGGTATCCATGGCAACCCTGCGAGCAGCAACCACCCAATCTCAGCCCAACAAAAGGTGCTTGGAAGGGTGAGGGCCCCGCGAACAGGGTGGACATGGGACCTCAGAACCTACCCAAACAATCCCAAGCACCCTCCCCAATGCCTTACCGATTAAAAGTACGTAAAAAGAGAAAATAAATCACCTACACAACTATCCACTGTAACGCGTCCAACACGATCAGACAATTGCGAGAGCCAATGGCAATATCAGCCAACCTAACCGCGAAGCAGCAAGAAAACCAGCCTGCCTAACCGATAGGCAAAGCTGCACGCTCAAAGGTAATGGAGTCCACTACGTCAAGTGGCATAAGAGGCTAACCAACGCCTCTGAAGGCGGGCGAATGTACAGCTGGTAAGCATTACTAGACCAGCGGCCCAACGCTTGAATGAGATGGTCCGGAACCCCATTGCGTGCAGCTACCGTGGCCGCGCCGATACGGAAACTGTGGCTGGAGATGTTGCCTGGAACTCCAGCCGCAGCCATAATCTGTCTAATCCAATTAATGAGAATAGCATGTGACAAGGGCCGTCCATCCTGCAACAGAAGTAAGGGGCCTCTGGAGTTACCCCTAATGGCCTAATATGCCAAGAGAGCTTGAATGGCACAAGGATGGTAATTTCCTCTGCCAATGTGAATAAAACAGCCCTTGCGAAATGGGTCCGTCTTGGAGGCTTTGATTCCAACACATAAGCACGAAGGATTGGAATCTGAATCAACTTCAATGTCTGCGACGCCCAGGTGGAAGGAAGCAGAAAAACTGGTGAGCACGGAGACAGTGAATTCGACAGACCGAAGGAAACCAAAGTAGGCGACATTGCAAGGTGCCCAACACATACAGTACAATGATCCGGGCAAGATAAATCCAATAATTTAAAATATCACTATCATTACGCTGTTGGTAATAGGCAGGCGCAGAGGCTGAATAAGAGCCTTGAGAATGTTTAAGACCGCCGCGAACGCACCCTCTGTCAATCTGAGGCAATTGATAAGGGGGTCCTTAGGAAAACTTTGTTCAATGTGCAAAGAGTGCACAGCAGATAAGCACACTCGTTTATGGATAAGTAACACTTTTATGAATGCTGGACGAACCTTGCTCAGAAAGTTAGCAAATAAGCACAAAGTTTTCCAGTCAAAGCGATTGCAGGATGCACTTGTTACAAAGTGGATGAGAGAACCTACCCCAAGCCTTCCATTGATGTGAGGTTATATACGGCTGGTATGGCATTGCTGAACATGGCCAGAGAATCCGAAGGTCAGCGATAACAAAGTGATTGGCCGGAACTGTATGTTACACTAAGCGGTGGCTAAAAATCTAGGCCGAAGGCGCAATGCCAGAGTTCAATATAGGACCTGTACCTGAAAGCTGTCACAAACCGATTGCCAACTTAGGGCGACTATGAGGTGTTATGTTGTTTGAGGTGCAGTGGCGAAAGTCTAGCCAAAGCCAATTGCCACTGATGTACCAGTCCACATGCTAGAGGCTGCACCACAAGCACCACGCTAGCATGATTGTCCCACGACGCAAGTGGCGCAGAGCCCCTGGGGGCCAATTAATTGAGCAAATAGGGGCCAATTATTGAGCAAATAATAAAGGCATGTACATGTTGCAGGCACAACCAATGCGCAGGTAAGACTGTCAGTATTTAGCAACGAGGGCCTGCTGCGAGAGGCCGCGCAGATGGCCTGGAAAGCATTCCGTAACGAGGGCTGCTGCGTGAACCCACAAAAAACCTGCCATAGCCCAATGGCCATGTTACCAAACCTGAGCATGTTTCGTCAGGGGGTGACGATGGGCTGCTGCGTGAGCCTGCAAGAACCTGCCATAGCTAATGGCCAGGTTACCGACCTATTGAGCATTTGTCGTAACAAGGGCTGCTGCAAAAGCCGCACAAGAACCTGCCACAGCCTAATGGCCAGGTTACTGACCGTGGCCATTTCTTATTTTGTAAAATTAGAATATTAATTACTAGTCAAGGCAGATTATAATTTATAATTCACCTATAGCTGTATTTTCCCTTTGAATGTGATCTTTGCGAGGATGTCTGGATAATTTATCGCTTTTGTTTGAGTGACATTGCGTTGAATTTGTGATCAAAATAAATACATGTAAGAGTAGGTTTGTTGTACGTAGCCTCGTTTTCATGCTGTACCTATAGAGCTACATTGTATAATTAACAATTTAAGTCACTTCCCCTTCGTATGGATTTTTCTAGACCTTTTGATATGTTGATTGGTGCACTTTTCTGAGATGGATAGCGAAAGACATAAATTATGTTGCATATTTGTGATGGTCCCCATCAATACATTGACTGGACTATAATCACAAGGTTAAAAGTTAATCCGCTTTCAATTTTGCTTGTATAAAAGTGTTTTTCTCTGCTAAAAAATTTTTGTTTTGTAAAAGTTTGAGATTAGTCACCAGTACAAAACAGAAGGACAAAAAATAGAAACAGAAACGCTCATTGAAAAGTTACAAACTGAAATAAAAAACCACGGTTTAAAAAAACAAAAAAATAAAAAAAACTAAAAAAAATTTAAATTAAATTAAAAAAAATAAAAAAAAATAAAAAAAAAATATTGGATTAGCTTAATCATCCTTTGAACAACACGGCCCAGGATGTTAGTTATCCAAGGTCATCAAAATCTAATTTATGGAAAATGATTATATTGATATCGCGAAAAATGGTGATTTTATTTATTCTGTGTGGCACTTGCCAGATGAATTGAAAAACTCGTAAAATCCTTCTGACCCCTCTTTACTTATTTTTTTTCTATCCGCATTTTTCCATCCGCATTTTTCCATCCGCGTTTTTCACCACTCGCGCCATCCGCCATCCGCACCCATCCGGTCCGTTTTACAGACACACCCGACTGCAGAATTGTGTTGAGATGCACAGTCGTGCACGATTTGCTCGCCGTATAAACAACGGCGTTCAGCGGTCCATCAGTTCAACTTGTAAAATGGAAAAATGGTCATCTCCACATTTGCCTCCGAATATTTTTTCCAGAATAATACGAAACTTTAGAAGAAACAGCGAATATAATCCGAAGAAAATTCTGTGCTTGCAGCTCTATTTTCATTCCAGATTGTTTACCGAACACCGCGCCAGTCGCCCAGACGTTTGCCCGCGTTTTCATACAAATCATGCTTCATTTAAATCGAACTGAAAAATCACTCTGTCGATTTATATTTGTTTAAAATAATGCCGACGTTTTCACCTAAAGTTACTGAAATTTTTAATAAACAATTATTCCATTCGCCCTTGTTGGATACGAGATGATTATAGCCAACTCGCGCTACGCGCTCGTTGGCTATCTACTTAGATCATCCTCTCTTGCTTTCTATCATCTCGTATCCAACGCGGGCTCATGGAATAACTGTTAAATAGTACCTCATTGAATTGACAAATAATCAACTACTTCAACGTTTATTCGCTCTGCAAGGCAACCGTTTGTAACCTGAAATTGTTTCGAACAGTCTAGCGTGTGTTTACAAGAACAGGTTACATAGTTGAGATTTTATTGTTTGTGTTTGTCCTATATTTGCTTCGAAGGAACAACACAACGTTACGCCCTTTGTTTCCTTCCTTTTACAAATTCGTCACTGCCCTTATATATCCAACACTTGTTTCTATCAGGTTTTGTCTTTCGATATCAAAATTCCTGTTTTTGCCTCTTGTTTGAGCCATTGATTCGTTTCCTCAGCAGAAAGAAAAAAGAAAAGGAGAGGCGATTAAAAGTTTCAAAGAAAACTTAAAACAAAAGACAAATCCGTTTCAGTCACACAGCTGAGAAAGAAACTGTAGAATCCAAAACCAGTCGCGGTTACCAGACAGTCAACACATCATACACTAAAGAAAATGATTCAGATTTTAAATTTAATGAACAATTCCTGATTTCTATGTCATGTGCGTCAAAATATTAAAGACAGGCAAGTTACAAGAGAGCTTAGTTTCTCGGAATATTTTTTATTTACCCCTAATAGTAACTGCAATGAGTGGTAGTCCAGAAGGAATAGTGACAGTCATGTTCAAAGCTAGCTGGCACCAGCGCTATGTCAGCATTAACCACTAAATAGTACACTGAGTGGTATTTCAGGTAACACACTTCGCCCTCTCTAGGATTAGAACGAATTTTTAATCGCATCCACTGCCTCTTTGCGTATTGCGGTTGAAACGTGACTGTGCAAAACTCGGAGTTTTGTAGCCAGCATCTATCTCGACCCAAGTCATCCGGCAAGTTTCGGTGAATCGTGTGTCAATCAAGCCGTTGCTAAGAATGACGTCAACCAAAAAATCTTCATTATTTTCAGCTAACCCGGGCAAACTTTTTCAAGCTCGCAGCGTAGAGCCGTACGCCGTATAAGACTGCGAAACACAGCGCTGGGGGGAATTTTTTTGGCCTGAATCTGTTTCAACGCATCCAAACGCCACCGAGGAAAATCTATTCTCGGCAGCGCGGTGAAACAGACAAGGCGTAAACAATCCTCGATATCAACGACTACGTTTGTCGTGAAGAGGGAATAGCTACTTAACTGCGCACACGATGCGGTTGCCCGGCTAACCAGGCCGGCGCTATGTCGCGTAAATTATTTAGGAGTTTATATATCCCTCTCGCCAACCCCATCCCCCCCCACAACCTCTCCAGAGGGAAGACCCTCCCCCCCCCCCCTCCCCCGCCCCCTGTCACCACCCCCCCCTCCCCCCCCTGGTTTTCAGGCTGCAACGCAGTACAGCTCTAAGCGGTGGGCTGATATGTCTTGAAAAAGTTTCGCTTCCTCGGTTAGGAAAACAATAAATGAAGTTTTTGGTTGTAAACAGATCAATAAATTCTTAGCAAAACAACACATTTCTTAGGCAAAAGGTGGTCAAAAACTTCTTTCCTTCTTAGCAACGACGCTTGAATTGGCACTACGATATCTCAAGAGCTTGTTGGTCTGTTTCCCGACAAACCGCTATGTCCTCCAACTGAAAAAGAAAATATGCACTGGCCCGGTCTTTACTATCCGCAGTCCGCCGCCCCCCCCCCCTCGCCGCCCCCCACCCCCCCCCCCACGACCCCGGGTGTCTAAAGGAAGCTAGCTGAACGGGGTGTCACCCACTGGTTTTGGTTTTCGTTTGCGCCTTGCATGTTGATTCACTGTGTCTACTTAATTTCCCTCACGGGGAGCTAGTCAATTTTTTTGACATAGCCAGGGCAGCGTGCGTGTAAATCCTCGCAATGGTAACTGGATATTTTTGAACGAGAAAATTTTGAGGTATCACAAATCAAGCGTGATGAATATGATTTCCTCTTCCGGCTATGACCATTAGAGAGAAGGCTTGGGTACATCTTATGAGAGAGCAAAGCAAGCAGGATCAAATATTTTTTGTTTGGTCCGGCTTAGTGACGACATAACAAATATCGAATGCCAACGAAGCCATGGCCTGTTGGATTTTAACAACCTGTATCCTTGTCGTTAGGGATATTACTGTAAATTATAATCTACTTCCTTTTCACGTTTCACATTTCATCATTCACAATTAATACAACGGAAGTAATTATAATCATACATGTGATTACTGGATTCAAGGCCCGTAATGAGTGGGGGGTGCGTTGGTTCGCCCCCCCCCCCCAAACAGCTTGGGGGGCCCGCGGGTTGGGGGCGGTCCCCCCCCCCGCCCCCCCCCCCCCCCCCCCCCCCCCCCCCCCCAGGTGTAACACACACACACAATAAGTCCCCTCCACAGGGCAATGCGTGAGGTCGCTACCTATTGTGGACCGACGGCTCAAAAGAAAAAGAGATAGGCAGTACTTTGGCTCTAATTCGCTAAATGTGGTGTAGGTTAATAGTGGAGAAAGTTGGGGAAGTTGGTGATGAGCACTGGATTCGGATCGCAATAATACCAAAAATGGGGGTGGGGGGGGGAAAAAAAACTGGGGTGGGCACATCAGGCAAGCCCGCTGATAAAAAGGACAAGAGCTTTTTGAACAGTATGTTTAGGTACATTAAGGTGAATCTTGGTTGCATCTACAAATACAACATCAAGCGATATCTTCATCCACCTCTTCAGCTAAACAACTTTGGTCTTGCAAAATGACCTTAATCGAAGGTCCGCAATTAAATTTTGGATTTTTAAGTATTACTTATTCCTCTGTGATTGTCTAAAGTAATTGTAATTTTCCTTTTGTCCCACCTCCATTTTTTGGACCCTTTAAATGCAAATTTGCGCAGACATATTCGATTTGTTTTTTACGTTCGCTTTTGGCTGCCTGTTTTCATATCATATCAATATCAATTGCCTTCAAATGCGCGCGAAATACAGTCTCACCGAACCTAATCTTTCAAAATTTCGGGAAGGGGAGGCATGCCCCCGGGACCCCCTAGAAAACTCGGCGCCTTCGGCGCTCGTACGAACGTACCTTTCGCACTCTAACCCACCCCCCCCCCCCCATTCAAAATCGGAAGCAGTTTTCAACTGGATTAAAGGTAGTTCAAAATGGAAAGGAGCTTAAGGTGATTCCTCAGAAATAAAAGTTGTCGAACGATTTTTTGAAACTTTCCCTGAATGTTCCCTACCAAGCACTTTTTCGAAAAATACAATAAAAAGATAGGTCACCGTGCTCGCAAGAGATATGATGGACCAATGTTACCCCATTTATGCCTGTACTGGTAATAATCACGCGCGTAGTTATTTCATCGGTTCACGTAACATTTCGCGGTAGCTAGAAGCAAAGTTTAAAGTAATACTTGAAAAAAATTGATAAGTTCAAAGTCTCGACCATATGGAACAATTTAATATATAATTTGTGGAAAAAATCACACAAATTCAAACGACATCGTTCCTCGAATCGATGTTTTCAAGGTCATAACTTGCACCCACGAGTAATGGCTTTGTGCACGCTTTTAGCGATTTCTTTTTTCCTTCCGAAATTTTTTTATTTTGAACATCAAAATTATGCAATAAAAAATATAGGTCACCGTGCTCGTTTAGGAGAAAACGTTTATTTACCTCCCTGGCGAGCATAGCCACAAAAAAAGCCGCCATGTTTTTAATGTGCGCGCGCTAATTACGCGCGAAATTATGCGCAGTAAGGATGCGCAGTGCAATACTGAGGAATCACCAAAAACTGATGAGCCTTCTCGGTTTAAATGATCTTAATTTCGCTGAGTGAAAACTTTGTTGTGCAGTTCAATTTTGAGTTCAAGCGAAAATCAAATCCTTTGATGATTTCAGTGAATTTATAAAACAAGTAAACTCCATTTTTGTGGGTCCATTCAAATATAGATATTAAACTTAAATTTTGTTCTTTTGGACTTAATCTTAATTCCGCAATCGATTCATTCTCGCTTCTGACAGTTGCATGCATTTGCCTTTTCAAACAAAATCTTCAGAAATTTGTCGAAAAACTAAAAACGCCATTTTTTGTCTGTTTAGGCGACGAAAGATGTGCAAATCATAGAAGCTGCTACCATGCTTTCTAATTTTGCTGGTTCTGCAATTGCACAGGGACGCAATGTTGGTCGGATTTACAGGTGGGCACAGTGGAACCCAACTACTGCTGAGCCACTGTGGTTACTTCTGGCAGGTGCTACAGATCCTCCAAAAGACATCAATATTTCTGATAGAAGAAGTAGGGATATTGTTGGAGACAGAAGCGGTTCATTCCTTTCAGGTATTACTCGTGATTTTGTCAACATGGAAGATGCAGTTGGAACTAAGTTGTTCAACACTGTTAAGGATCTTTATTTAACTAAGTCCAGAGCTCTTGAACATATCACTAAACTTTTTGAGGAATGCAAAAGTAAAAAGTTGCATCCTATGTTGTACTACACTGGGCATGGAGAAATTGGGACTGGAAACTGGTGCTTTGCTGATGGGACAATCGGTATTCAAGAGATTGTTGATAGTCTGCCTGGAGAAACTTACTACCCAATGATCTTCAGCGATGCTTGTTACAGTGGCCATTGGGCAAATTTCTGTGTTGAAAAAAAATATTGCGGGTTTCCACTGCCTAGCAGCATGCCCGGAGTATTCTACAGCTGTAGACACCGAAGGTGCGTAAAGCCCTCATTTTTATTAAAATACCAGTCAGATTAACTTAAAAGTCTGTCGTCGGAAAATTTAATGTTCAATTTATTCTCCCTCTTGAATAGTTCAACTTATAAATAATAATTTGAAAATATAGTAACTTAATGATATTTTAAGTAATAACCCATCAATTAATTAAAATTTCGCACAGTTTCACTGCCTGGATTGCGTCACGTAGTACAAAATCAGTGGACGGGTATTTAGTAAATATAAACCCCTTTAGGCGGCTTGTATGTCGGAGGATAATGCCTGAAACTGAGAGATGGTCCCGAATAATAAACATTAGGCCAAGAAGGAAAGCTTCGAAGGCAAATGTGAAACTCTGAGCACCATCTTTCAGCCAAGGGCATCATCCTCCGACATACCAGCAAGCCAGAAAGCGGATTATTTATTTTATAACCCC
>MU825713.1:0-10921 GCA_029204205.1 Desmophyllum pertusum | reverse complement strand
TAGTTACGACCACCATTGAAGGGCCAAGTGGAAAACTATGGGAAGTGAGCAAAGCGCGTTTGCTCACTTCTAGCATAGTTTTCCACTTGGCCCTTCCATTGTGAAACCCAGTTTGACTGAATTGAAAGGGCTGAGGGCATTACCAAACCTATATTGATTTTTAGGACCTTTTTTTTTTCCCCTAAGATTTGCCGCGTTTTTGGAATGTGACCTAAACATTAGTTTACCAAACATTTCCCCGTTATTTTTTTCGCTAGTTTCTCCTTCGTTTTCGAGAAATAACGTGTTGACAAACATTCGTTTTAATGGCGGTAACGCTTTGTTAAAAAAACCTTTGTTTCTTTGAACAATGAAGATCAGTGAAACGGTAAAATGGCCGTTGTTACAATGATTTACTAATGAAATCACTGCCCCTTTCAGCGTTGTGAGTTATCAAAATATTTAGGTTGTTGCAGCGGCAATGGAGATAGAAACTAAATAAGAATAATATTATCCTTTTCGTACGAAAGAGCGAGTAAGGCCTGGGAAATAGTCACGTGATTCAGTAACCTCGTTATCAAATTATCGATTGATTCTGCCACGTATCGTATCGAGAAACGTATCGCAAACGTAACCTGTGGCAGAATTCAAACTCAAAAGCTCTGTTTTGGTGATCAAAGGACATCATTAAGTCTGGAGATCGGTAACTTGACATGCTACATTCGAAGAAGTGAATGTAAGCGGCATCTCGCGCCTCCAAGAGTGCTGTTCAGCGCTACACGTTCGAAACTTGGTCGCCGAGATTGTGTCGATCCAAAGCAGAGCTAGTCTAAAAGCAGGTCAGTTCTGGGGCACAAAAATTGTATTTTTGGGAGTTAATAGTCGGGCGCAAGGCACCGGGCCTACAGAAATGTGGAAGTTTGGACCTGCTTTTAGACTTGTAAAATCTTTTGACTTGCCGGGGAGCCATATTCCGTTTCAGTTTGCTTGGCAGTTACCCAGAATGCATTGCAATATGTATCTGACGTTTAATAAGAGCTGTCGTGGGCTGTACAGAAGAAGAAATGAAGCCGAGAACGCAGCATATTCGAGGAAGAAATGATTCCTTCAATTACTCTAGCTATTAAACTGTCTCCTTTATATGGAATAATCATAACAATGCGAACTGCGACCTTAGAAAGACTCTTCAAAGAGATAAACTTGCACGCAGAAAAATCCTGAACTTCGAAACTCTGAGTTGAAAATAGCCGAGGAAAAACTTAGGGGTAGTCGCGCGCGTAAAGTCGTCAGGCGCCAATGGGTTAAACGAAAAAGAAACAAACACACTGGGTTGGCTGTATTTTTAAATGAGCATGAAATGGACATCTTCAGTTGCTATGTTTTGTACGTAGAACGAACAACTTTGCCTGTTAGATTAATGAAATGAACATATTTTCGTGTTTGTTAGTGAAGAACATCTTTAAACCTAACCCTAACCAAAGCTAGCCCTAACCAAAGCTAATTAACCCTAACCAAAGCTAACCCTAACCAGAACTAACCCTAACCAAAGATAACCCTAACCAAAGCTAGCCCTCACCGGAACTAACCCTAACCAAAGCTCACCCTAACCCTAAGTACCCAACCCTAAGCCTTACCTAATCCCAACCCTAAATCATAACCCAAGACGTAACTTTAACGTTTGCACATCACATGTGATCAAAATATGCAAAAATGACGTATATTTCTGTTATTGCTGGTTTGCAAACCAATCCGAGAGATTCAAATGACAAAGACCGCGGGCCATGTTGGGGTACAAACAATAGAAGTCCAATATTGAACGTTTACCTGACCTACTGATGCTACAAAAGAACATCACACGTGAACACGTTATTTCTCGAAAACGAAGGAGAAACTAGCGAAAAAAATAACGGGGAAATGTTGGTAACTAATGTTAGGTCACATTCCAAAACGCGGCAAATCTTAGGGAAAAAAAAAAAAGGTCCTAAAAATCAATATAGGTTGGTAATGCCCTCAGCCCTTCAATAAATCGAGCCTCGAGCCGGGAGAAGCCTGGGAGAGACGTCTCTTCCCAGGCTTCTCCCGGCTCGAGGCTCGATTATAATTATTGTTACTCGCAGCTCTAGTTACGACCACTTTTTCGAATTCCGAGGTGGTCGCTTACGATAGCTTCGACTGTATATGTATTTCACTTGGGTTTGCATATTACTGAGTACTCTTACTAACATGCTCAAGGAATGAAAGAAAGAGTTGACTTACTTTTAGCCCTTGCCACGGAAGGCTTCCTCTTAGAAAGTACATGAACATATGCCCTAGTGCTTCCAAGTCATCTCTCCTACTTTGCTCTGGAAACAATAATTTATTATTATTAAAACACATTGTAATTACATATAGGATGAGAACTTTCATCAGTCAAGATAAAAGGCTTTTAACCGTAAAGGTTGCCTGTTAGCCAGCAGCTAACCCACTTTGGTTAGTAAGTGACATACAAAAAACCTGCTACAAAAGTTGAACAACAGCATTTTTCACTAAATGCTGAGCAATCAGTCACAGCATTATGGAAAGAGTGAATAAAGAAGCTAATAAAATTTGACAAGTTTGTTTAAATTCTGAGACCTCATATTGCATCTTTCAATGGGAGCACGCCTCTGGACACCTATATGACACCTGAATACCTAGGCCTGATGGTCTGTGCTTTATCGTACAATGGTGAAAATTGTGACTTGTCAAAGCTGACAAAATACTAGCCCCCAGGTTACTTGCTTAAATATTGCTTTGTTTTAGGTTGTCGATCTCTGAAACACTTGCATATTGCATAATTCAACAACAGAAATGCAATTTGACATGCATACCTTTTCCTAAATGTGTGTTAATGCTCATGTATCTTGCTGTTCCTGTTAAACTTTTGTGTTCCCGATATGGTATATGTTTTTTAGTCTCTGGATCAATGTACTTCCTTTGCGAGACCAAAAGTCTATAATGTGAATTGTTTCTCTTTGCCGGAGGATTTACGTCCAATGAGGAAGTTCTCTGGTTTAATGTCCCTGTAGATCATATTCTTGGAATGAACACATTCAATTCTTGAAAGCTGTATAGAAAATTGAGAATAATATATTTTAATATGTCAAGGTAAATCACTATGAATTAAAAACTAATCGATGTTGACTCAGATGAATACACAAAGCTGCCAAGAAAATTTTACCCAAAACATGGCTAACTAAAAATTGCTATGAACCGTTGAAAATCACAGAAATTGCGCAATAATATTTAAACATTGGCACTAACCCAAGAAAAGAAATGAAAACCATGCAGATTAGGGAAATCTAACAACTTTGACTTCAGTGGAAATTGAAACTCACAACACAAAACTTTGAGGTGCACACAAAATGAAATATTCTTCTTTTTACAAAATGGAAGGTTTACCCTCCTACATGCACAACAGTGAAACTGAAAAATGAAACTTGTTTTACAAAATGTATGCTCGCTTCTAAACAAAATCACTTACTAGCTGGATGGCAATCATAAGCACTGTTTTCAAGCTAAACTGTCTGTTACAGAGGTCAAACAAATCCTCCAGACTTGGTCCCAGAAGTTCCATGGACTAAGGCATTGTACTTCCCACACGGGCAAAGTAGTGTACCTGAGGTATTCCCTCTGCAAATAATTCAATATTAAGTTATGGCTGTTTGTAACAAAACAGTGAGCAAACTTGTGCATAAACTGTGCATCAATTAGCCTGTATGTAGACAAATTCAACCGTTAAATCCGTCTGCAAACCAGCGCCAAAATTTACAGCAAGGAGCCCAAACGTGTGACCACTTTTAATTAATTCACATTCTTTCGCGCATGCATACTATCCAATCAGAAGCCGAAGATAGCTATCCCTAGCAAAAGAATGTGAATTAATTAAAAGTGGTCACACTTTTGGGCTCCTTGCTGTTCATCTGCGATGCAACCTATGCATCAATCAGTCTGTATAATGATCCTTTTCTCCTATATATCCCCCCTCCTCCAATACACGCACAGCATTCTACAGACCTTATAAACAACAGTCCCATGCGATTATGGGATCAGAAACACAATTTCTTGGAACCTGTTTTATCAAGCTCATTTTGTGTGTACGACGTGTATGTGAATACGACATGTATAGAAATGAACATGATGTGGCAGTTGAGACAGAGGCAACAACAGAGCAGTTTTAAGATGTCGCTTGTTGGAAAATCTATGGTCCGGATTATGAAACTTGCTATGAGTAAACTCTAACTGCCTGTAAGCATGTTTGAGTTTTTAGAAAAAAATTCACTGAAAAAATAATCGCATTTGAATAAAGAAGAAGGCTTCAGAAAATCTGTTATAACTCAAACAAATCGAGTTTGATTGCCACAAAATTTATAATTTTATATAATGTTAGGATTCTATTATTGGATTCTGAAAAAATCTAAGAATCGCTTAACGTTTTCCTGTTCAAAAACGCGCTTTAAAAAATGACCTGTCAGCCTGATAAATACCCGTGGGCCACCCTTAAAACTATTTTTGGAACAAGGAAATTGCAACATATTTTGTTTGGAAACATTAGAATTTGCTGAAGAGACTCTGGAAATGGATGCAGCTGTTTTATGGTAATTGTATTCCTTCAGGGTGCAAGTCTAGTGACGATGAATCACAATGTTCCTGCATAAATCATTTTATCTCTATTTTTACAATAACTAGCAGAATCGTGTTTGCTCTTCGGTCAAGAACTAATGGTTGATGAGACACTGAAAAGACCATGAAAATAACGTAACCTGTAATGACACACAATTTTTGGACACCTTTTTCTGTTGTGAGAAATTGCTGCAACAATGGACACTGAAGAGTTGGGACGTGTAGGAAGAAAACAGCAATATTTTGCTTTGTCACACACTTGCTATTTTTGCCTAAACAGGGTATTGTTCCGGGCTATTCTTGCAGAGAAGTTTGCCGTCTTTAGCAGCTCATCAGTCAACATCACATCATTTTCAAGACAAGATAAATGCTATTGTTGTCGGTATCCTACACTTGTTTAGAACAAGAGAGTGTGTATTTTGTTATTTGCCCTAAACAGGGTCCTAAAATAGAGGGTGTTGCCCTATACAGGGTGGGTATTTTAGTTTTTTTTTGTCCTAAACAGGGTCAGGTACCCCTATACCCAAACATGGGTCAAGTACCCCCTCCCCCCCCCCCCCCCCCCGGGACCTCCAGTTCACCCATGAAAAACTATATCAGTATTACTTAATTTAATTTGAGGTGGAATAATGTTACACTTTGCTGGAATATACATGTACAGCTCTTTGTCATTGGTTTGAAATCAGAAATTGGGAGTTCAAAATATCTGGGGTAAAATTACAGTCACTGTAATTTTTACCCCCGATATTTTGAACTCCCGATTTCTCAAACCAATTTTCACTGTGAAACAAATCCAAGGGAAAGGACTTTTGCTTCGAGATATCGGGGATTTTTAGAAATTGAGGGTTCGAGAAATCGGGATTCCACTGTACACCACAAATTACTGTATCTACAGTGTTTAGTTTAAAGTGCTACTACGATCAAAATTAAGCATTTTCTTTCTCGTTTTTTTTATAGACAATTTCATTATTTGGGTAACGATAAATACAACACGCTAGAAATCTGACCAGAAAGTACAAACACGGCAGAGAACCAGCCCGCGAAAATCTCGTAAAATCTATCCACCATTGATCAGTTCGCAAACGTCGCGGCCCACGATTTTTGCCATTAGCGGTCTGTTCGTGACGTCATCCAATCAAGTTGCCTTCGAGCGAAGTGTTGCAGTCGTATGAAGAAACACAAACAGCGCCGATGTTGGTGAACGTATTCCCGTTGTCTTTGCAGCACGTAAATGACCCAGAATTTAATTGAAATAAGAAGTATGTCGACCCTTTATCTGAGCTTTACGGCAGGGTTCAAAATAAAATCACATCTTTTAGCTTGAATTTGTGTAGCTTTTTTTGTCAAGGCTCATTTTTTCCCGGCTGTCCAATAATGAATGAGCACGTAGTAGTTGAACTTTTTTTTCACATTTTCCGCGATTTGCGTGTGTGTACTGCTAACACTAATTAACGGGAATCGACCAAGATACTCGTTGCCTATGCACGTGACCAAAATCTTCCTGAATTGAAATTTCACTTTCTCCCTTGAGAAAACCTTGACATTATAAACTGATTTTAAAAACATTTCGCACATTTTCGCATGCTTTGAACTGCTAAAATAATGTCAGCGTCAGAATCTTGCTTTTAATTAACGTGTTTCGTTCCAAACAAAGCATCCTGAACGGTCTCTCTTTTTTAGGTGTTTGTTCAAGCGTAAAACATACCGTCACGCTTCTTCACTCACAAACATGGGAAATCCGTTCTGTCCGAGTCATATGAATACAAAACTGACTTTAATTTGAACGAGTGAAGTCTTAACAACCGGCGGACTAAACAAGCTTTTGTTGCAAAATCAATATTGATTTACATGTGCAGGAAACATAAAGTTGGTAACGCAAACGGTTTGTCTAGACAAACTTGCATGTTTTACGTTTTCACGCTTGAACAAACGCGTAAAAGAGTTCGTCGTTCACGGTGAACAAGAATTCTCAATTTCTACTTTTGCAGCACGCTTCAAATTTCCTAAGACCTTTTTCTAACTCTTTCTACTCATTTTAAAACGTTTCCAAAAAGCTTTTAAAACATTTCTTGGCTGCTTTATTGTCTTATATGAAATGTTTTATCTATAACATCTACAGCGACTTTGATTTCAGTTGGGCGATCAAAGTCGATATTTTCTAATTTCTTCGGTGAAAAGTTGTCGCCGGCAAGTGTGGTAAAAGTGCCGGCAAGTGTGGTAAAAGTGCCGGCTGCCGCCGGCAGCCGGGCTGCTATTTTGAACCCTGTTTACTATGTCACTAAAAAAAGAAAAGAGCAGCGCGCTAGTGGAACCACGAGAAGCTACCAAAGGCAAAGATCAAAGATACGAATCTTCGCTCTATTAATTTCAGATGAAGATGACGGAAAACAGGAATTTTTAGAACACTTGGGAACTCCAGGCATGTCCAGGGGTATGGTAGAAGTACGTGTAATGTAGGTTTTGTTAAATTCCTCGCTAAATTAGTTGACTGTTGGTTTTTTGGCTCGGAGCACTTTTCATTACGTGATCGATCAAATCAACCAGTCAGTGCATGCATATGGCTGTCGTGTCAACAGCTGAATGTCATGTACCTTCTAACCCTCCCCTTACTTGTCCCTTGTGTGTACAGTTCGCAAGAAAATACATTAACTGATCAGCCAAATCATATGCCTTTGACCAGTACATTAGAAATTCAGACATAAACAACAATATTGTGTTTCAAAGCACAATATTTTTCAGCTCATAAGGGAAATAAAATAATATATGCAACCAAGTAACTTATGACTGTGCAGTAACTTGTAATGAGCACTGGAAAACTGTAGAAATTATTTACCATGCAGTTTTTAAATGTTGACATAATTTCATGTAAAATCATTCTTGCCCAATGATTTTTTTATGACTTTTGTGTTGGACTTGCAGTACCCTTGCTCCCTCTAGCTGCTCCAGGAGTAGGTGAATTGTTGGGGCAACCTGATAAAAATATATTTCCTCGAATAATAGCCAGGGGTGATTATTATTGTTTTTTCTCCAAAAGATATCCATGCCCAAATTCACATATTGTGCATATTCCAACCTGAATCTTACAAAAGTGAAAATAAATATTGTTTTACTTGAAAATTGAGTGTTAGTCATCACTACTTTCATAACAATGTGTCATAAAACAATTTTTAGCAACTAAAATACCTGATAGTTATTATCAGGTTAACACTGTTTTTGTGATATCCAAATGTTCTTGTTAAGTGACCCCTATGATTGTGAAGGTAGTGTCCTCAGAAACCCATTAAGGCTCAATCAGTTCTTCGCTAACCGAAGTGCTTGGGCCCTAATGGTACCCTAGAATATATACCAGTTTTTCTCCATATCAAATGTACAAGAACCTAATTTCAGACTTCTCGATAGCTCTTGCTGCTGATTAAGCATTGGTTTCCATGTTTTTAGGCTCCACTGCCTGGGAAAATGAATCCCCTTCCCCTACCCCCACCAAATGCATGCTCTTGAAGACAGGAATTGAGAGAAGGGTGCAAATTGAGCCGATGTGTCCTGATGATGCTGAGTAGAATTAGAATGACTATAATTGGGGGGGGGGGGGGGGGGGAGGGGGGGGGGAACAACTACCTGTATATAAGCCTTGTTTTAATCAAGAGCAATTTTGTATTTACAGGGTTTCTGCATATTTTTGTAAACAAAATTTGAGATATTTTCCATACTTTTTCCAAACCATGTTTTCATTTTACAGACTCGGCAGATTGAGGTCCAGTTCAGATGCCGTACTTCACATGAGCCATATCGAATTTGAATTTAGGCCGACCCAAATTAATTTAGACCGACTGAATTGATTCAGACGCCGAGCTTAATTCAGCCAAACTTAATTTTTAGGGGGAAATTGCTGTTATATTGAAAATACATTATAATAATTCATGCATTTGTTTCGGCACATGTGAAGTTTGGCGTCTGAATCAAAGTCAGTCCACAGCCGTAATTCCCGGCTGAGCCAGGCGGGAAGAATAGCTGAGCCGATCCGAATTCAATCAGCCGTTCCGAATTGATACAGACACCGTACTTCACATGAACTTAATTCATCGAATTTGATTCGGCTCATGTGAAGTACGGCGTCTGAACTGGGCCTAACACACGCAATCAAACGCAGAGAATAGGAATTCCAGCTACCTGACAAAGATTTCATTGAATAACAGAACTTGTTGTACACAATGTAGCTTCGACAAATTTCCAGACATAAACTTCATTTTCCAAACTTTTTCCAGGTCTGTAAAGCTAGTCAGGAAATCCATACTTTTCTACATTTCTAGACTGTATGAACCCTGTCAATTTACATTACAATAAAGTTTACAATAACATAGCATCAAAGATACAAATTCAATTCAAAAATGGATGATATCAAAACCAAGGAAATAAAAATTATGCACCTTGAGCTAATTGACACTGAAGACACAACTAGCTTTAGGCTTTTTATTTAAGTTAAATATAGGAAACAAATTGTTATAAATTTTGTTTGATCTCCCAGTATTACCTTGCACTAGTTCGTTGGAAGTAACTATTAAAATCCAAGTATCCAAACAAGCAGCACATGACAACACTTTATACCATGTGTATAATTACAGTTCAGACAAAGTAAACAAGCGAAGCTTTGAAATATTTAGTCCATTCTGAGGAGTTTCATTCAGCTGACAAAAACAACCTCCCGTAGTCCCGTAAGCACATACCCAACAGCCCGGCCCCTAGTTAAACTGCTGATCAATAAGCAGTGTTCTCCTTATCAGGCGGTAACCGGTAAAATTTACCGCTTACAACACCACAAGTTACCGCCTGAAAATACAAGTGGTAAATAAAAAAAATACTAAATTTGATCCACCAATATAAGACTTAATCGTGATATAATCCTTGTTAGAAAATAAATGAACAGGTGAAAAAATGAACAGCGCGGCTATTATCTGACTGAGTGCTTTTTGGTACCTTTCGAACTTTGAAGCAAGAGCAATTTTTGGCGGGCTTTCTGCTGTAATTCCAGCGTGTGAGACGTCATTTCTCCGCACGTGCACATCTGTTGTTGTTCATTTTCCACGATCATGAAGAGGCGACAACAAACCATGCTGTCCTTTCTTTCCGTCAACGTCGACAAGAGGTCGCGAAGGCAAACAGGTAACAATAATTTTAGTAGTAGTAAACAAATATTACATGCTGTTTCAGTAAGACAGTTTTGAAAGCGACGAGTATTGAGTAAACAATCGGCTTGAGAAAACTTGTGTTGTCCGTGAATTGACCGTAGCTTTACGCGTGGTGAAGCAAAGGCAGTCTTCGTCGTGAAATGCTTCTCATTAAGGTCATAAGTGTTTGAAATGTCTTCCAAGCGATGGGTTGAAAGGAGTCTTATTTAAAAATATAAAAACTCTTCAACAACGTGAATGTTTCGAGCGTCGCAGCGAGCAGAAACGAAACGAGACCGCTGATTTTGTAGTTAGTACTTCATGTAAGTCACAGCAAAGGTATCACCGGAAGTCGTCTCAATTCTTTCAAACTGTAAGCCCAAAATATAAAAATACTTGTAAAACAAAATTCTGCTTAGTGTTATCACAAAAACGAAAAGATATTGAGCCAGAATGCAGGAAAACGCACCTTTGGGGGTCTAATTTTACAAATTTTTCCAGGGGGCATGTCCCCGGACCCCCCTAGAGGCTCGGGGCCCTACGGGCCCTCGGAAAGATTTACCGGTTCAAAAATCTACATTACCTGTACTGCTAAAAACTAGGGAGAACCCTGAATAAGTCATCAGACGATATCATCCGTAATAAGCTTATCTTCGTCTTCGATTTGAGCAGCGCGATGAGGCTCTTTAAACCAGCACTGAGTAGGAGAGTTGTGCGAAGAAAATTCTGGCTTTCAAGACTCCTGCTGCTAGCATAGTCGACACAATACGTTGGATGTATCTTCTTGTGTGAAGAAAAAGCGTTCTACGTTTATAGAAAGCTCTAGAACCTCGTCGATATACAATACAACATGAAATCAGCCTTCGCGCACACAGAAGAAGCCATATTTGTTTCGAATTGGTTGATTGGATGACGTCATTGTCCTCTCGTCCAAATCCTTATTTACGCACTCGGGACATTTTTGAATCCAGCAATGGCGGCAAGTCGAAGTTGGAAAGTAGAGTTAAAATAATCGGACTTCCCATGAGAATTTTTACTTGATATTGGCACATTTACTATTTGGTGGTTAAAGTTTCGAAATCCGAAGAGAACAGGAGAAGTGTATTTTTGATCGTAGTAGCACTTAAAGAACAGACCTT
>MU825712.1:0-10963 GCA_029204205.1 Desmophyllum pertusum | reverse complement strand
CTGTGCTTTAATACTGAATACTTGCAAGATCTCATACACGAAGCAGAAGCCGCTTTCATGGACAATAATTGAATCAGCAACCAGACTCAGTCCGGAGATCAATGGAGGCTGCGCCTGGTTCACACTTACGACGCAAGCATTAAGTGGCAAGCAACCATACACAGGACGCAGTAATTTTGATCACATTAGCAAGCATTTGTTCCTAACAAAAGGCACAAATAATCAACACGTTACTGTGTCTGTGTCTGCTGCTTGCGCTTATGTTTATGCTTGCGTCGTAAGTGTAAACCAGAGGACAAGTATGCCAAATCGTTTGCAAACGACAACAGCCAATAAATGACGCCCATTTAGGTCAGTAGATTATCGTCATCTCGAAATGCAGAATAACAAATTTTTATTCATTTGCATTTGACTTCATGTTTCCAACCGATTTAGAAAACTTTTAATTAAGAACTGGAAAAACAATATTTCATGACTACTATTCAGAGCTTACGTGTGGTAACCGTAAATTAAGAACTGGAAAACAACTTGTCACTACTACTAATCAGTGCTTTCTTTTTAAAGCTTTTGTTTGAGAAACCATATCAAAAACTTTGTGTCTGGAACCCCTCATGAAAACCTCGCACTCGTTATTAAGTGCACCTAACCCCAAAAAATTTCTTCGCTTAAATAAATCTACATGTAATTCGAAGCATTTCTGCGAAAAAAATTTGGATTCGGTTGAATCCTCGATTTTCTATGCTCTGCTGAAGTCACGTTCGATGTGTTGCACGACCGCGTATAGGGAGTCTGGAGTCTGGTGCCGAGTTATGACGTCTACTCGGGAACCACACAATATAGCGCCTCTGTCATTTCTCTGTATTTGTTTGGGATAATTGAACATAAAAGGGATCATTTCTATGTCTTTTGGGACTTAAACTGAATAATTTTGGTTCGAAATTGTGCGTTCTTCATCTTCGGAGTCAAAGTTAAGTTTCGATTCGAATTACTCCGAAATTAACTTCATTTCTGAAGTAGAAATTGAGCTCGAATCGACGCGTGATTTTATACATAAATATGCGTTCCTCAATCAATACTTCAAGCGGCAACGAGGAAGAAATCTTCGCAGATGAACCGCTTCGAGACCTGGAATGGACAAATAAATGTGAAAAGGAGGTCAAAGCGAATGAAGAGCCGAAAAGAAAGCTCAAGGACCGCTTAGATAGCACTGAAGAAGCCAGTCAATGGTAAGCAATATTCTTGTCACCTATAAACTTTGCTACTCCGACGAGCGTTTTAGACATTTATATTTTTGCTTTTGCGAAGTATGCATTTCGTAAAGCAATGGTTATTCTGTTAAATGCCAGCTTTTCTCCATTTTTATGTTTGCAACAGCCAAGTAACCGTCGCAGTTGTAAGAATTCTCGCTCGAGGCTTTTGTTTAGATGCTTTCGTAGATGTCTGTTTAGCGAGGTTACAGTTTACCAATATGCCATCCAATAAAGCTTGTTTTGGCTCAGTTCTATTTAAGTATTGCGTCCATACTTAAAGGTCCGTCTATCGAGAGTTTATAGAGAAGTGTATTAAGAGTTTGCTTGAGGCGCAGCCATGAGGCAGTCGATCGATTGAAAATCGGCTTGCTCGCGCGCGGGCCTGAAAATGTAAGCCGCAGAAAACAAACTCGAACGGAAACAAGCCACATCACTACAGTTTTTGACATCCAGAAACGTTTTGTCGTTACTACTCCAAATAACTACCATAGTGAATCAAGTTAATTTTCAAGTAAAAACCGTGAAATAAATGACTTTTTCTTCCTCGATAAGCGAAGTGGGTATGTTTCCCTCGGTGGTCCGCATTGATAACCCATTGATGTCACGATCTGCATGTACACACGGCTGCCGCACATGCTTATTTCCCGGCCTCAGAAAAAACTTTTAGAGTCAAAATATTTTGTCATTTTTCTTATTTAGTCAATCGAAAGAAATTCGTCTTTGACTTACCTCAAAAATTCCTGAATTGCTTCGCACAAGGAAGAAATGTCGACGCCATACAGTTGCGCGATACTACGGATGAACGCTCGGATTCCACGCTCGTGCTACTGAATTTTGCCGGCTATGTCATTGGTAGAGATAACATTTCGGTAACATTTGGTCGAATTGCTAGTTGACTTCGACCGGGTAGATTTGAAAATAGCCTTAGGAAGTCTATTGGAAGTGCGCGGACAAAACTCCAGAGTTCTCAAATGTATGACTCTCCGCATCAGTCCCACTTTCGGCTCATTTGAGTTTACAAAATCCACCGTCTTTTTCGTATGTTCTCGACCCATCGGTTTTAAAATGGTATAGTATACCTTTATCTAAATCTGGCGTGCTGCTGCAACGCCAATGATGCACCTGGAAGGCGTTTCTACGCACTTTTCGAATGTGTATCGCATCTTTCTGAAGTAAATGAGTGGACGCGAAGGATCAAACGTTCCCGAGTAGACGTCACACAGCCGCTAGAAACTCATTCCCCTCAAACGCGGCCGTGCAACAAAAATGGCGTCGTTTTAGGTGCAATTTTGGAGAACTTTGGCGGGGCACAGGAAAATCGAGGATTCACAACCAAATCGAAAATTTCTTCGCATTTAAGTTTCAAATTATAAGTAAATCATTTAAACGAATAAAAATTTTGGGGGTTAGGTGCACTTTAATATATTACTTCGCCAATAAGTTACTGAATGCGCTTACAATGATTTAATTAATGGCTCAAGGGTTTTTGGGTACTCACAGTTTATCATGACATGTACGTTGGCTGTCTTTGGCCTCATGAGGCCATTGGCTGCTGTGCACTGATATGTTCCTGCTTGGTTTCTACTCACATTGGAAAAGTGGAGAGTTGCCAGTTCCCACGGTCCGTGCCTCTCGAACCACTCACAAGTGTCCACGTAATGTTTGGACGAGGGTTTCCAGTTGAATTGCAGAACAACGTGAACGTCATCGGTCTCCTTGGCTGTGGCATTCATGGGAAATATACACTATTGAAGGTTGGAACTGAAAAATCGAGACATTGAAATTTTAAAATTTAGTAATGACTGACGTCTATATATCCTATATTATGTGCATGAATACCTCGGTGTTACAATAGCTATATTATTTTTCTTTCTACTATGAGCTGCTCTAATCCCGTTTGTTGGCAATTTTCCGTTATGTTTTTAAAGTGTGAACATATTATGTTGACACATTGCTCTGCAGAAAAATATTTTAGTATATATTTTTATGTTCACGTGTGGTGATCCACACACATGGTTGGCTTGGCAATTCCTGCTTATTTATTTATTGATTAAATATCAGGAATGATTTATATAAAAGAACCATGAGCAACGTGACACCATAGTTAATAGAGGGAAATGGTTATGAAGCCCGGCAAAGTTCTTTGTTATATGTTTTTGTTTGCTATTTTGGTGGTTGACCGTGCACAAAAACCTGACAAAATACAATAGGTGGTTACGTGTGTTCAAGCAACTAACCAATAGAAACGTTGCGATTACGTAATTCATGCATAGTGTATGAGCGCAAAACAAAAGATGTGCACGGTCAAATCTTGGCCTCTTTGTTTTCTCCTTTGAAGTTTCATAAGCCATTTCCCTCTATTAACTATGGTGGCACTTAGTGTAAAACTTTTTTCTATTTCGAAATAAAATCATTGTTAAGCTCGATACAATTCTTATTAATCATTTCTAAATACCCTTTTTTAGTTTCCTAAAATTATTTTGTACTTTTAGTTTTAAAATTTCTTTACGTCATACCCATACACTTGTATACTAATATAATGTACAATATGCCCATAAGTGCCTCATCTTTTAATACAATAACACCACATTGAACCTCACCTTACATTCGTACTTACATTGAACGATAACTCGCACGGAAGCAAGGCTTTACCAGCTCCATTTTCTGCTGTGCACCAATACAAGCCATCCTTTCCTCTTGTAATATTTCTTAGTGACAGGAAAGATCCCGGTTTGAAGTTGTTGTTCTCATTGCCTGCTTTTGACCACGTGATATTAGGAGCTGGTGTACCAGTTACGTTGCAGGAGAGCGTGACGTCATTGTTCTCGTTCAGTGTTTGGTTTCTTGAAATTGCCACGATCTTGGGGCGGACTACATAAAAGAAGAAGAATTTATGGACGGTTCATGAACAAGATAAGAAGCCAGAGTAGGAGAAATAGCCAGTAAATAAAAAAAGCCCTTTGTTTTACGCAAGCCCTTCTGCGGATGTTAAGGTAAACTAAAAATCCCAATCCCTCGTGAAATAAAACATACTTCATAGGCTTCCACCGAAACACACGCGTGATAAGTTCGACATGGGTCAGACTATTGGGTGACGGAATGCTGCAACATCACGCGAACGACGCTGGACAAGGAGAGGTCCATGGAAGACGCAAGCTGTTCTTTTGTGTACGTTTTAGGTTGTCTTGACTAGTTGTACATTGTTCTACTTTGAAATTTGTCTTAATGTCTTTAAAATTACGATTTAAGGAGGCCGCCATCTCATACATAGACATAAAATAGACAACATAAGCTCATCCGATTTATGGATTAGACTTCTGCCTTACATTCTTTAGTAATTAGCTGTATTATATCACAAGCATGGACACATAACATGTTTGTTACTACTACTGCTACCCTCTTATAGATATGACATGATATGCAAAAGCTATTAAGGCAATTTTACAGGAAAAAGAACAACAAGGGAGATGATGGACATTCTTTAGTCGAAAGTGAATCTCTTTTTTTCTATTCAGCTGCCTGATCTTTCGACCTGGCTTTTTCGGATAAAAGCTGCAGAAACCAAATATTTGTCAGGACACCGAATTATTATCACAGTTGAACGGGTTAAAATATTTCACTATGACCAGTTTTTCGATTAATTGTCCCATAGTCATTCAGGTAATTGCTTCATAGATTTGAGGGAGGAGATGGAGATTTTCCAAGCCTATTCTTGTTATTCTACACCAATTTATACAAAATACTGATGCACATATTACAAAACAAAAACGAAAACAAATATATGACCTTTTGGCCATAAAATATATATTTTTTTAAATATGAGGCACGGAATCTTATTCGCGAGACAAATGGGTAAAGTATAGAGTATCCAGAACAATCGACACAAGAACACACTTAACTCAGTTCTCCTGGGCAAGCGAGTAGACATGAAGGACAAGAACAAAAAATGAATAAATTCATTACTTCGAAACTCATTGAATAAAAATAAATAAATCACTTTATCTAAGTGTCAATGTATTAAGCACTGTTGTGGTAATTGAATTGAGGACACTGTAAATGAACAAACAATATTGCAACTGAACATAAACTTGTTATATTAAGAATCCCAACTGGTTGGATTCTAACCAAACTATTTACAGTAATGTTAAATTTAATTCATTTAAATAATACTTGTAAGAGATAGTTACCTTACATCTTACCTAACAATTTTAGTACCAACACACTGATCATCATAGATATTTGCGTCTGATCCTGTTGTACTCTTGGTACTAACTTTACAGCAGAATTTAATTCCATTGTCAGTCCATTTCAGATTGATTAGCATGAAGGCTGGGGTTCCATTTTTCACCATACTAACACTTCCTTTGAAGGGTTTGTAAGTCAAACACCCCCATTGCTGTATTTAATCATATCTCTGTAATTTCGTAACAGTGCAAAGTAGTCAAGGGTTTCGTTGGCAAGTGTAAAATTCCATTAAATGTAACGTTTTCACCGAGAAGTCCTTCTACAGGATTAGGAGGTTTGCTGTTCCATTTAATGATGCTGAAAAGGGAAAATAGTTTCGTCTGTTAATGGACTCTTCTCTAGGTTTTGCAATAGCTCTTGCGTTAAGTCACATACCTGATAACGGTAGAACCAGCGTCATGCCCAACACGAACATAAAAAAGCTCTTCATGTTTGGTATGAAGAAGACAGTAGCAGTTTTTCAATAAAACAACCAAAATGGGTTTTATCCCTATGCTTTGAAAACAGGGTTCGAGTCACAGACGAAAGCTAGACACTTAATATTTCCTGGTATATCAAGTATCAGTTTATTCATTTCGAATGTTTCACAATGCAAGTGCGCTGAAACAAAGCTAATCGTGTTACATGGTCAGCCGATGATCAGGAATTTTTTTCTGAAGAATTTCAAACGCAACACGTAAATAATTCAGCCTCGTTCCCAGGGAGCTTTTCTCTTCAAACCAGGAATGGCTGGAAAACTAGACTGTTCGCAGTCCCCCTCTATTTTTTTTGCCGCTGAAATCGTCGCGTCTGTCCCCCCCCCGAATCCGATCGTGGAGCCAGCCATCTTGGATTATTTCCCCCGTACCCAGGGGAGTTTTGTCCTCTCCCCAGATTTCGCTCGCCATGGCGGCTCCACTGATCGAGCGTGGACAGCGCGACGGATTTCAGCGCAAAAAAACACAACGGGACTGTGAACAGTCTAGCTGGAAACCTAATTTCGCTAAGAAAACACAGAAGATGAGTTTCAAAAGAGACAGTTGTTGATATTTGCCAAATTATGATAAAAAGTATAGTTCATACATTCTTTTCATAAACGAGACGTACACGTAACCACAATTCTCAGTATAGACTGTACCATCTGTTGGTACAAGCGATGCCACTAAAGTTAACAAAACAGTTTTTGGGGGGGGATTATATTCCCTAAATTTGACAGCTCATTTGTTTATTTAATTGTTTCATTTGTTTTTAGCGAATGGCACTATCATTAACATTAAAGGATTGCTCAGAAGAGAGCTTTTTAAGGTATCCGTTTGCCTTCTATTTCCATTGTACTCTTACATCCACCCCCCGGAACAAACGGGGCCCAAACATGTGCAACATGTTTGCTGCGAAATGTGGTTTCTGGATATAGATTATGAAAACGCTGACGAGTGAAATCCCTAAAATAATTTAACAAGTGTTTTTTATTATCTTTATGTAATAAAGAATTTAAAAAAAAATCCGCAAACTAGTTGATATTTTCCTTATTTTGAGGTCTTAGGAACAAGAACTAATAATTACCCCAAATTTAGCAAATGCACTCAATTTTGCTAGTTTTCTGTTCAATTTCAGTGACCGTTCAAAATGTGGTAATTATAATAAGAACGAAAAAGTGGCCAAAGTTGGGTCACTGTCCCAATGATGGCATATCACATTCGGACGTCTTTTTGTTGCATCTATACATTGTAACTGAACAGACCAATCGCAAATGGAATCCTATTTGTTTTGATTGCAATAAACATAAGATTTGATTTCTAGAAAACGATGCGGCACAGTGAGCGGAAGCTGACCTTCATTTTCATCACGACAAAGTTTTTCAGAGAAATTAAGTCTGAACTACTTAACAATTAGATTATGAGCTCGAGATTTCCTATGAATGTGATAGTTTTGACGAGGCCGTAAGAGCCGAATCAAAACACTACAGTACAAACCGCATAAAAGAACACGTGTTTTTGGGAGTTCAGGGCGTGATTTTGTTCTCTATATTATCAACGGGTGTTTTCTGAGGCTACTTTTTTAACACCAATTTTGACCCAAATTTCAGCCTGACCGCTACCTTCGAAGATGTGGTGTACTAGTAATCTAGCAGAACTGGTGTTTTCTAATACCACTTGTGTCTTTTATGCGGGTTTTTACCTGTATCACATCATAGAAAGCTTCTATAATCTAAATATGTCTTTAGTAAAACATCATACCAATTGAACAATTGTCCAGTATTACTCTGTAAATCCTTCTTCCGAAACTTTGGAAGAAACGAGTAAGAAACCGCAATTTTGTAGACGACCTCACAGCCACTTGCACACATGGCTGATAGTGTACGAGTAGCTCAGCCAATCAGATTGATCCCCTACATTTGCCATTAGTCTAATAGGATACTATAGCTAGTAGATTTTTACCACCAGATTATTAGAGTTGGGGAGGCGCGCGTCGCGCGGCTGAGGCTACATGATTTATCGCGCTGCGACCCTGGGTCGTTGTGTTGCTGTCTTTACTCTCACTTTTTCTCCTCTCCACACGGGGAATACAAATGGGTATCAGGCGCAGCTATTAGTGTAACCTGAAAAAATGCTGAGAGGTAACTTACTACACTATTGAAGATTCTACCTAAACGATTAATAGAATAAAAAACGATAATGTTAAACTTTAAAAACTGAAACACAACAAAAAAAAATTTTTTTTCCGGAAAGGGAAAAAAAAAACAAAACAAAAAAAAAAAAAAAAAAAGGTTTTTTTTTTAAAAAAATTGTTTCTTAAAACATTTTTTGGGGCTTTATTTTACATTATAAACATTAACCTTTTTAGCTCAGCAATTTCGCGCGCATGCGCGAAGGATGAGCTTTCGGTTTTGTGGGGAAAATTTGGCGTTTGTAAAATTTTCTTGGTAATTCATACCCGTTGTATAAGGCCGGGGAAATCACGACACTAAAAAATATTGCGGGCGCATTATTTGGTAGGCATTTAGGGGTCGGGGGGGTCGGGGGTTGTAGCCGGCCCTCATTGCAAAAATGAAAATGGCGGCCGGTTGTTCCTGTAAGGACGCCGTATTTCCTCTCGTCTTACACACTTAAAATATAGACCTTGTTTCGAGTTCCGTAGCGACAAAACGGATACATCTTCGCTCGGATTCTGCGATTCCTTCGCTTCGGTTTGAGAAAGAAAATGCTACTGAAGGATTGAAATTATTTCTTCACGAACGGAAATCTGTAGTTTCTATATCGAAGCACATTTGGGGGGACCCATGCCCGACCGATGAATCAAGGAGTTATACAACTTCAAAAAACACCGGGAATAACAGAAACGTTCCACCAGGCGCATAATTGTAGGCTCGATCCGCCGAAAAAGATCCGGGAAAATTGAAGCGTGTCAACTGAACTCTGGCGGGTTGGAGCCCTTCACTTCAAATGGATTTCAAGACTTATGGATCTAGGAAAGGAAAAACTGACACCACAGGACGGTCGGTAATGGTCTTATGTCTATGTGTTATTTGCTTTATCAACAAAAATTATTGTTCCGACTGATCATTTGATGGATGCCAATAAAAATGAATATTTAACTTTTTAAATTTTAAACTTTTGTAATTTCGTATACAATTCGACCGATCGTATCCGATCGATAGCTTTTTGAACCGAAAACAAATTAAGTGTTTATTGAATCAACATTTTGGCTGCAAAGCATTTTTGCTGTGCCTGTTATTGTTAGCTTATTGTGTTTGACCTTAAGTTTGTTCATAGTTTCTCAATTACATTCACGGGGAGCCTTTGATTCTACTCTCAGGCCCCTGTCTCAGGCTAATTCAAGCCTTGTTAAATCGAATTACAAAGTCCTCCCTTAACATACCAAAATTAGCCTCATTTAAAACGCATTTTTGGGTCACGAAAACCCGTTTTCTTGCGTGCTGTCACCCGAGAATTTGGCTAACCGTTTGCTAAAATGCCGTTTGGAGAACTAGGGGAAGATTTTGAAAAGGATTTAGGGGCAAAAATACGTTCACTCGATTTTATCGTTAGGCCAAAGCAACATAGCCCCCAAAAAAAAGTGTTTTTTTTTCTCATGAATTTTTTCTTCTCTCTTTTCCTTTCCTATTACTCCCCCTTTTCTTTTCTTTCTATTTTCGGCGCTTTGATACACTTCCTATCAGCTGGAAAAGTTTTGACAAACCTTTTAAGGGAGCTGAACAATGAAACCTGGAAGTATGTTGCGGTGTGAGATGCCTAAATTTTGCAACTGATTTTCCAAACAAAAATTGAAACAGAGTTTGTTCCAGCATAAACTCTGGAAGAATTTACAAAGATCCATCCTTTCGCCATCAGATGCGTGTCCAATTAAGATTGTCACGTGTTAATTGATTGACGGGTCAACAATGGCTTGTGATGTGTAAGACTCCAAAGTGGACATATATAGAGGATATTACACGGCGGGGCGCGAAAGGATCAGAATTTATTTTATGAGTGGCGTAAAATATTAGTTTTCCACACGAGAAAAATAAAATTCATATCTTCCAAAGCCCACCGTGTTAATTTTCTTTTGATATATAGACAAAAGACAAAAGCACACAACTTCATCGCAGATTCTAATTCTTGCAGCTCGGTAGGCTGGACAACTTTAGAATTTCTCTCCTTTCGTCTTCACTTACAAGGAAAACTCCTTGAACCATTTTAAGTCATATGAAGCTGTTTCTTCTTAGTCGTTAGCATGTCCACACTCCTCAGTGACCGATTTCATGTCGGCTTCAGTGAATTTCACTAATCTATCGCTTCGCCCATTTTTTGCAACCGGAGATTGGCAGCAGATTGTGCACCAAAAGCGATGCCAAAGCGGGAAATGGACGTCATCGGATATCCCCCCTCACTAGTGAGGATATGGAAAATACGACCACTCGGGTCCCGGATGTTAGTTTTCGTATGGTGAATTTTGCGAGTGGAGTGGTATAGTTTCCAGTAAAACCACTAGTGTCAATATAAATAAAATGGCACATTGGGCATGTTTAGGGTTTAAGGTGAAACGATTTCCGGCGGCATGTTTCTATCATTGACAATTGGCAGTTATGTTGCTACACTTTCCTTTATTTTGATCTCCGACGAGTCTCCGAAATAGGTTTGCAACACATGGCCGATAAGAACCGCACGATGTCCTATCACTTTGTGAAGTGAGATTGGATTAGGATTTTTTTCTTACACACACACACACAACATAAAATCTCAACAGGAACTTTCTCCCCTTTTCTTTGAAACATCAAAATAATGGGCCGGCATGAATATACTAAGAAGTCGAAAACTTTTGCTTTAATTGCTAGACTGTAATGAAACAGGGCATTACCTAACTATAAATCTGCAGGAAAGATGCAATCGCGGGGAACGCGAGTGACGCGCGAGTGACGCTCGAATGAAGAAATCAGCATGCCCTCCTCGCAGTTCTCGCTCTCAGGTATTCACATCGTGCGTGAGATC
>MU825711.1:0-10995 GCA_029204205.1 Desmophyllum pertusum | reverse complement strand
ATAATTATAAAAGTAAATATATAATAATGATAAGTGAACCTTCCCAGAGTCCTTAGCAACTGGAAATATTTCAATGCCAAATAACTTTGTCAATTGCCACGCCTGGGGGGAGTGCCAGAAGAGGTGAAACACCACAAGTTAATAACACTTACCATAAAATAACTCTCATGTATCAAAACTTAGAGTGATGGACATGTCATTAGTCAACGTGACCACGCCCGAAAATGCGTTTTTGCTGTACCTGAGAACAGGCCGCCCTATACCATCTGAAAAGCAACCAATCTAGATAGCAAGATATTGAAATGGGCGCATTTTGAAATGGCCAGGTGACATCTGGCATCATTTAAATTATAATTAGCGGGGCCTATACACGGGGGCAAAAAATATAAGTGGAAATTTTGTTCTGCCGATTATCTTCATAAAGCGCTATAGGTGTATCAGCAACCCAAAATCTACATGTGGCCATAAAGAATCGTTTATGTGAAGAAACACATTATTGCTACTACTTTTCGTACGTGACGTCATCAGTCACGTGACCAGCATGACTGTATGAATATTTTTAATTGCTGTAAAAGTACATAATGCTCAATACAAAAAGCCGCCCTTATTCCTAAGTCAGTTGTGCATATTGAAGTAAGGTTTATCAAAAGGGGCGATTATTAATTTATTCTTTTAAATATCAGAGCCGAGAGCAGCCGCATGAGCAAGCTAGACGCATGAAAAGTTGCGTTATGTGCGCCTAAATCAGCCCCACATTATTAATTTAAAACAAAAAGAGCATAATTTATGAGAGCGCCTTTATAGAAGCATCCTACTCTCCAGTTCGCTTGTCCGTTTTGTGCCCAATTAAATCTATCGTCGTTAAGGCCTCAGGGATAGTCACATTTGCAGTCTCTTGGCGGCTGGGGAGGGAGAGAGGATTTGGGTCGAGACGAGCTGCTCTCGCGCCGCCCATTTGTCTGCGGATTACGTGCCGGTCGTCATGGGACTCACGTCAACCTACCTCGCGAGACGTTCGTCTACAAAACGTTTTTGTGGACGTCTGTCATGACAATCTTGTGGACTTAAAAAATATTTAAACTTCGCTTTACTAAAGATTAAAGAGAGAGTAAAGTCCTTCGGACAGTCGAAGAAAAAGTGTGGAATTCAAGTGGTCATAACTATCACATGACGCCAAAACAGCACCATCAAGTAAGTAAGCTAAGTTATTATATAAGCACCGTTCCGCTCGTGAAGCAGCTCGCAGTGCATGTGAGCGCTTTGCTAAATATTATGAGCTTAATTATAAGCTTATTAATAAAACTTACCTTTACTTTACCTTTACATGTTCTATGACAAGAGATACCTTCGGTTAGTTTTTTTCTACTAGAATAGACCAAGCTTTTAACGGGAAGCGAATTCCCACATCCACTCTGTGACCCCCTTCCGCGGTATGTTTCCATTTTGTCAGCGGTCGCCCTTCGTCATCAATAACTAACAGGAGTCTGCCAGCGGTCAACCAACGGTAATTAATTAAACAGTGCAGTGGAAAAAGTTTTGAATAAAACATTTAAAATGTCAGATCACATTTGCGTGTTCGAGGATATCCAGATAAACTGGTCAACAAAGTCCTCGCAGAAGTCGTATTTATAAAATAATAGAAAGTCAGTACTTCTACAGAAACAAAAAGTGCAAAATATAACATGCCTTTTGTCACACAATACAACCCATGCATAGCCTGCGTGGCAGGCTTAGAAAGGGGAGGGAGGAGAGAGCGCGAACGCGCCAAAATTCCCTGCGTGGCAGGCGTAGAAAGACGAGGGAGGAGGCTAACCCATGCATGGCCATCAGTGTATTTTAATGAGCAAGTAGTGGGGGGGGGGGGGGGGGGGGGTGGGGAGCGGGGTATTTGACCCATGTTTGGGTATAGGGGTGCCGCTGAAGGTTTGAAAACCTGACCCTGTTTAGGACAAAAAAAAATAAAAACTCCTAAAATACCAGCCCTGTGTAGGACAAAATCCTCTATTTTATGACCCTATTTAGGTTGCAATTTAGCAAATCACGTTTCACTGATACGCGGCAAACGTCTCCGATCTCTAAATACTGTATAAACCATATTTTGACGACGACAATCGTGCAACCATACCCTGTTTAGGACAGGTTCAGACCCTGTTTAGGACATTCTCGCATGAAATTATATACTCTGTTCAGGGCAGAGGCTCCGGGGTGTTATGCTCCTGCATTAGATCATTAGTGTAACTTGAACGTGCCGCTTAGAGAGTACTTACATACAGATTCAAGGCAACTTTATTGTAACCTCACTAACATTTATACTTTACATCTTACGCAACGTTATCTACGAAGAATAAATGGGGTGAAATGGTACAAATATAGTGTTGTAGTTTACGCAACAGAGCTTGTATGTTTCGGGATCCCGTTTATATTGAAGTCATAGCTAATTATAAATATATAATTATTAAAAAAGTATAATATTTAGCGCGGAATTATTACCGCTCATTCCTACTTATTAATAAAGTGGGACGACCGCTGACACAATAGAAAACATACCGCGGAAGGGGGTCACAGAGTGGATGTGGGAATTCGCTTCCCGCTTTTAACACCTTCGTTGGTAAATTAACACTGATCATCTGTTGTTTACATCCGATGCAATCAGCTATGTGTTGAAACGAAACTAGAAGGAATATAAGCTCTGCCTCTTTGAATTGAAATTCTCAGTCCCTAAGCTGAGCTCGGTAAGCAAACAAACGATTTTCAAAAGCTTTTTTTAGGCTAAAATAGTACGAAATCTAACGGCTTTCCGACTGCGCTGAAATACTGGAAAGGTGTCTAGTGAATTATTATTTGTTTCTCTCTTCACTTTTCAATACGATATTTCGCTTGCCATGTTTCTCGTCCTAGGAAATTAAAATAAGTTTACACGTACCAAGGGAAATTGAATTTCTCCATTTGAATGTAGGCGATTTTATGTTTCTATGCTTATAGTATACTCAACAAAATATGCAGCTTCTGATTGGTCAATGACGAGTGCATAAATAGGTTATAGAGTGCAATACGGAATTGTGATAAACGGTACCGGACAAGTAGAGACGTTTTTGCCGCTTAATGGCATTGAAATAAGCTTTCAAGTTAATGGTTAAATATTTTCTAAACTATAGTACTGTAATTCTTTCAAAAAGTTCACGCTTGGTTTGCCTGCGCGTTCAAATAAAACATGTGAACACTCTGGAAACTAGTGAAGCGTTTCGTGTGCAGAGTAGCATGATGGCCGCAGCAAAATTTTGTTTAGAATATTATAAACAAAAAATCGTATGAACTGCTCGTGTAATTAGTGTTTTATGGTCACTCGTGATGTTTTGAAAGTTCTCAAATTGCACTCGCCTAAAGGCTCGTGCAATTTTGAGAACTTTCAAAACATCACTCGTGCCCATAAATCACGAATTGCACTCGCGTTCATACGATTTCCTATACTTATAGTGTCAGTATTGCTTGCGAATTATAGTAATATTAAATCGTCACTGCAAATTGTGCATCTTTGAATTAAAATTCCCAGTCCCAAAGCTGAGCTCTGCAGTAAACAAACAAACGATTTTCACAAGCTTCTTTAGGCTAAAATAGTATGAAATCTTCCAGCTTTCACTGAAATACTGGAAAGGTGTCTAGTGAATTGTTTTCTCTTTTCGATACGATGTTTTGCTTGCCATATTGTTTCTTGTCCTGGGAAATTAAAATAAACTTTCAGAGGGAAGTGGAATTGCTGCGTTTGAATGAAGGCCGGCGATTTTATGTTTCTATGCTGTCAAATCTGGGTGCTGAACAACATTTAAATATAATGTTTGCTTGCTATAAATCATCACAAAAAATTGTGGCCCTTCAATTGTTATGAAAAATATTTTGCGGTTTGTTTTAATTTAAATTTTGGACAGAAGAGCTGTTGTGTATTAAAATAGACTATATACATTTCAATTCGAGGTTTTAACGCCAATCAGAAGAGTGAAGCGTTTGTAAACATTGTACTTTTCACTTTTTGTCACGCGTCACACAACTTCAGTTTTCTGATCACAAACGATATAAAATACAGACGCTTTGGTGCAGTGTATAATATTATAAAAAAGAATTGGCAATAATTAAGTTTAACTTAAGTTTATTTTGTTATCAACTGAAAATGGTTTTCAGTAAAATGAAAGTTGGAAGTCAAAATGTAGCTGATCTATTTAATCAGGTATATTTAGATGAACTGGGATGATAGTAGTCTCCTATGCAGCCCCGTTATTTGTGTCGTCACGCAACTCTTCTCCCCACTAACGTCTGCTCAAATCCGAATCACATTCCTTTCCCGATTTAAGCCAATCATAGTTGCTGTCTTGCAGTGCCATTTTTCGGAACTTGCTCGCGCCAATACACCAATAATATATTGTGTCTTATCGTGATCTTAGCGTCGGAAACATCAAGCGGACGCCAGTATGCCGCCTTTTAAATTTGACGCACACCAGACATCAAAATAAAACATCGTTTAACTGAAGACAAATGAATGATATTAAAAAATAATGTTGAAAAAGATTTTCGGCAAACGGTAACAGTCACGTTTTTGCCGATAGGTGTCAAAGTTGCTGCGGTCAAAACAAAAGGAAAGGAATGTGGTCCAGGTTTGAGCAGCCGTTAGTGGGGAGAAGCGCTGCGTGACGACACAAGTAACGGCTGCGTAGGAGACTCAGGATGATAGGAATACTAAGGAATTTCCCATGCACAATGTAGTATTTATAATTTGTTTTCTGTTTCATCTTTTTCATAGATGGAGGTCATGGTCTTATAATAAACATATTGATTGTAGTCAGTAGACAGTGGATTTTACAGGTGAGAGTGAAGAGCATAAATTGAAGGGATACCGTATATCTTTTAAACACGGAGCGAGCCTATAAAAGGAAAGGACACGCCCCATCTGAAGCACTTTGTTGGCTATTTTTTATCATTAATGCATGTGGGGAAAGCTGAAACGTCGCACAACAACGGTAGAGAAAAGTTGGGGTTGGTTTATTCCAAACAACTAATTGATTTATGTCAAACACAACAAGCTATAATAATAAATATTGAGCGCAAAACAAATATATCTATTCACTGTTTGGAGGAACTGAATGCAAACAATGAATTCCCTTCGCCCATTTCGACATGTACAGTACAGTCCAAATTTTGCGGCTAGCTAAAATTGCTGCAAAGCTCAAGCCTGGCGATTCAAAGAGCCACCTGTTTCCATTTATCTGAGTTTGTCGAGAACTTGAACGAGTCTCGTGAAGATGACTTTGACGGGAATTGCAAAATTATTCAGAATTACAAGCTTTGTGATTGTGCAAACAACTTAGACAATACTGAATAATTGCACATAATTATACCTGGGTGAATTAACCAATCAAATCAGACCATTGTGATTGGCAGGCTGAACTCACACAGCCTCAAGCCTTTTCGACTGATAGGTTTTCGCTATGTTGTTTTAAAACGCATGCAATTTTATTATCTCATTATTAACAGTATTGAATTAAAAATTGTGGTCGGTTTTGGGTATCTGTGATCGTTTTTAAAACCTAAGCAAAGAACAAGAACAAGAACATGACCCTGGTCAACCACCCCCGGAACACCCTATGAACACCACAAACATTATAAAAAGGGTAAAGTCTTCATGAGCGTAGTGGGTCCCAACAACACAACTGCCGGAGCCGGAGCCTTCTTTAATCCCAGTTTCTGTAGTATGAAGCAACTAGGAGTATTCCTTAACCCCCTTGGTTGGGATGATAGTCCATCGCAAGTTAGTTCCACCCTGGGCAGGGGGCTAAAAATTAACTCCAGTGCTTGGCTGGGCCAGTCGCGGCCAGTTTCCTTGAATTCTTAGTGGCCCAGGCCAAATTTAAAGTGGCCCTTATTTTCCTCAAGTTGATTTAAAAAAAACATGTCTTACTTGAATAAAAACGCGTTTTAATACTGCCGCCCTCTTTACAAAGGGGAGCAAAAACACGTATATCTTGTGACAACAAAACCACGGCCTCCCCTCGAGTCCAGCTTTTCTGAAATTCCTGTGTTCCTTTTCGTTCCTTTTCGTAGTTTTTGTTTACTATTCGCTGACGGCATCTTTCTTGGTTGTTTTAGGTATTTCTTTGAGACTGGCAGCGCATGCTCCCCACATCCTTGGAGAAATCTCCACATTCTGTGGGTTTTACATCAGAATTTCTATGCCAAAACCTGGCGAGAAGTATGTTGACGATAAACATGCGAGACTCAAAAACGTGCCGCATAGAACTCTGGGTAAGACTGGAGTCACGTGGCAATAACAAATCAAAATGGCGTCCAGATCTATTTGCGGATCGATCTAAATACTCGTGAAAACCGTTAAATCAGCTCGTTAAGAACTAAAAATCCACTAAAGTCAATGAACTTAGAGTTGAGGAAAAAGAAAGGAAAGGTAGTCCAATTTAACTACCGGTACATATTTTATTTTTATTTCAACTTCGTACTTTGCAACTTTTCTAAGCTTATATCGTAGTCGCCCTTCGGGCGATCAAACCTCAACTTTTAGTCGCCCTGGTCAGTTTTAAATCGCCACTGGCGACCTGGCGACCGTTAATTTTTAGCCCTGCACTGGAGCATTTTGTCGCCGGTACTCATTTATACTCCTGGGTGGAGAGAGGCACTGAGAGTAAAGTATCTTTCCCAAGAACACAACACATTGACCCCAGCCAGGGCTCAAACCCAGACCACTCAGTCCTGAGTCCAGCATGCTAACCATTACTACATTAGGCCACCGCATCTTCCGCCACCAAAAATATACTAAATGCAAATTTCAGACCACTGACCATGTTCCATTTCCCCTTTTGGACCACTTCAGCCATATAATATCCTTATTTATTTTCATTTCCTTTTTTCATATTTTTAATTTTCTTCGTATTTGTAATTTTTGGGTGTTTTCGGAGTGTTCTGCGGGGTGTTTGGTTTTACATACACCCATAAAATTCACTTTGAAGTCTTCAGAGCTATATTCATCATTTAGGGGAGTGTACTGTAAAGTTATTATATATTATATAAGCTGTACGTGGGCTAAATATCTGTTATTTGTTCAAAAGGTTTTTTTTTTGGTGGGCTTCTTTGGGGGGAAATGGGGGAAGGGAGTTACGTCTCAAACCTTTTTAGGTGTATATAAAAGAATAAAGCATAGTAAATAGATATCTATTTAAAAGTTGAAAATCCCTTTCATTAATTATCCTTGATCTAGAGCATAATAATTAATTATATGTTCTCTTCTGAGGTGGGTTAATACTGGGTACCAGTATACTGGTCTACCACTTAAGCCCTCTCTCCTCCAGCTGACCTGGATGGTTAATTACATTCTCTTGCTTTGTTTTCTCTTCAGATTGGGACTTCAAAACCATTGTAATATCAGGCAGCACTTGTGATGTCAGGAGAAATAAATTAAATTGATATTGGTTTGAAATAATTTATAATCTATATAATATATAAAATTGTTTGTTTTACTAATTCAGAGGGTGACACTATGATTGATGGTGTTGCAGTTAATCATGACACTAAAAAAAATTGTGGCCAGAAAAAACAGGACCAAATAAATATTTGAAGAAAGATTTTGAGATGTGGTGGTTGTCTGCTGTATTTAGATTTCATTGAATCTGATCCTAAACAGTGTGATTTTAATATTGAATGTTTAAAATGTTAAATGTTAGCACATGCTGTTAGTGTATTTTGCCCCTTTAATAAATATACATGTACATGCATGTGTAATCGAGCATGGTATGAAAAGTCAAGCCTTTGTTGGAAAATGCATATACTTTTGGTCTGATTCACACCAGTCTGTCACTCTTACATTGTCAATTCATGGCCTGTTAAAATTCAGACCATTCCAAATTTATGTTTCAAAAATCATGTACAATTTTGGTTTAAATTTATTTTTGTTTGATATTTATTTCCTTTTGTGGTTCTTTTAATTTTGTGGGGTGTTTAGAGCATGGTATTTAATGACAGTACTAACTAATGACATTAAATTCAAGAGAAAGGGAAAAACAAAAAAATTTGGTAATGTAAAAAATAAATTATAGTCACAACATGATAATTTTTAAAACAGTGTTGGGTTTCTGTTCCTTCGAATACTGCTACCATATTTTCAGAGTTTAACATTTGAGTGACTTTCACTGGTGTTCTTTAGTATATTTTTTGTTCCAGGAATTTTTGACATCACCATAATTCATATTCACTGATACTGATAGACACATGTAAGTTGCCGAGTCGCTGCCTGTAAACCATTGGTTCATTGATATAAACTACATGTAAGCTCTCATTTACCTTCATATGAGGCTTTTGAATCCACTATTCTGAGCTATTTACATATTGCTCTGACTATGAATTTTACAAATTGCATTACTGGGGTTTTTGATATACACAATTTAAACTCAGGGTTGTTGTCTGAGGGTGCATTTATTTTTGTTGGCTTGTGCTATACAAAGAACACTGTCAATTGGTTTTGTATCTGATAATACATATGTCTACTCTTATTATAACCAAGCTTGACAGTACAGATCCAGTGCAACGAGGTCCATACAGAAAAGACTGAGGGCCGACTGAGGGCTGATATTTTACTAACAAATTTGCACGATTTTCGCAATTTCTAAACCCCACTAAAACTAAAATTAAGGGCAGTAGGTGGTATCATATTTACCCATTTTTCCATTATGACAATTAAATTATATATTGCTTTTATTCCGGTTCCACTTGTAATAATAATAATAATAATAATAATAATAATAATAATAATAATTGAACTACATTTTATAAAAGAAATATGCGACAAAATTATCATGCACATATTATATTATTATCCCAGTATGTGATACATTTTCCTAGACAAAATTAAAGGTACTACCTGGTAACTTTTGTCATTTACTCATTTACACACAACTTGTGGCACAAACAAATATATTTAAAGTTAAAAACAACTTGCGACTTCTACTTTAATTTAGAAATTAATTTAATTTACATATTTTGACCATGTTTACCATGATTGTCTTGGCAACAGATCTAAAGAAAATACAATTGGCTTATGAAAACATCCTGTCAGTGGCACAAGTTATGTAAAACGCAAACAAGACATGGCAGATGTCGAAGGCAATTCTGAAAATGATTAATTATTATAATTATAAATTTTAAGAGAGTCTACAGTAGATGTTGAACTCCATATTTAATGATCAGCAATATGTAATAAAAATGGAATAGGGTGTGCAAAAATTAGCTTCCATTGAAAGAAAAGTGCTCTTAATTTTGCAACGTTTCTTTGCAGCATGAGCATTGATCAAACTTTGTCTCAGTCTCAGCTGAATGAATAACGACCCACATTCCCATATATCACACTCCTCTTTCTTGTGTCCAGTGTGTGATTGTTTTATACAGTTGAACCTTTTTGCTTTCCTTTGTCCCTTTTCGGTTGTCCGTATTAATTATTAGAGAGGTTCCTTGTATTCGATTCGTTTTTTTATAACATTTAGCGTCCTTTATTTGATCTTCCTTTTGCTTCTCTCTTGCTGCACAAATCGCAGCCTTGAGTGTTTTCTAAAAGCTCAAAGGAAATCAGTTACAGGACCTCCCGACTAGAGTGATCTTCCGAAAAAATTTCCCCAAATTTTAAAATACATATTATTTTTTTTAATTTTTTAAAATATTAATTTAAACTGTGTTAAGTACCAATCAGCTGGGCACTGAAGAAAATAATTTCATTAGACAAGCAAAATAAAAACTGGGCTGCCAGACTGGTTGTGTTTGACATTTGTGTGTTGTCTGTTTCAGGTGGAAAGTCCTATGATGGAGAATGGTAAATGATCTCATGCACGACTTGTTAATTTTTCTTTTATGAGCATGTCTGACCTGTAACTGGTATATGTGGGGGAGGGGGGGAGGGGGGGGTGGGGTGGGGGAGGGGATGGTGGAGGGCGGTGGGGGGTGGGGGGGCTGGGGGGTGGTTGCCAGGGGGGGAGGGGGCTGGTGGGGGGCTTCGGGGGTGGGGGAACGTGTCCCCCGTAGGTTAGGGGGGGGTCGGGAAGCAGGAACACGCCGGTGTTGGGGCGGGGGGGCTGCAGCGTGGTGGGGCGGGGCCCTGGGGTGGGGAGGGGGGGGCTGGGGGGTGCAGGGGGGACAAGGGTGGGGGGTGCGCGGGGGGGGAGGAGGGGAGAGGGGGGGGCGCGGGGGGCGGGGTGGGGGCCGGCGGGGGGGGGGGGGTGTGGGGCGAGATGGGGGTGATACGGCGGGGCGGGGAGTGGGGTGGGTGGGAGCGGGTGGAGGGGGGGGGGGGGAGGTGAGGGGGAGGGGGGGGTGGGGGGTGTCTTGAACTTCCTGCGTTTCTCATACCTTTTATTCCCCGTGTTCCCATCCTTTATGTTGTGGTTCCTGTATCTTTGTGCGTTTTCTATTGCAAAAATTAATGCAAAGTTTGAGTAGAAATTGTTTTTTGAGAAATTGTTTTCTGTTTCACACCACCCTGACACTCCCCTGCTCCCACCTCACATGGATACTTCACACCCCCAGCCCACCCACCCACCCCACACTAACATTTTACTACCTATAACTCTATAACTATACAGCTATTTAGAAACAGTGAATAATTCAATTAGACAACCTACATGTAGATGAGGCTTGGATTTATGCAGACAGGAAAGAAGAACAAAGCTATTTATTGATAGCCTGTAAAATATAACCCAAAAAAAGGGACAAAAATACTAGTTTAATTTGGTTTCATTGAGTAACCTACTAAGAAGCGTTTTTTATTCATTTTCACGGGACAGGTAGCGTTCCTGTGACAGCCGTGCGTATAATGTGATCATTGGCTAACGTTTCTTCTCACAATTATTGATGTTTCTCTTTACACAATGCCGTTTTCTGTGTGTTTCTGTGTAAAGGGTAAGTTTGAGCTAACCTAAAAACTTTACCCTATCTGCGCCTTACTTAAACTTAAACAGGGGT
>MU825710.1:0-11040 GCA_029204205.1 Desmophyllum pertusum | reverse complement strand
ATACAATGTATGTAATTCTCTCAATTTCTAGGTAACAAAACATGAACTCGACACTTGTAGACCTGATACGAAGTTACGATTACAATTCAGTTGAAACAGCTAAATGGTTTCTCCGGACCGCTATAATACAAGTATGGAGGGAGGCGGCGTGGCCGACTGGTTTAGGGCGCAGGATTTGAAATCTGGAGGTCCCTGGTTCAAATCCTCCACCCTGCCACTAGCTGGATTTGCTCTCGGTAATCCCGAGTTCAATCCTCGGCCACGCTTTGTAAATAGCCAACTGGACAGCCTCCCACCAGTTGGGATTCTTAACAAGTTTATGTTCTATTTACAATATTTGTTTGTTCATTTACAGTGTCCACAATTAAGTACAGCCAGAATGCTAAATCCTCTGACACTAAATAAAGTTGATTATTATGATTATTATTATTATGACCAGCGCATTCTTCCGTGATCACTGATAGAAAAACATCATAACGCGTAGAAAAATGACACGACTTTACCCTTTGCTTTGCTTCTATAACGTAAAAAAAAAAATCTGGGAAATTCTGGTACGCACTTGCGTACTTCGCGTAAAGGCAGATACGCCCCGAATTGTTTGTAAATATTTCTCGTGGCTGTATCAATTAATTTAAGCATGTAGTCTATTTAACAAATAGATATCCATGTTGCCGTGCGTCTGTTCAGTAATAGATCACAGATGACGTCAAAATGTGGTAAGAACAAAAAAGTGGCCAACGAGCCGCTGCGGGCTAAATTTTTTTTTTATACGCCCACTTCAAGATGGAGGCCATTTACATTTTGTATTTTTTTTTAAGCGACTAAATATTGTTTCGGGTTTATTAACAGTTTAGAATTTGAATTTAGACAACGTTTTACTGTTTGGGGTTAAAAAATGGTTTTAAATTTTGATTTTTGAGTAGCGATTTTATGATTCGTTCGTAGTAAACCGGTTAGCATTGGTCAGATTTGACGTATGTTACGGGAAGCACGTTATTGCCTTAAAAATTAGTGTTTCGGGCAGCTAGCGGCTCGATTGTGTTGTGCTAGGGAATAAGGTTATTGTGGGTTAGAATCAACTCAATTCATGAACTGTGTTCCCTTTTTTTGTGGAAAAAGTCTTAACGCCGCCATCTTGAAGTGGGCGTAAAAAAAAAAATTGCCCGCTGCGGCGAGTTGGTCACTGATGTTCTTACCACATTTTGACGTCTTCTGTGATCTATTACTGAACAGACCCACGGCAACATGGAATCTATTTGTTTTATGTAATTTTGGAGATATTCGCTTCGGATTTTCACTCGATTGTACGCTAAATAAGCCGATAAAAATTAATGTCAACAAACATCGAGTTTAGGCCACAGTGTTTCCATGCACTCAAAATAAAACTTTGTGAAAACTAAACGGCCTTAATATAAACTACAGCTCAAACTCAGCAAATGTTTCGAAAAGCAAAATATTTAGAGACTAACCTCTATTTCCGTCCTGATATGAGGAAAAACAAATCTGAATTATTCCAGTCCAAATCCCGTTGCAAGTCGATTATAAACGGCGAACGATAATCCCGCTAAATTTCTCGGATTCTGTTCACAAATTATGAGCTAAAAAGACAATCATATTTTCCTCCAAGTTCTAGCCAAGCTTGAACATGCCGATTTAAAATTCGTATCAATTGATCTACATTGAATTTCCTACGGAATATTTCCAGTTTGATGAAAAGTTTTCTCTGTTTGAAACGGCGATGCGAAGAATTCGAGTTGTGGCAGGGCGCGCGTGTTTTTCCCGCCACACGTGACGTCATTCGTCCGTCTGTACTCTAATAGATTAGAGGACGGTTCTAAACCAATCACAGCGCGAGTTTTACACAGTAAATTATATAAAAATAAAGTAATTAGTCCAGTTCATCATGTAATAATTATTTTAAAAAGCCTTTTCCTTTGACTATGTACAACTACCACAGTGCATTTGTTTTCCTTTATTATACAGTAAAAAATGGGCTATTACCCTGATGAGAATAGAAAAAAATGAAGGATTTTGGCAGACAACAAAGTTCATTAAAAACGTTCTATTTCACATCACATTTAAGAAATAAGAAAATGGCGCCGCATGGTTACATAACCTGATGTGAACCGGAGCCACGGGCGAGGGTTCGAATTCTCCCAAACTCCTTTGAGTGTTGCCATCGGGGGGGGGGGGGGGGGGACTTCCCTATATAGGTATGTGCTCTATAGGGTATGGTTTTTGAGCTGTTTCGGTCTAAACACGGATATAGATTTTGAACATTTCGGTCTCAAATTGGGTATGTTTTTGCCTGCTTGTCCGTTTTTTTGCCATTTTGGATTGAAAAGGGGGAAATGTCTAAGGGTCAGCTCTGAAAACTGGGTAGGGAAAATAGCATATTCTGGTCTGAAAATGGATAAGGGAGGATTTAAAGAAGCGGGCGACACAACCCCACCACAAATGTCGAGGTTTTTAGAGAATAATTATTTTTGTATACGTGAACAAATTCTTAACCAGAGTCAGGAGCCCATATACAAACTTGACAAAGGCGTTTCGACCGGAAATCTTCACTTCTTTTTACAAAACTTCGAAATTCGCATTTGAAAACACATGCGGAAACTTCTTTCGTCTTAGTATATAGTATACTAACACTGAGAGAGAAAACATTCAGATAATGCGATGATTTGTAAAGGCGACGTCGTGGATTCAAGTTCTATAAATAACATTCTCACATTATTAGTATTACGTAATAGGACTACATGCTGTCCAATTTGGAAATAATTGGATGAAGAAAATTTCAAGGTCTGCCAAAATTGGACGAGGCCGTAGGCTGAGTACAATTGGCAGTCCGAGGAATTTTTTGAATTCAGTTATTACAAATTGGACAAGCATATTAGGTTTTAATTAAATCGCGGGTGAAAAACTGTCCAAATTAATCGTTAATTTGGATATGGACACTAAATAATAAATATTGCGCGCAAAACAAATACATCTATTCACCGTTTGGAAGAACTGAATGCAAACGATGAATTCCCTTCGCCCGTTTCGACATGTACAAGTACAGTCCAAGTCCCTGAGAATTCAAATTTTCACGGCTAGCTAAAATTGCTGTAAAGCTCAAGCCTACGATCAAAGAGCCACCTGTTTCCATTTATCTGAGTTTGTCGAGAACTTGAACAAGTCTTGTGAAGATGACTTTGGCAGGATTTGCAAAATTATTCAGATTTACAAGCTTTGTGATTGTGCAAACAACTTGGACAATACTGAATAATTGCACATAATTAGACCTGGGTGAATTAACCAATCAAATGAGACCATTGGTCGTCCGTTGGGATTTGTGATTGGCAGGCTGAACACCTCAGCCTCAATATATAGGATCGCTTCCATATGATCGCAACGATCGCAGTCGCAACGGTCGCAGCGATCATATGGAAACCACTCTTGCGATCGTTGTGATCGTTGCGATCATATGGAAACCACTCTTGCGATCGTTGCGATCATATGGAAACCACTCTTGCGATCGTTGCGATCATATGGAAACCACTCTTGCGATCGTTGCGACTGCGATCGTTGTGATCATATGTAAACCAGGCTTAAGGCCCTGGTCGCACTTGCGGACAAGTTTTGAAATGTCCCAACATTTTCAAAACAAATTGTCAGGACATGTTGTCAGAGACATCTTGTAGAGTAACAAAAGGTTTACAATAGCGATGTTTCTCGTTACGTCACCTATTGTTATTAATGTGCCAACCAGGAGAAACTATTGGCTGTTGAAACAAAGAGTTCTTTTGTTTAATGGTTGGCAAATTTGAATAACAAAACACATGTTGATAAAACAGTGAACACTCCTATAGCACAATAGCTTTGCCACGTGCTGTAGACTTCTTGGTTCATTCCGTAGCTGTCTTCTGCAAAACAACGAAATGACCGAATTCTGGGCTTTGCGGATAACAGCTTTGTCCTTCACAACTTTATTAATCATGAAGTTGGCTCGACCGGCGACAATTACCACAGAAAATTCATAGAACCAATCGAATATTTAACACAATGCATTGTTATTCGCATATTTTAAATCTAGTTTTGGTGGCGTAAACCATATTTTACTTTACAATCAGTGCTGGAGGCCGCAGTAAATTTGAATCAAATATATGGAGCACGTGCTGAAAAATTCAAATTTTGTTATTCTCAGAGAAAAACACAATGGTTAATAAAGAAAGCATTGTTATCTGGAGTCACCAGGTGCGTGGAAAGTGGTTTGTCCAGCTCCAGGGCAGGACTACGGAGCCTTTGAAGTTTTTGACCGTTTTGGCAAAATTTGTCCGACTCGCAACAAGTAAGTCGCACTTGTTTTGCGATTATTGTCTCAACCAATTTCAAAACGTGTCACACGTGCGATGCGGGCCAATCATAGGACTACGGCTTCTTTGTTTTGTTTTCCTTTAGGATACATGTTTAGTTTAGGAGGGCTTCGTGAATCTGGCCCCAGATTTGTTTCTTGCGCGCATGCTGGGGTAGAATCGGCCGAAGAGACTAGAGACTTGTCATAATAAGCCTTTGACTGGAAACGGTACAAGAAAAGCATCTGCATGGCACCCAGGTTTGTGTGTAATGGACACTGAGTGGAAGGAAACCAGGGACTTCAGCATTTTCCTCCAGTAACAGGGGACTTCATGCATTGTTGTTCATGATTTCATTCTCTATATCAGCCAGCTCTCTGATGCACTGGTCTCGTCGTTGTTTGATAGTGATGACAATCTGATCGTGCTGTTCAGGATACCTAACAAGATCATCCTACAAACAAAAAGGTGTTTATACTTAGAAATATTGTGAAGAAAAGCAATTATCAGTATCATTTCAAACCATTTGCCGCCCAACAGTTGTTTTTGATATTTTTCCTTTCGTTTTGAAAGTTTTTGTCAACATTTTCTATTGTGACCTATTGCTCTGAGACATTTCTAAAACATGACTTTTATCAACACCAGCGTATTTTGCTGTAAGCCGGGTCCTACAGGTGACTGTATGGTTTGAGTCTGCCTGTACGTATCAGTACAGTGTCCAGTAGCATGAGTACTCCCCCTGGATGGGATGCTAGTCCACTGCAGGTTACCTCCAACAGTTCACAATAACCCATTTATACTCCCGGGTCCTCCCGGGTGGAGAGAAGCATTGTGAAAGTAAAGTGTCTTAATAATAATAATAACAATCTTTTAACAGTAGGCTCCTCTCACCGGGGTGGTTTTCAGGGAGGTCCTGAATTAAATTAATCATTAAATAAAAACAATAACAAAAAATAATAATAATAATTACAGCATTGATAAAACGTCTAAAAATTCATAAAAAGTAAAAAAACTACACTAAAACGACAAAGCTAAGCTAAAATCTAAAAGTTTGTTAAAATAGTTATTAATTTAAAAATGTCAACATTTAAAAGCTCATCTTTGATTACACTAAGGAGGGAAGTGGACTGTTTAATGTCATGTCCGAGAGAGTTCCAATCCTTTAGGGCGCAGTATTTGAACATTTGTTTACCCCAGTTCTTAGATATTTTAGGGAGATGGAGATCATGGCGTCGATGCGTAAAATGTTCATGAGGTTTCTATAGGCTGATAGTTGGCGAGGGGCAACTATCAAAAGTCAATAGAAACCGAGAGCGAGCCGTCAAATTGTTTTAGTACAACCCAGAGACCGATCTATTCAACAAAACAGTTCAGTGAAAGTGGTTTATTTCTAGTTTTGGTTTGTGATTTCGGCAATTTTACTTGAGACCACCCTTGCATAGCCAATCAGATCGCGAGTTTGCCTAATAGTTGGTCACTTGGTTATGCTAAATGTGAATAGTCAGCCAAATGAAGGGAAATTTATGACACCCTTTTTTAAAAGCAAATAGTTATTAACAAAAAAGTAATGATACATCAGGGCAGTAAAATGACACAATTTTTCCTATACCTGGAAACTAGCAGCCACTGGGGTCAGAAATTCGAGCCTTCACTGAGCTGTCAACATAAAGGTATAGCAGTACACATTTCCAAACATTGCAAGTTAACATTGTAGGCACCAGTAATATGTAGTGTCTAACCCCCGGGGGGGGGGGGGGGTACTCAAGAAAGGTTTTTATAAGGGAGGCTCCGCCCAGAGGTCCAACCCCTTACCCTTTCATATACCTTTTTTCACAGAAAAAGGTACCCCTTTCATATACCTTCCATAGAAAATGGTACGCCCTTTCATATACCTTCCATAGAAATTATGAAAATGGTAGTCGCCATTTCATTCACATACCTACAGTAGAAGCACTGCATCCCTTTTCTATACCCTTGTAACTTAATGAACAATATATCTCACCAGAAATCATCAAGCATTACCAGTATGAGATGTTAACCAAACAGTAAATATAATTTACTCGTGAAGATCCCATACTCCTTTCATATACTTCAACTCGTGAAATCCCTTACCCTTTCACATACCTTGAGCCTAAAAAGGACCCCTTTCGGGCGGAGCCTCCCGTATAGTCCATTATAGGGAGTACCCCCCCGGGTGTCTAATCACGTTTTAATTCAAACCAAATACAGTCAACTAAATACAGATAGTGGAAACCTTTTATGCATCGAGTCAATCCCATCAAGTAGTTTAACAAAATTACAGTAGGCTTACAGTCGTAGCTCTCTGAGCAGACAGTCTCCGTAAGCGGGGCAGCTTCTACTTACGGCCGCCTTGACACCCCCGTTTGACTCTAGCTCATACAAACTCTGTATACACATTCCCATAAGCAGCCAGCTTCCAATTGTGGACACTTTTTCTATTTCCCCGAGCGTGTCCTCTTACGGGAGCTTCGACTGTATTGCATCACGATATATTAAGTCATTTTTGCGACAATCACAAACTGCACAAGTAAATCTCAAAGTAATAGATTATAAGGTAGAAAAACACCAAAGAAGTAATAATAATTAAAGCACTGAAAAAGGAACGCAAGGATGGTTACTATTGCGGAAAATTGAGACTGATTACAAAACGATGAACTTGAAAGATTGAGGCTAAATTTTTCAAGATGCATCAGTGACGTAACTTTAAATATTAAAAATCAAAGTTTTAAACTCACAAGTCATATCCCTCAACAGTACTCCTGGCCATATCCCTCAAGTAGTTGATATCATGTTGATATCGAACCACCACTGATGAGCCTTTAGGGTTTGCCAATTCCTGTGAAAAAAATCAAAGCTTTCTTGACAGAGTCCTTATCTCTGTTTTTTATTTTTCCTAAGTCCTAGAATTTGTCTGTTAATTCTCATACACTGTAAAGCTGCACTCGGGCCAAACTGGTCCACATTGCCGGAGCTTATCACGGTTTCCTTAGCATGAAGCGCAACTAGGAGTTATCGCTACTCCCCTGGATGGGATGCTAGTCCATCGCAGATTACCCCCCCATCGATTTGTTGCCGGTACCCATTTATACTGCCTGGTGGAGCGAGGCACCCTGAGAGTACAGTGTCTTGCCCGAGAACACAACACAGAGACCCCAGCCAAGGCTCAAAACCCGGATCGCTCGATCCAGAGAGCAAAGCGCTAACCATTAGGCCACCGCGTCTCCCTGTTGAATTCTCATGCAACCCTTTATAACCCTTATATTTTCGCTATTCTGCAATAATTAGCAACATGACAGAATGAACTCGCATGGCCTGTGGATCAAAGAAATAACTTGCCAACACCTGGACTACAGACCTTTGTTGAAAAAGGTCATTTCTACACATTTGTAATTATAGTAATATTATAGGTTTTAGTGCAAACCCAATCTGGGAATGGTCAAAAGGTGAAAATTATAAGGCCTGAAGCCAACAAAAGGAACAATGTGCATTCTAAAATGAGTAAACTGTGGACATATTAAGTGTCGCAGTGACAAAGACTCCACACATCCCTAAAGCCTCATGTAACTATGGTGTTACACGATACGAAACACTTTTGTTCAACAGCTAATTTGGGTACATTTATATATATGCTTCAAATATTAGTTGACAAGGTGGTTAGGCTTGGTTGGATAATTGAACATTTTATTCGTTGGTAACAGTTTTTAAGGCTCAGTTTAGTAATGGTTTTTAACAATAAATAATTATTATAAAATGTATTTGGTCCCAGTCAAAATAGTATAACTAATAATATTATTATTATGTTTTTAATACCTTGTAAAAGCCTTTCAAGATCTTCAATCTCCTGTTTAATGATATCTGCTCTCCGCATTCCCTCAAAATGCTGAAAATAATCAGAAAATGTGAATATTACATATTTTTTTGCTCTACTGCAGGGTGGAAATTAGCACTCGCGCCCGCTCGCCCATGCAAGTGTCAGTTGTGTTGGGGCGAGTACAAATCAGCGATCGCTCGCCCGTTTGGCGAGTACGATTTTTTATCTCTGAAGTAATTAATTAGCAGAAATTACTTCCATAAACGAGGCCGCTGCATGTCACTGTGTTATCAAAAATACCTGAAGATATGTAGAGGTGTTCATTAGCAGCAATTTTAGTCCTGTTACTAAATAAAGTTACCAAAAATGCCGTACAAAACGTTTTGTTTAATACTATCGAGCAAATAGCTAGTCGAGTACGTGACAACGCTAGGAGTTAAAAAATTTCGAACCAAGTTAAGTCTTCAAATGAAGTGGTTCAACCCGCTGTCCAGTCCACCTAACTTTAAAATACAATTCCTACCTGAATCCTGAATACAGCAGTGTCTTTCAAAAACAAGAAGTCCTGTAATTATTTCAATCCTGCCAACGATTTAGTTTTGTATTCGGATCGACTTCTCTCGGTCTCACTATGCTAGAAAATATTCTGGTTGCCGTATCAAGATTTGTCCAAAGTGCTGTGGCTTCGCAAAACTTTACTGCTTCTCCCCTCCAGTAAATTAACAGCAGTAACATCAGACGGTGGATGCAGCCAAATGTGAGAAATAACTGAACTGGAATTACGAAAACTTCTTCGGTTAGCAGCATGGAGATCGTGACCATCTTCAGTGTTCAGTTTATAACGGCACTTGCAGCTTCAACATCAGTTTCTCAGGCAATAGTAACCGACAGAACTTGTAAAATACGAGAAAATAGAACTCGTCGCTTTTGGTCCATCAGTAAAAACGGAAAAAAGGATAATTTTCTCCTTGAAATCGTCAAAATTCATTCAACATAACAGACTTGTTGATCGTCTGATGTTGTCATGTGACTTTTCCCGCGCTGTCCTTGGTCCACTTAGGCACAGGGTTCCACTTTTGAAGGATTTTTCCGATTTTTCCGAGGTAAAATAGTCTATAATTTGGAGCTAAGCTTTTTCACTGGTTTGGTATATACTAAAACTATATTATTCACCTCAGTGTCGTGAACAGCGGAGGATATTTTACCTCGTCGCTTCGCTGCTACACTATTCACCTCCACTTCGGTGAATAATTGTTAAATATATACCCTTCATGGACAAAAACAAGGGGCTTAGTCCGCATCTCGGAGGTGGGATTTCACCATCCACTGGCACTTGTTTCTCTGACTGTTTACCACATGAACATATTAAATAGTTTATAGTACCACTTGAACAGTCCTCACCATGCATACAGGTACTTACTTATGTGAAGAGGCCTGGCTTGATTTTGCATTCAGATAGTCACTTCTAAAAAATGAAAAACAGTAATAAAAACAAAAGAGAAAAGAAAAACCTACATGTACATGTATGGTAAAAATATACATTTTGATTAACCCCACCTCGCCCCAAATATCAAGGATAAACATGGTTAGCTTTGAAAGCCTTTTTTGGCTTGTTTTAAAATTTGTCTCTCAGATGCCTCAAGACCTATTGTATCAGAAATGCACTGAAAAGAACTGCTAAATGAAATGTACAAAGGAATAATAGAAGAAGAATTACCTTATTAGTGTACATTACAATTCCCCAACAACTTAGTTTCGCGATTTTGGAAGGGACATATTGACATGTCATTTTCACGATTTGGTACAATCCTACAATGTACATGTAGGAATTTTAGAAGTTAAGTCAAGCAACCTCCTCAAACCTCTCTCTAGATTATCCCCTGGATCTGATTCACCCCTGGCCTTCATAACATTTGGTACATTTTGCGCTAAAAGACAGTGTACACTGTACCTGTGTTTGCATGTCATCTCCTCATCCTAAGAAAATAAAATTCAATAAATAAAAAACTAGCTAGAAAATACAAAATACAGAAATCGTATTACCGTAATACTAACTTTAAACATAGGATTCTTGCTGATCAATGGATTTAGAAATCGCAAAAATAAGAATAAGGTAAGGTTAGTCTGTCTATAAGCCTAATATGTGGTTTTTCATAGCATGAAGTGACTAGGAGTATCGCTACTCCCTGGATGGGATGTTGCCCTGACAATTCTCCGGTATCCAATATACACAACACAATGACTCCGGCCAGAGCTCGACTGAACCCGACAGCCCGAACACACTAACATTAAGAAGTGATATATGAGTGTACTGCTGGGACATGAGTGAGAAGTGAACAAGTGGTCAAGCAGTGTAATTGTAATAAATACTAATATATTGCTAAAGGAAGCCAAATTTTTTTTCGGCTTCATTAGCAATTACTATTTATAGCAATTAGTATTTATTGCAATTGCACTGCTTGACCACTTGTTCACTTCTCGCACACTAACATTAGGTCACTGCATCTCCCAAAGAATCACAGCCCCTGGAAAATAGGATAGTTTCTTACAAATTTAATAATATTTCAAATTTACTTGTCAACAATAGTTTGAATCGATCATACCTCATGGAATGGTTGGAATCTTGGTTTTGGAGGCTTAAATTTCTGTCAATAAAATTTTGAATTAGGATTTAGATAGTACTTGATATGCCAAAGTTGAACCTTGAAATATAAATTAGAAGTAAGTTTACTTATTTAAATTATGTACAGTATGAGAATGGAGCCTGCCAGGGAGTGCTGTAGCACTACTTAAAATTTCAAACTGATTGTCCAGTGTTGCTGTTTCTAAATTGATTTTAATCCTAACCACAAGATCTGTAGTATTCCTTCACAT
>MU825709.1:0-11067 GCA_029204205.1 Desmophyllum pertusum | reverse complement strand
GTCATCAGATTAAGTTCTAGATAATACCACCGTTACGAACAGCTCAACATGGTTTACCTTAGTTAAACCAAAATAATAAACCAAATACAGTAGATTGAAAACTACAAGTCTTTGTTTTATAAAGTGTTCGAATATTACCCTTTGCAGTTTTATTATAGGAACTATCAAGCCCATAAGCAACGTTTGTAAGCCACGTTTATGCCCAATATGCCTAAACAGCTTGCAAATAAAGCAATGTTACGTTTTTGGTGTAAAATTATATTTTTGGGGTCCGGAAAAGACCCATGAAAATAAAAAATTTGCGTTACTTTCCTATAACCCTCCAAATTTGGAGAACAGGAAGTTGATGGATTTAGCCAATCACCTAGGCGTTTTTGGGCTAAGACACGTTCAATGTATCCTAGCATGACGAATGTTTTTGATGTTTCACGTTTCTGACAGTGAAATATGGCGTCCCACATCGAAGAGACCGCGAGTCGAATTTGTCCATACCAGATGACGTTTCTCGACATGGTTTTGGATAACGAAGAAGAGACCGGGTGGTATTTCAAGTGATGACGAAAGCGATTTTGGAACGGCAGCGCTCGAAAAATCAGAGCAAAGAATCAAGGTAAGAAGGTCAATAAACTTTAGAACCCTAGGCTTCAACAACAGTGACAGCAGTCGAGGCAGTTGTTCTTGAAATGCGAGGATACTGACTCGTTCATGGTTGCCTTTTTACGTCTGAATTCTTGCCTATTTCATGAAATATATCTATGAATTCATATATGGGAGTGCACATTCTCAATTATTTTGGAAGAAAGCTTCTTTTTGAGCGGGAGAATTTTGTCCAGCAAAGACGGGCGCCGCATCTGATCGACTGCTCGACTCGAGTTCTGACATCCTGAAGACTAGGGAGTTTCATGTTGTGTTGCCATGGGGAAATGCGATCGGACTATGGACTAACATGGTTGGTACATAAAAAATCCGTAACTAATTCTAGATTTTATCTTTTTTCAGAGCCAGATTTTCAGGACATTTTGCTGAAATATGATAAGAAACATTTTTCTTTTTTATATCTCCTGTAACAATTTACATATCATTTTTTGGAAGAATTTCCTTTTTTCCTCGCAAATATGATCGAATAATGAATGCTAATTTATACTATTAAGATTTTTTTTACTGAAATATTATGGGTTGTGCCATATACATCAACTGCAAATCAATATATTGTTTTTATTCTGACAGACTACAACGCTTGTGGAGTGTTTTTACCTTTAACTAGACTTGTTTTGGGTGATGTGTTGTGTGGCGGCGGGTTTTGTCTCTGTGTGGTGTGGTTCTGTGGTTTTGTTTCCTTCTATATGCATCTCCATTTTTGTCTCCGACTTTCAACTATATGAGATATTGTAGTCCACATGGTACTGTAAATGAGCTCACAGTTGTAAGATATTATGTATCTTACTCTATTCTCTCTCTAGCTCAACTCTGTGACGATATACTCTATGGATCCTACACTCGCACAGAGATCAAACATCCGTTTGTGGGGAGTACACTCAAGTTGCGTGTGCGCGATGTGCTATACTAATTTATATTAATCTACGGTCTCTCTCGTGGTGGCTGAACAGAAAAAGAGGTTTAATTTTCCAGTCAGTTTTAGAGTATGATTTTATTAGTAATATTGTTTACAGCATTCTCTTAATATTATAAGGAGAAAATTTGAGGTTGATACTTAACGGTTATTGTTTAGAGGTCCTCCCTGGCTGAAAAGTAGGATGTCGGCAGATTCATGAACTCTCGCAAAAATGACTAGTCAGATCTTGTGGCTTCATCTTCATCCATGAAGATTTCATATCTGAAATAACATTATATACTCGAAATTGAATATTAGCCCCTCATTTCAGTAACATCAGCCGTTGAAATAGCACCTATGTTTGAGGAAACTGTAATCAAGAAATAACTAAATGAAGTAGGTTCGTTTTAAAATAGTAAATCTTGAATCTATCAAGTTTATAATGATGCCGGGAATTGAGCCTTAGGGGTGCTCCCCGGCGCATATATCAGGTCGGTGTATGCCACTTGGACTGAAGGCACAGTTTTTGTTTGTTGTTTGTCGTTGTTGTTTTTGTCTTCGTTGTTGGTTGTTGTTGTTGTTATTTCGCATTTGATTCTGATTAGAGTATCAATGTTAGAAACTGGAAGGGAAATAATGATATTTAGCACCCGATTCACGGAGGAGCAAAACTACCTTAATAGTAAAATGTTTATCAAATAAAGCAAAATAGTTATGCCGAAAACTGCATTCCGGAAAATGGTATTCTTGGTCTGAAAGGGGTTGTCTTATGACAAATTTACTACAGTCTGGTTCAAAATGATCTGGTGCAGATCGAGTAGGTTTTCTAGGTTCTAGAGGCACACCAAACCCAGTTTTATGGAGGGTACCCACAGGAACACTTAAGACCTTACCGATCAACGTCAACATCCATCACTGCCATATATTTTTGACTTGAAGAGGCTGTAGACTCTCCCCAGGCCTCTTTTACTCCAGCAGAAAAACCAAAGAAGGAGCCAGAGACGCCTGCCTCTCGTTGTAACTGTTTCTGATATTCCTCACGACTCTCAAAAGTCATCAAGGAAGCCGATGTATCATAAATACCGTGGACGTTCATGGTGTCGGGAACATCCACGCCATCGTACCTGAAAAAAAGCAAAACCGTCTGTAGACAAAGGACTTGTGCGTTCGGTCTACTGGGGCACATTAGATTGTCTCACAGGCGGGCAGGTCCGTAACCTGCACATCTCTCTTCTGAGGGAGAGGAACGGTTTAGGGAGGAGGAAGAAATGGCCGGATGGGATGTTTAACTGTCTGTTCCAACCCACCAACCCCCCCCCCCCCCCCCCCCCTTCTTGACCGACGTCTGAAAAGATCCATACCTCTGACCTTGAAATACAGTGATTTATTTGCGCGACAGCTGTTTGGTGAAGAAAAAACCTTAACTTACGTTGCCATGTTAGCACAGTTTCTCTGTACAATACTGATTTTTCTGGATTCTGGACTGTACTTTCCTCGACCATCAAACCCAACTCCCATAAAGGCAGCTCCATCGATCATATCCTGTTCACGTAAACGAAAACAAAACCGCGCATGAATTTACCATAATTTATTTGGACTACAAGGGAAGGGTGTTATGAGTGCTGATAAAATGTGTGTAACGGAGCCAATCAGAAAGCTAGAAGTGCAATGAAAGAAACCAAACGATGTAATTTGTGGTGTACTCCAGCTAATTTCAGATAATATGAAAGATTTATCCAAACTATGTTTTATCCTGGTTGCCCTATACATGAAATATTTAGTTCAGTTCATTGATTGCAAAATTGCAAACACAACTTATATAAAATTTGAATCGTTCAAACGGTTATGTTTTCACCTGGCAGACTTTTGACTTCCATTTAGCTGAATAACAAGGATCTGTGTCCTTGTAACCGGTTCCCCAGCAACCGTTCATTAATGCTGCTCCAAGGCCTGCCGTGAAGACATACGGAACCTCTCCTGTTTCTTTGGGGGATTTTTCCCCCTCCTGAGATGCTTGCACCGATGTGATATCCAGGGGGGACAAACATGTCTTCGCTTTCCCATCCTTTGTCAGGTGTAATGTCCAACTTTATCTATATATGGATTCGGAAAGTGAAGAAATTTTTATATCATAATCTGTCATAATCATTTAGCTCGCCACTCTACCGTAAAAGCTATATTAAGCCCCTGGGGTGGGGGGGGGGGGGCTTATTTAATTTCAGGCCTCGAGAAGGAGGGGCTTATTAGAGAGTGGTGCTTAATAGAGAGGGGAGCTTATTACAAAATCTGACTTCCAAATAGGGGGGGGGGGGGGGTCAATAGAGATTGGGGGCTAAATAGAGCTTTTACCGTAACTAGTGACCCGATCCCATACTTTGAAACTTAAATAAAATAGTAGAATTCGCCGATTTTTTCGATGTTTAGTAACCTTTTCCCCCTGCGGTTCAGCTGATATGGAGCGTCTTTTATACATATCTTACCCGTCCCCACTCCTATCGTATATTTTCCCACCCTTCAGTTTTTAGAACGTCGTATCTCTAATTAAGCAAAATAAAAAAATGTCAAAACACGAGCAATGATGTTTCCAAAATCCCTTAAAGGTATTATGAAAATTTGGGTTTTATTTCATGCCTATGGGGATAATTCAAACGTGGAGTTGATACGTGCATTCCGGCTTTCGTCGACGGAATACGCACAACAGTAATAAATCGAAATGGTTGATGCTATTATTGTTTACAGCTCGTCGTCCCTAACCTCTTTCTTCAAAAATCTGCAGCCTTCTGTTGGGCGTCATCAATGATCTGTAGTTGTTTGTCCACTAACTTTCCTGCCACCTCGATTCCTTTCTCGACCGCAGCTTCTTGAACCTTTGGGTTCGCCAGCACTGCAGCCAAGGGACCAGCACGCTTAGAGGCACTCACATCTCTTACCACAGAAACGTCTTCTCTTTTAAGGTTCTTGAAACTTTTGTGTTTAGATTCTAAAGAACGGAAAGAAATACACTGAGGTAGTACCATTGCCGTCGCTATCTAAATGGGGACAGTTGTCAGTAAAAATACCAATTAAAACTTCGGTTACTTTTCTGTTGTGCAGTTAATTCATTTTTAACTGCAAAACAGAAAAGTAACCGAAGTTTTATAAGTCCAAAAGGCTTTTGGTTTAATGGGCGTGCTTATTATTGGAAGGAATTTTGCGTCTGAAAATTTTTAGTTGCATACAAGAATACCGCACAGTAAAACTCTCTAAAACAAAAAACAAGTAATACAGTCGTCAAATGAACATCACAGGTCCCTTAACATAATATAACGACATAACAAAGAGAAAGCTCCATACAATAGGAGGCTTATAATGGGAATAAGATATATATTTCTTTAAGCGCTAAATCTAAAATTCGAGGGGGGCTATTATCGGAAGAATTTTAGGGGACTAATTTTCTTGGGGCTTATTTCTTGGGGCTTGTTTTCTTGGGGCTTATTATCGGAGTTTTACGGTATGTTGATCGCCGGAAGAAAGGTGACCTGTGAGCTGCTGTGGACCCGCAGGTTCCGCTGGGTGATCTTTCAGCTTGTTGTGGCGTGGATGAGAAAGCACTATGAGAAGATAAAAACCGAATAATAAAATATTAATCAGAAACGGATGAAGTACTGATCAGGCTCAAATTCAATTCAACAACTAAATTACTTTTTCAAATCAAAGTAAAAATGCTAGGATTTAAGACCAGTTATTAAGCAAAAATAATTACCACGATACTGAAGCGTAGTTTAGAAAGGTATAATTATTATAAGTTTCCATTCATTCTTTTACGAATTGTAATCTGCAACTTTTTACGTTTTAAAGAAGAAATATGTATTTTTTTTTGTAGTGTCACTGTCTTTCAAATGTGTCCTTATTCCCAGTTGCTGGATGTTAGAGACTTTCATTTGCATGTACCGCTTGTTTCTATACATTTTGCTATTCCATTTCCAATAAGAAATAGTGTTTGAATTGTTTCGAGTTTTTTTCTTTTTCGCAGTCACAATAACGGAAGTTTAACAAGCATATCGCGTACTAAAGTGCGGCACCTTTTCAACAAACACGACAGGTCAATTGTGACTATTAAGAGGCAGTCCCGCTCAGAGCGGACCGGTCAAGTTCGGGTCGGAAAAAGTTAGCCTTTATATTTTGTGGACGAAAAGGACTTGGTGGGTAAATGTTTAAAACCAGGGTATTTTGTTAAATTTCTTGCTTTTATTTTTCGCTACACGCCGAAATGACTTCGGCCGTCCGAGGTGGGATTTTAGGCCGGTCCAGAAGTCGAAATTTGCGTTTTTTCTGAGCCGCGCTGCTTCAACACAGGTAAGTATAAATAAATATCAACAATACAACAGTATTTAGGTACATTTGACGTGCTTTGCAACGAAATTTTTGTAACGATTGGATAAAAATTAGATAAACCAGGCAAAATCAAAGACAACCTACCGCGTCGCTGGTCAAAGGAACCGAAATTTAACTAAAAGCAAGAGTCGAAATCTCAAAAGTGACACTTAAACTAGGGCTAAAATGGCCTTTAAAGCAAAGATGTAACCTTATTCTAGCAGATTCTGAAGTTAAACCTGCGGGTATCATCCTGTGTTGGACGCGAGCGAACGTTTTTTAGAGCTAATGTACAACAATGTTTACAACAAAAGTACAAAGGTTACGGCTAGGATGGATGGTGCCCAAACGCAAATAATCGAATAAGAATGGTGTTTTAGCAGTCCACAAGCAGGAGTAACTTAAGTATTCCGAATACCTCATATTTATCCTAAGTGCCCTTTACCTTGGATATTTATCATCTAACGGTTGACAGTGGTACATATATGCCTGATTCCCTTCTTTGTCGATTACCAGTTCTAATTAAATTTCGCACGGCGACTACCGTCAGTGTAATCGATTTCAGCCGACAAACTTCACAGTAATAACATACATTCTTCTGAGTATAAAGATAGAAGTACATTATGCACTTATTAAAAGTCACTGGTAGAATATCCTGCTCGCTTTGCAACGGACTTTTTGGTCCACTCAAAACAAGTAGCTTTAAGTTAATTTAGCAGGTGCTGAAATGTTAAAATTCCAACGTCAGACTAGCTGGTACTTACCATCTAACCGGATTACTATGATGATCTTCCACTATAGTTTGCAGATCGGGTTTTTTTACGTATTTAAACAAGTTGTCCATTTTCAAAATCAAATTGGCTTCTCTGCCTCTCAGTCCGCCAAGAACGGTGTACATGAGCGAAATAATATGCTGATTAGCAACTTTCTTGTGAGAGATCACATTCCAGATGCTCTGACTCAAAGTGGATGAGAACTGCCGACTTTGGTTGACGCCATGATGGTAAAATATACACGAGTTGGAAAGGCCACGAAAAATGGGCAGTTAATATAAATATAATTCCAAACTGTTTTCCTTCTTATAGACGATACCCACGGATGCGGGCGATTTTAAAGGGAGAAGTGAACTGAGTACCTCTTTCACAGTGCAATCTTTCTGAGTGCAACACTGATATACATGTAATGTACGTAGTAAAAAGCTCTATCAGCGTCGTGTCCGGGGGGATGAATTATTTTTCAGTGACGCGATTACCGTATCCCGTGACGATGAGCTGGGAGGTGCGTTGGCTTGCAATGGCGGCCGAGAACTTTGGGTGCGATCGAGTGCGATGAATCTTTTCCTTCCATGAAAGGCATGGAAAATTCGCCGCTCGTAAGTCTCCTTTTGCTTGTTCTTTGCCGGTTTGGTCGGAATAGTTTGTGGCAGTTAAGCTCGTATTTATAGTTGTAAGGCACGGTGTATAGCTGAACATCAATGAACGATTTCTGTTTTCAGTCGATACACCTCCAGTCTTCTAAAACAATAATCTTTTGTAGAATGATTCCGCTTACGTATTTTGCTGTTTAGAAACTGCACCCACTGTATGTACGTGGGCCTGGATAATGTTTTTCTTCTACATCTTTGGTTGGGGTTTAAAACTCGGAAAGGAACCAATGACATTTCATCATAATTATTATCTTTTTTGGGGGGGACGGGGTTTGGGGGCCTCACGTGAACCAAATTTGCCACTTCGACATACACCAAAAGAAGGTAACCTTCACATGGAATGGAAAATTTAAGATGATACAGTCAAACTCTCTGCGAAGCGGACCCCACTGTCAGGGGGGGACACCCTCTCTGAGGTCGGACACCTCCATAAGGTGGGGACAGCTTGAAGCTAGGTCACCGGCCCCGAGGTGTTTGCCTTAGCGAGGAGGTCACTGTAAACACATTTGTACCATCATTGGCCACCCCTCTGCGTTCCCTGAACCCAACACTTAAATCCACGGCAATCACTTTATCAGTGACGTGATCCCCCGTCAGTGCGACTTGAGCGTGCATTTATGTATGCCTTTCCCCCCCCCGCCCTACACCTCCGCTTGAATTGTCGCCGTTGGGTTACGAGGGTCTGATAATAGTGGGTATTTTCCACACTTGTAGGGGCAACAGGGGACTGTATGGCAGTATAGGAGCAGTCCAAAACACAGGGCTCCCGTTCTTGGAGGTTAGTCACGGTAGTGTTGTTTTCTGTTGGTTCTTTAATCCATTCTCTCAACAGGCGACAAGAGAGGATTTTAGAGTTCTGTTCAAAAAACTTGAATGTTGCGTCAAAAACAACATTTCCCTACTTCTGCTCACCCAAGAGCCCATCGTTATAAATAATAAACACATAATACGATTCAGTTTTTTGGGGGTGATGTCCACAGACCAAGGTCCAAGCTCTAGGCAAATTTGTCATCAAGTCCTAGGATGCGATTTTTTCCTGAGATTTCACACATGTCTCAGCTGATATTGTTTATACTACGGACTGAAACCTGAGGGTTACTATCTTTAAAACAATGTATGCCCCCCCCGAGTGGCTGTGTTTTTTTGTTGAAACGGACAAAGGTCTAATTGATTTCAGGTCAAGCTTGAAGCAAAGTAATAATTACTTTACCCAGTTGCCATCATCGAGTGAGACTTTTCCGTTTCTAACAAAAAACAGGCCCCTTCGGCATGTGTTTCAAGTAGTCCAACCACGGCAAACCGTCTTGATTTTTCTTACCTGGAGAAACCACCAAATGTGAAAAACTGGACAAATACAAAAAAGAAAAGCAGCAAGGAACGGGGCCACTTGAAAAGAGACTCAGCCCAATAGCTTTTGATATGAATGGTCACACACTAGGGTTTCAATCCACAGACTCACAAGGGACAAAACCACACTTAGTGCCTCAAGGTTGGACTCTGGGAGTAAAAAAGGTTAACACACCTTGAGCTACATGTATGAATGCAAATCCTGCGTCTGATCAAGTGATTTTCAACAAACCTATTTATTGCACGTGAAACACGCAATGCTTTCTTCTGCGAATAAACCCCCATTTTTGACTCAAGGTTCGACTCCTAGGGAGTGAAAAGGTTAAATGTAGGTTTGCATTCTCCTTCTTATCCTAAAAAAAAGAATTTACCGGTAATTAAAAGATCATTTTTGTCGGCTATCTATCATTCATTTACATTTGTATTTATTATTTCTTGTGAATGTGTTTATTGCAGGTAATATTTTGACTGTGTGGGGAGGTTTATTTCCACTTTTTGGACTGCTGTCTGATGGGATTAAGAGGTAAAGAGAGGATCCGTGGACCTCCAGTAAGGAAGATGGCGCTATCACAGGAGCTGTGCTGGCGGCAAGAGGTAATGTACCATTGTGTAACATGCACCACTTAACATTTTGGACACGGCACCTCCGTCCCTACGTTCTTAAAACTGACTACTCTCTTGACATCTGTAGGATGAGACCATCGGCCGGCTTGTAAGGTCGGCATGCAGTGTTTGCGAGCCATTCTAGTTGGGCGTTAATCGAAGTGAGTAGGAATCTTGTCCTCAACGAGGAATGACTGCTGAACCGTTTAACCCAGCGGTTCTGTTTTTTATGCCCAAATGTTTAGTAAAAGGCCGGTTCGACTCTACCAACATGTACCAACAATGTCCAATAATGACCAATTGAATGTCCCAACAATGTACTGATTAATGTACGCATCATGTAGTTACGCTCCCGTAAAAGACCACTGAAAGTGCTTATTGTAATCAAACTCAAAATGGCATGTTAAAACAAAACACTGTAATTTGGTATTCTGGTCTTGTCTAATATTCTGAATTGTATGTTGCCTTGAAAGCTGACTTGTTTACTGATATTAATACAAGTATCAAATTACAGAGTGTTCAACAATGGCTATTTTTCATATTACATGTTACATGTACCTCACATAAATGAAAACCTCCATACATGGACACTTATATGTTACTATAAAGGTTGGCACACATGGGGGGAAAAGTCCCTGCAACCAAGTCCCTTTGTGTGAACGGCCTATTTCCGTCAAAAAATCTTGTCGCCCCGCAACTTGTCCTACAAATTTTTCTGGTTGGGGGACCAGTCCCTGTGACCAAAATAACAAATTAACCCAATATCAAAGAACCAAATCAGACTGCCCCTAGACAACAAGGTCCTTCTCGTGAGAGGACCTTTCCCCGGAAACAGTCCTGCTGCTACAGGTCCCTGCAAACACGTTCCCATTGTGTAAACACTACAAGGAACTTGTCCACACTGTTTGTTACGCCGGCCTTAAAGGTTTAGTCCCAAGGGAGTCCATTAAACAGTGGGTTTAATTGTAGTTCAGTTTTTGAAGTTACCTAGCCAGGGAAACTTGTTATGAATAATCTTGATGCCAGTTCAAAAATAACTTTCCGTGTGTGTGTTTCAGTGATGCCTCAGCCACAGGAACCACTGCGCTCAGTTGCCGCCAAAAACGCATTCAACCCCAAACAACCACAATCGACACAAAGCTGGATCAGGAATTTGCATTTATCACCCACAGTATCAATAACAGAGAAAGCCATATTCAAACACAAGTGAATTTATTGAGAAAAACATTTCAAATCACGTTACAAGACAAGTCTTCCAGCATGTTGCTAAATAAACTATTTGGAAAGGCTGTGGTGTGTACTGCGTCTGTTACAGTTGGGGAACAAGTACTAGTTGATGGCGAAATCCCCGCCTCTGAGATGGGGTGTTCCGAGATTGCTTTCGGAGTACTCGTGAGTGCTCGCGCTAGTTCTGATTGGATAAAATGATTCGGGAAACTCTTCGAGTGCTTCCACGAAGATTTGCTAAAACTGGCACTTGTGTTCCCCCGACTGACTACATCGTCAAAAGACTAAAATGAAGACGCGTTTGAAAAAACATTTCATGGGACAGAGGGGATTTGCCTCACCTTGACACATGCAGTTTGGGGAATTGTGTTGTATGTTTGCGCTGTGTTTAAAAAATAGTACACAGTCGAAGCTCCCATAAGCGGACACCTCGGGAAGTAAAAAAAAAATGTCTGCAAACTGGAGCTGGGCACTTAGGGAATGTGTAATGTGTAAATACAGAGTTTGTATGAGCTAGAGGTCGAAAATGGGTTTGTCAAGGAGGCCATAAGTAGAGCTG
>MU825708.1:0-11091 GCA_029204205.1 Desmophyllum pertusum | reverse complement strand
AAGAACTGGCAGCGAAAGAAACAGTTTTGTCCAAATTATATGCTCTGTAGGGCGTGTTTCATAAACCGAAAGTTATGCTTGCGAAACGAATTTTCAGGGAAAAGTTACACAAAAAAAATCAGCTAGAAGAGGGAAGAGGAGGGGGGTAAAGGGTGTTTAGTATGGCAGCCAGAGCCATTCTTGGTGCCCTTCCCTCTGGGGTCACCAACACATGGCCGCCATAGAGGAAAATTGTCAGCACAGAAGTTAGAGTATATCGTAGTTCTACCGTCAATTCCAATAATCATTAGCTTTGCTTATTTCAAATCTGTTTAGGAGTCAAACATCCAGCTTCTAAAGTTATTATCAGAGGTTATCTCCTTCAAAGCGGTCTTATAAGAATTTTTAAAATGATTAAAAAATAATCCGTGTTTTGTGACAGTTCAGAAACACGTTCATACCGTCCGGGAGTGCATCAGCAAATTTCAAAATAGGCTTTAATTTCCAAAAGGAATCACTGGATCGACTACCAAAACCTTTGTCATATGAGCTTAATGATTTCCATGTCTAGAAAATAAAAAAAGTAATATCCTTGTAGGTTAATATTTAAGATTTTTAGAATTTTGATGACGGTCAGATGAGAAAGCCAGAATTGAGAAGTTGGAAATAGCACACATGTATCTATGAAGCTACAAAAGTCTTCTCTAGCGAGCCTTGCGCATCGGACGCTTGTTACGATCTCGACTCGAGGAGGTAGCTGCTATTAAGCGCTGACAAACAAAGTAAGAGTTTCACTCCGGCGTTATTTTCACGATTCATCTCAGCTCTATTGAAGAATCTTGGTTTTGATGTTTTCAACGTATAAGATAAATATTTTTTTTTTTCGTCAAGCGGTAATAACTAAAGGCAAGTAAAGATCATATCGCATCGTCATAGCACTTCCTGCTCCTCGCTAGCTTGTCCTCCGATCGTTGACGTAGTTTGTACTTCGATAATTTGATCCAATGGTTTTGACTTCGGGAATTCGTGAACGTTCAAGTGACATGACGAACCGGCCAGATTGATGTTCGTTTCTCTCCAGAACGTGGTAATACTCCCGGAGTGTCTGTTCACGATGTCACTACGCTTTAGAGTCGGGATTGGAGCCGTGTCATGGTATTTACAATTGGCCTCGAACCAATTCATTCTCCTGAAGTGCGATCATCTTCCCACAAAACTCTGATGTGTATAGAAGGTGGAAACTATCCGAGGTGTTTATGTCCAGTGTAGCGCTTGATCAGTGTTGTGCACGACACAGCGGAGGAGCTCATGTGGCCGCATCTTCTTATGTTGTGTGTGCTGCGCTTATTGACCTTAGTCTGCCAAAGGTTCCTCGCTGTCCTTTGCTGATGAAGATCGCTCTTCTTGCATCAGATCCTTTTCACTGGAATTTTGTATCACCACACTAGGAGCGATAAATCTTATCTTGAACCCTGCAAATCCTATCTTTGAATTGTGTAGTCGCATTACAGACTCATACAGGCAAAAACCATAAACAAGATACAAACGCTTTTGCAAGTTCTTCTCCTTTCGATTAAACTACCTGCATCTGGTTTTAGATGGGATTTCGCCCTAACTTACACCTCATGGGATGGGCATCGGCAGTAGTATGGCTTAGCTCAGGGAGGAGGTCTCTTTCCACTCTCTTTCTGAATCTCGCGTCTCATTCTCTTTCTGTTTCCAATACACGATTTAGTACCAGGCCGGTAGGGGTCTTGTTTTTCCTCTTCTGTCTTCGTAATGGAGGCTTGGGGGTCGATAACATCTTTGCTCTTTTTCTGCGTAAGCCTACAAAAAGCACAAGAAAAGAAGGCAATGAATAGCTTTTCAAAACATAAGATTATACACAGCGACTTTCAGGATTACATTTACATGTAGGTCTGGTAGCTATTAATTAATATATTATTTTAGCATTACCAATTTTCCTGTGTCACCGGTATGGCAGGCCTCATGGCTGTAAAGAGCATCGAACGTTGAATCTGACCTACAAATGGCCACGCCACTGGGACAGAATTAACTGGTCCGTTGTGATTAAGTAGGAGGTGGCCATTTTCTCAAAGTTAGCATATGTAGAGGAGGGAACACTGTTTAAAATGAGAGTAAAGTGTTATGGGTCGGGTGGCATGATCTGGGATTGCACATAGATAAATTCCCGTCCGATCTATAGAGAGAGTAGGCTTGTTGGTTGAAGAGTTTCAACTGTCTTACTGAGTTTAATAGGGCTTGATTACCAACATATTCTGTGATAGGCTGAGGCTGCACTGGCTCTCTTATGGAAGACATGAGGCATTCCTAGGCTAAGTCTACTAAGAGTTTGGGGGGCTCTTCTATACTCTGTCCCATCAATCATCCGGTGATTTGTCATGATACTATCATCAGCTGAAAGGACATATAAATTTATTTGATTTGAACATATATATAAATGAGATTTAAAGGCACCAACCCATTCTTAACATTATGGGGTAGAAGAAAGGTAGCATTGGCAGAAATGGCAGGCACACAGCCTTTTTGAGTGGTAGAAAGTGCGCTGAACAGAGCCCATTTAAACCTATTCGACTAATGTATGGCTTTGCTGTTGATCTGCTGTTTTTAAAGTTAAACATATTAAGGGTTCTATCCCGAAAATTACATGAAGATTGCTGATATGGTCTATCTTGAGGAGCAGAGGGCATTTTTTTCGTTGGGGGGGAATGTTCTGGTTTAGGCCTGAAGAGCTAATTCGATGACTACCGACTTTCCTTCCTTAATTAGTTACTTAGGGCACGGCCCTGATGCGATTACCTGATGAGAAACTGCATGGTATCACTTAATTGTCTTATCATGCTGAGATGGGGTACTCTGGTGTGCATCTAAGCTGTACTGACTGCTATCATGGTGTGACAACGATGTTTTATATTCATCATTGAGGCAGTACTATGTTTTTATTCATGCCATAACATGTTTTTATTTCATCAAATAAGAGCAACATGTGATCTGAATTTGATGGTTAGGGGGAAATATGCAGACAAATTTGTTGGCATAGTATTAGAACACCCGAGAATTCTTAGGGCAGTCTACGAGACAATTTGCATCATTAATTTTGCTCTTAGAACCTTGATGATGCTTGGGCGAAGTTAGGATATTGTTTCTAATTAACTTTCTGCTGTCACAATGTTGCTTGCCTCACTGTATGAGCAGAAATTTAAAAAGTAATACTGAACGATGTAGCAGATGCATGTATTTGCAAACTTCTAGCAAATGGAGGAACCTTATGAGGGAAAACTTGGATCTAGACGTAGACAGATGAGATGTATGGTAAGTAATTATGGGCAGTTGTCACAGGTAATAGCGGCTTTTCGCCTGTTCCTTCGAGGCTGATTTTGAAAAAAACGAAACGACGTACTGAGGTACTTGAATAATATAAGCAATTTCGCACTTTTGTAGACAAAGCGCTGCAACAACAAAACTTTAATTTAAATATAAAAGCAAAAAACTTCCCCCAAAAAGACAGTAGAAGCTTAAGTTTTGGAGTGCTATAATAAATACTACAGTTCTACAATGTTAACCATTTTGGAATAAGCATTTGAAGGAACCATTAATTAAAAATACTGTGTTCGTAATCAGGCATGATCAATAAATATATAAAAACCGGGGTTGACGCTGATTAGAAGATTTTGGTAAAAACGTTTCAGTCACTTCAGTGACCTTCATCAGTTAGACCGTGAATGAAAGTCTAACTGATGAAGGTCACTGAAGTGACTGAAACGTTTTACCAAAAGCTTTTGATCAGCATCAACCCCGGTTTTTGAGTTGGCAGGTATAACATAAAGGAGAAGGTAGGTGGGAGATTAGTTTATGGATGGACAGTAACATTACAATCTTGCCAATGTTACATGTCACATGCATTACCAAAACATTCTGTTAGTAAAAAAAAGGACGTTCTCCGCGATCAACATGGTCTTGTTGCCTGGCCAATGATTCCCACCACATAGTTGGCCAATCATCTGAGTGTGTCTTTTCTATGGCCATTAGTTACTGATAAAATTAATTTTATTCTAAAAATATTCTGTTAAAAACATTATCAAATATTGATATCCTTATTTTGTTTGATGTGATATTTTTTGGTTTCATAAGATTTTTTGAATCATGTTAATACAGGATGCTTGAAGGGCCATGGCTGACAAAAGTCGGCAAGCAGGAGGTTGGCTTAGCCCATGGCCAAGAACCCCTGGGCGGTGAGGCCACAAACCCCAGCACAGATAGTTGACCACCCGCAGTGGCTGGACTGGCTGCCCTACATTGTACTTCCAACCCAGCGCATGCCCCTGAACGAGCCCACACCCACTTTCCCCTCGGGTATGCGTCCCTCACTGAACATTATAAGTTACAAAATATCCTGATATCACATACCTGAGCGGGAGGGGAGGTCAGAGGATTGTGCGCCAGTTCCAGCACCTGAACAAACTGTTTATCAGACGATAAGCAGGCGGAATCAACCAGACACCTTTGTCTTATAAGAAAATCTTTCAACCTAACCAATTTTAATTTACTAAGTTCTGCAAAACAAGAGGATAGACACAAATTAGTCAAAACAAGTCGAGAATAATCATGTGTATCAAATGCAGCAAGATTGTAAAAACACTATTTATATTATTATTAACATTTTTTATTGAGGGGTAACACTAATATCAACAGATAACTGTACCCATGGCCCTCAAACTAGCAAATTATATAAAACCCAAAATGACAAAAAATATCATAAACATTAAATGGTTTTCATGAATAATCAAAACTAACTTTGTCAATATTTATAATACTATCTAAACTAAATTATCAATATTAAAATTTAATAATGGTTGATCACTTTGACAAAACGAGTTGATTGATGTAGATTGCTTAACAATCTCTCGGGAGATTGTTCCAAGTGGCTGCAGCAGTGAACCGTGCTGAAGGTGCGTTGTGCCAAATGATTGTTTCACTTTGGGAAGGAATTATATTATTATCCGCATTGAGTGGATTTTGTGTTAAAAACCTAAATTTATCAGTCAAGTTATTTTCTCCCAGAGACACCACTCTGGCTACAAGAGTGCGTTGCTTGAAAATATTAACATAATATATGAATTCATTCATATATTCATCATCACATTATAATAATTTATTATTTAAAACGCAAGCTCCTACCCTGTATAGCTGACGGTTTTGTTGGTGCGCGATGGCTACAAAACCGCCAGCTACGCGGGCTACAAAGCTCCCCTGATTTTCCTTGAAGTTGAAAAAGAGCCATTTTTTTTTTTTTATTTTTTCCTTGAACATGGAAGGCCCAAAGGACACCTTCTATATACTGTAGTCTCGCGGTCTTACCATCTGGTAAAACTTCCTAAACCGACTTAGATTCCGCCTGAAGGTTTAAAAAATCCTTTAAAGATATCATTGTCTCCGCTATAAAAACTGCTGGGTAGGGTGGAATTAATTCATTTTGAACTCAAAAATCCTGCGAAGGAGAAAAACAGTACAAACATGATAAAGAAAAAAAAAAAAAAATGCCCTCTCCACATTATCTTTTATTTTTTTATTTACTTGAAATCAGTCAACATACACTATTATTTAGTAGTATAGTGGTATGAAGAAAAATCACTTAAGTGAGACTGGTGCGCTCCTTTTGGTTATTGCGTCAGTATGTTCTTGTGTATAATTTTTAAGGTTTTTAATAAAAATCCACTAAATCCACGTCAATAGGGACTAGAAATGCGGATACACTGATAATATAATCCTTTACCGATCCTTCCACAAAGTGAAACAATCATTTGGCTAAACAGCACGCATTCAGCTTCACCCTGCTGGCAGCCGCTTTGGAATCAATCTCTGAGAGATGTTTAAGCAATCCTACATCAACTCATACTCGTTTTGTCAAGGAAGGGCTCAAACCATTATAAATTTTAATATTGATTATGTTAGTTCAGATAGTATAAATATTGAAAAGTTAGATTTGATTATTTCAATGAAACCGTTTAATGGTTTTATGATAATTTTTTTGTCCATTTTGGGTTTTATATAATTTTTTCTATTGAGGGCCATTGGGGGTACATTATCTGTTTTAACAAAAAATGGATTAAGTTGTTTACCCTCAATAAAAAAAATGTTAATTAAAAATAATGAATAATAATTTTGTCACGTCATTTGGCGCGAACACCGGGGCGTTGGCAGCACGGGTAAAACATAGGAAACATTGGCGGCACAGTTGCTTCATGCTACAGAAAGCAGGATTAAGCTCCAGCTGAGGTATGGACCATTTTGGGCTCCCAGCGGGCAGAACATAAATGTTTCCACATTCATTCGCAACCTCATTTCCATATGGGATAACATGGCGCTCGCTCCGTTATAAAATCAATTGTTTAGGATACTTGATTTCTTCATACTCACCAACATCACGACACATAGCAACGTTAAATGTCTCATATTTCCACAAGGTAGTGACCGTAAGTCTTGTTTGTTGCTCAGGTTTAAAGACTTGTAGAGGCCAAGGAGCAGAGGTTTCTGAAGGAAAAGTGGTGATCTGGTTTCGTCCCTGCAGATAAATATTAACAAATAATATTAATTAAAAAGTCAAAAGGAGATACATTTTATAATAATAATTATTTATTACCACCAGAGTCTGCCATAGACCCCTCACATTTGATCATCCCAAAATCTTTTGCCAGGTATCTTTAAACTGGTTGTATATAGAATTCAAAGGCTTTGTTCATCAGACGTCCTCAAACAAACGCTGTGTTTTACACCATACTTGCCGCATTTAACCAGCATGGCAGTTTTAACCAACAAAGGTCTCTGGATGTGGCTACATTGTAATTTAGGGGGCAAACAAAACAAAAAGAATACAACAACTCTCGCCGCACACAATAAGCTCAATACAACAAGGTATTAATTTTGGTAACATGCCCAAGAAAAACTTGGCAGCGTTTTGTCGCTTTTTCCTTCGCGGATTGTGGGAGTATTTTTAAGGTCATTTCTTTAGTATTGCACTGCGCATCCTTTCTTTCTGCGCATAATTTTGTGTGTAATTAGCGGCGCGGCTAGCATTAAAAAACATGTTTGGCTTTTTCATTATGGCTTATTCTCGCCAGAGAGGTAAATGATCGTTTTCTCTCTTGGTATTTCCCCCCCTCGTAACGGAGCGTGGTGACCTATCATTTTTTTTCGCATATTTAAGTCTTGTAATCATCTTCTTTCCTATACAAGGAGTAATAGACCAATTCTCAGTGCAGAAAAATTCTTATCCTCTTTCATTTGTGAAAAAATACGTGTTTTTGGTTGATTTTGTGTAAGGAATTATGAGGTATTTTTTAGTCGATTATAATTATCCTCTTTCGCGAGGCTGGTGACCTATTCTTTTTTATTCTATATTTTTGAAACATTGCATCACAATGTTCAACTAGGGAAAGTTTCAGAAACTTCCCCAGTGTAACTTCTATTTTCGATTGGAATAACATTAACTTATTTTTTGTTGCCGCTAATGAAGCCACGTGTGCTACACGTGCATCGACGTCAATCTAGATTCATTGTCTCTAAGGTTATTGACAGCGTAATTACACGCATAAAATGTGTCCTGTAGTTATGACGCGTCAATTTGATGCCAGCGTGAATTAGCTGGAATGCTCTCAGCCAATGAGAATAGAGATAGTGAGAAAAATGTATAAATAATAATATTGTTAGCAATTTCGTTGTTTAACAGTTACCTATCAGCCGTAACTCAAGTCAAAAATAAAATGAACTCAACCATTATAATTACAGGTGTTATTGGTTACAGCCCTTAATGACGAGTCCCTGTTAAGTTACATGCGTCAGAAAGCTTTTGTAGACCGAGGCTACAAAAAAAATAAGGACGACCAGCCCTTCCCCTCTAGACTAGAAAAAATGTCAAATTACCCTGCAAATAAGAAGCAAAGCATTGCAAAATAATTATGAAATAGTCTTGCTCAGCAGGGTATATGTGTTAGGAAAAATGGGCACAGAAAGTTTGATTATTTTTCCTATCAATTAGTTAAACACAAAATTTTACTTTCATTTCACATTAACCTTTGCTGTTGAAATTGAAATTCCAATATAAGCTTATATCTATTTATCAATCGATTTTATATTAAAATCAAAATAAACAAATATACAACACATTGTTTCCTTTCCCCGATGAAACACAAAGTGTTAAAAAATGTCACGATAAATATTAACGGAAGACTGGACTAACCACAAAGATATAAATGAAAGAAACCGACTCATTCCCTGTACGCTGCGTGTACAGAACTTGCCTGCAAGGATTTTCATTTCAGTTTTGTATCAAACAGTTGATCGATTCGATCGACTGTGATTTTAATTCAAGTTCCGTTCATATTTATCTGATGACAAATTAAGATAACTGATATCTTTGCTACTGCTAGGGAAGACTACCCACGCTCAAGTTTAAACACCCGAAGGAACTTCAGGTCACTCATTTGGGATTCTGGAACTCCCCGTATGGTGTTGTGGTATAAATCCACTTTCTCCGATCATAAACAAAAGTCGCATAACTCAGCCAGGAAATTCGGAGAGTTTTGTTTCTTGATAGGTCTGCAAGATAAAAACCAATAGTGATATTGCCGAGCACTCAAACACTACGTCCACTTATGAACGAAGAAAACTAGTACTTTGTTTGAGCGACGATAAAGTTTCAATATTTTGCAGCTTATACAAAGCTAATAGCTCACCTATTTCAATGACATCAATTAGCTCGCAATCTTCCGACGGATCCGGGAAATCGCGGAGGTTCTTTAGGCCTCAAATTCAGCGCTCCCCGTCTCCTCTAGCTTCTTTGAAGCATCTCTCTAACGGCATATTTCCCGACATGGTCGGGTTTACTATGTTATAAGGGAGATATCTGGAACTTTAAGTCGAAGTCTTTTTCGGCCGACTCGGCGACATCTTGAAATCTCTCAGCCTCGTGTCATCAATGCGCATGACTGCGATATATTTCCGCACTGCCTCGTGAGGCATTCGCGGGAAAATTGCGCAGCGAGAAAATATTTTCATTTTTATTTCAGTTTTATAGAAATGTTTTCAATCAGACAACTGGAATCACAGATGCAAGGCGTTCGCTAATAAAGATATGAAAGTTATTTTTTTCACATTTAAAGAAAAATAGAATCCATGATGTTCGCAAAAGGAAAATTATTAAAACATAAGCTGTAACTCCCGAAAAATTCAATTTAATTCTAGTGCCCTGACTCAAAAAAAAAAAGTTTTGAAAATGACATTAGCACTGCGATGTCAGTCATTTCTTGTCTCGGGCGAGCGAGAAAAAAAAAACCAAAAACCCTCCTCCTCGTGCCCCAAACCTTTCATAATCGCCTCTTACGAGCTCGGAAAGCAAACGACGGCTACGCTGGCTAAAAATAAAATTCTACATTGATTCCTGATACCTCTTGAAAGTGCTCATGTTCTTATACATCCTGTTCAGTTGGTCCCTTTGTTCCGTTTTACCGTCGCGGTCGTTTGACGTTTTTACGATTAGTGGGTCGGTCGGGCGTTTAAAAAAAAAAGATCCCCCCCCCCCCCCCGCCCCCCCCCCGCCCCTCTCTTCACAAAGAAAGGAGTCTGAAGCTAAAGATAACCTCGACGGTGGATAAGTCTAACGTAGGTTGGCAAGCTTTCAAGTTGGCAAGCTTCAAGTTGCAAGTAGGCCTGGGTTGCAGAGCAAGCAGGGTGTCGGATAAGGGGGGGGGGGGGGGGTACTTGTTTAGGCCTAAATCCCTAAATGGGGAATTTTATTGGGGTTGGTGGTCATGCTATGCCTAATTAATGTTATGTTGAACTCAATATATAGCGGTTCCGGGATGGACGCCGGTTGCATATAAATTCACCCCCCAAACCTCGTTCACAAAACACGAAATTCTTCTCGAGTCTTTGGCACGCTTGTTTTGGCATTCCTAAAGCGAGGCTTGAACTGTATATTGCTTTTTCTTACGGTCTACTACGTAGCTACTTTACAATATAACAGTAAATTACCCGCCGTAGCGAATTTGAAAAACCGTACGTGCGGCAGGCACCCACGTGACCCGAAACAGATTGAACGTGGCGAAATAAAAGAGGGCCTAGGAATTATTAAGACGACGGCCTCATTGTGAGAAACACCCAGAAATGTGGAGGAGTTTAAATAAAATGAAATGTTCAGAGAAACAACAAAGAAATTTCACCCATGTAGCGTGCCTGGGCATAAAGCCCGAAAAGGGGGAAACACTCTGTTACATAGAGCTATTTTGAATTTGGCATATCTTTATTGGAAAACCTTGGCAGTCATTCACTACTGATGCCTGTTTTCACTGCATTGTATACCCTGCAACAATCTGTACTGCCTTAGGCGTGATTCTCACGCCTGCCATTGCGAAAACTTCGATCTTCGCCACGCCCGCTCACGCCGTACGGACCAATTTCTCACAGTCTGGGCTGAAAAATTGGAAATAAAAGACAAAAATCTCACGCATTTGACTTGCAGGAAAAGTTTTCGAGGTTATAGTTTTGATCCATTTTAGTCATAGTCAGATTAAGTTTATAATAGCCATATTTTATTTTCCTCAACTACCATATGCAGTCTATCTACCTTCCACTAATATAGACGCTTATAGCTTTTGTACAATTAATTTGCTGGGATGAACATTCTTGATATTTGTTTAAAATTGGAAAAATAAATTCTGAATGGGATACACTGTGCGGTTGTAATACAGCTGCAAATATTTTGGTATTTACTTGCTTAGGTGCTTTGAGAAATGGGATGAAAATGTGTGACAATTGCCCCACATAATTCCTTTACAGCCATTCTGATTGAGGTCACGCAATGATTCTCCTTAGCGTTACGTGACATCAACCTAGGCCTTCTCCTTAGTGTTGCAAAGTGTTAGCACGACAACATAAAGACAGCCTTGTAAGCCTCCATGTAATACTTTTGTACTAATTCTCCTGTTCAGGTTTTTTGAGCAGTAATTTAAACAGTTAAACCAATCATGCCGTTGAACATGTGTTCAACAACCAGGCCAGGCCCTACAAAGTTTATACTGGAATACAGGTTTCATC
>MU825707.1:0-11134 GCA_029204205.1 Desmophyllum pertusum | reverse complement strand
CATTACAGGTAACAATATTATTGGTTGATCTGTTGTTGTAATGTATGTCAATATGGTCAACAGAAATATACTTATTATGACCTAGCTTGAAATTTGACACCACCCTCGTTATCTCAAACTCCTGCTATCTCTTAATCAAGTGTAAATAAAGACTTATTATTATTAAAATATTATTATTATTTAATATTATATTTTGTCACCTAAATCTTTTGCTATTAAAATAAAAAAAAATATTTTTCTTTTCTTTTTTTTCTTAATCATTAAAATTGGGATCAGTAGAATATGTGTACTTTTATATTGGAATTTTTTGTTTACCCCCGTCTTTGGCTTACATGGAATGTACATGGTGTTACTGTTGTTTGTGGTCAATTCCATGGTTTGTTGACAGTGGCTTCTTGGCTAGCGTGGCACTGCCTTTCAGCGTGGTTTCATATTAATATCTTTAAACAAAGTAAAGTAATTTCACCACGTTTGGAGCACTGATTTACATACATGTACATACAAGTTCTTTCATCTGTTTCCAATTAAGCATTTTAGAGAACCCTCTGGAAAGCCATCTGCGTGGACAATCCCCCCAGCCCCCTTTACAAGTTTTTTTACAAAGCTGCCATTGAGATACCCTTTTTTTTTTAAAGGCAAAACTTAAATATTGTTTCCATTGTGTTTCAGGTGGATGAGACTACAAGGATGTTCTCTTTTACTATTCCCCTTCGTGAAAAGTTTTGGATTTCTATTACCTATTTCCCAGATTGCATTTCATAACCTTCTACTTCAAGATAAAATGTGTGCTTCCTTTGCCCCAGGTACATGTATTTACCATATTTTTTTAAATCTTCAGTACATAGTCGTCAGTTTCAGTCGGACTGGAGCCTACTGGAGAGCTTACATGTACATGTAGCCCAAAATTTAAATTACTGTCTATTAAAAAGCTCAGCGAAGTTAATAGGCTAAATAAAGTTTATGATTTAAAAAAAGCAAACAGATGGTTGCTTGCCCCCGCCAGCGAACCTGTGATAAAAAGGCACTAGCCCACCAAGTTGGTTCCACTAGCCCCAGGCTATTCAGATTACGCTTTTGTCGCACCCAACCTCATCCCCAGAGTTTCTTGGCCATTCACAAAATGGCAGCGTGCGAAGAAGACCCTGTGCGGCAACAGCAGGTCACGCTGTCTTTAAAAATTAGCTATTGGGTCTTCTTCGCGCCCACCCGCCATCTTGAAAGTGGAGATGGCCCTGGGGATGAGGTTGTGTCGCACACCCAGCTATGTGTCTGTCAGCAAAGTTCCAAAGGCTGTCTTATCAATCCTTTAATGAACAATCAGTCAGTCAATCAATCAATAAATCCTTTATTCTAAACACGTATCACAGGAAAAAATAAGCTCGTTAAAACGTGAACGTGTGTGAAATTAAATAAATATAATTAGATACTTGTTATATACATGTTATAAAAATATTAATATTAAGACGATAAAATAATATTATACTAATTATTGATACTAAATTAAATATTAAATATTAAAACCTTTTCAATGTTAATCTGTCTTTTTTTCCAGATAGTTTGCCTGAGTTGGCATTGCAGTTTCAACATTCTTCTTACGTTAGTTTGGCAATTAGCTCAGTTCATTCTTCTGCTGGAGTCCATGGCGTTCTTGGTACTTATTCACTTGGCTTTCATTCCCAAGTACAAGGTTAGGGGTGAAATTATTCAAAATCCTATTATTGCCGTCGCTTATAAAATTTTAAATTTATGCAAATGCACACAAAACCACTTTGGAGTCAATGCCTTTACTGATCGGTGGAGTTACAATTCCATCCTTGAATTTACAGGACTGTACTTTCTGCCACTTGTACATACTACTGTTAAGATCTAGAGCATGCTATTGTTTTTTTTCTCAATAAATAAATTGTTTTGTCAAAACTTGAATCGCTTATGAATAATCAAAACTGTTCCAGTTTGGCGATTCTCACGATTCTCAAGTATTGAGAACTCGAGACTTGATTCTCGATACTTGATTTTCCCTTGAGTGTCAGCTTACATTGGCCCAGTACTGTTAGTAGTACAATCCTCTTCTTTTGAATTACTCGAATTCACTCATGTATTGGATCAGTTACAGTTACAGAGCTACCTTAAATTTTCAAAATTGAAGGTGTCTCTGAACCCCTTCCTTAATTCTTTTAAAACTTTGTACAGGCTGATCATTACGATACGATAATAAAAAATTTGGCGAGTGAGCTTGTTTTTGAGATATAAGTACTTAAGTACTGTAAAGCTAAAATAAGGTTGTTTCTGTTGTTCATGTAATAATATTATTATTATTGATCCATTTCTTTGCATAATGATCAATGTACATTGTCACAAAATCAATTATCTTGTGATTGTTTGTATTGTTTCAGGCTCGTAGCCTGTACTTGATAGTGATTGGTTCTCTGATTGGCGTGTGCATCCTGCAGTTCGTCAATGACATGATTCTTTGTTCTCTTGCGCTGAGTTTTGCTGTTGCCTCCCTCACGCTCATGACGTTTCATGTAAGTTTTACTTTACAACTGGTTTTTATTTAGACACCGAATTAATCATTACTGTCATTGAAGCGAGGTCCGACTGTAATTTAAAAACATTTTTTGGTGGCTAAACACGCAAACAATTTAATCTAGTACCCATCTTGGATTGGCAAAATCAGAGGGTTGAGGACGAGTGAAAGAGGAATGAGTGGGAGGGAACCTCAACTGGAACATAACAGAATGGAAGAAAGGAAATTAATATACCCCCTCCCTTACAACATGAATTTTTTTTTTAGCGGGGAGATCTGGACCTGATAACTGGGGGGCTTCTAACTGGGATTTTACAGTATTTGGGGAAAAGTGTCTGGCATTGCATGTGGTGAACAGTACAGTGTTACCTCCACTAAATGACAACCTCTTTACAAGAGCCAGGATTTGTCATCCCAACCGTTCAACTGTATAACAAAAAGGAGACCAATCCAATTGCTTTTTAATTGTTGTCACTGTTTAAAGTAGCTTCACTAGTGCATACAATTTGCCTGCTAAATGTTTGTCTTCACGCATTTCTACTGTGGTTGTGTTTCAGGGTGAAGGAAATTCAAACGACAATTTCGTTATTAAAGTATTTAAACTTGTCCTCAATGTTATAGCTGTCCTGGTGTTGGCCAGGAGGAATAAGCTTCCTTATTAAGGTATAGTTTACTGTTACACGTACTTTACTTAAATCTGACTGGTTCTTTAGACACCTTATTTCTTGCCATTTGATTGGAGCATGACCAATTCAGGACAGTGCACTTGAATGGGTTCCTTTTGTGGGAATTAAAGAGTACCCTAATGCCACGCCCTTTGTTTTCGACGGGCTTAGAATTCGCTGAAAAATAGTGCAAAATTGGCCGGTAAAAGTTCCGCGGGTAAAATTTTCACGAAATTCCGTGAGTCATGTGCAAAAACTAAGAAAAGTACAAGCGTCCAGTCTAAAAAACTGTGTTTTATTGTCAATAACACATACTAACACAAAGCACTACTGTCACCCCCTGAGGGCCAAGCAAGTGTCTTGACCTACGATAACGAAAGATAAATAATCATGCGGCAAAATGAGAGATAGTGCTGTTTATTGCAGGTTCTTATGAGGAGTAGAATCAGATGAACACATCTTAAGTTTGTTCAAATCAAAGTTTGGTACCGGTATTGGAAGGTATGCCAGTTAACCTAATCTGTTAGCAGTACAACACATTTTAAATTGAAACACTTCTTTCGCTTGGGCCAACACCACAAACCAAAACCACAAACGGAAACGGAACTTTAGCGCCCTCTGTTCGTCTCCTTCATCACCTGAAGTAGATCGCTTGTTTGCTGACTTTAGCAAAGAAGTTTCAAATTAAAACAGGATCACGATCCTGATCTAACCTATGAATAGGCTTCTTGGTGGGGGATAGAGCCAACAAGAAAACGGACGCGCCGCAACGCTAATGCTAGAGGCTCGGAGAGAGATTTTTCGCCCGTTTCACTGCTGTCCATGCGTCGTTTCCACCTAGTGGCAACGGAAGTCTCTCTTCGATACTACTACGAGGATTCCCGAACTGTTTTAGGAAGAAAAGGACCGTGTATTACGGCGTTAAGATGTAAAGTTAGAAACTGCTTCACACATCAGATGAACCGGCAATACTAATGCATTAAAAACCTAGCGTTTCATTTTTGTTTTATTAAGATTGACGAACTTAAGGTTTCTCATTTCACACATAGCATGTAGGTGCAAAAACAGGTTGTTGACGGAAACCACGTGTGCCATGTTTGATGGACAATTCGGGGTGATTTCGTGCGTAAAAACTTGTAGACGTTTCCAAGCCGTTTGCAAATTCTAATGAATACCCAGACTACCAATCGGTCTTGTCTTGTAGGCTTTCCGCTTTCTATACCGACAGATATTGATGTAGGTGTAAACATTAATGGTATGAGAGATAGTTGCTGTTTATTGCAGGTTCTTATGAGAGTAGAATCAGATGAACACATCTTTAAGTTTGTCAAGTAAAGTTTGGTTACGTGGAAGGTACATGTATGCCAGTTACTATGTTAACAGTACACATGTGTCAAATTTGGAAACTTCTTTGCTTGGCAAACAATCAAAACCACAAAAGGAAAGCGCCTCAGTCGGTCTCCTTCATAACTGAACTAGTTGGATAAAATTGCAGTACAGGAAAGAACTGCTAGACAGGATCATCTAAACAGTGCTTCACTTCCGGTCGTCATTCACCCCCCCCCCCCCCCCCCCCCCCCCTTTCCATTATTATAGTACACAGACAGGACCGTACCACGAAACAAAGTTCCCTATGAATGACTGTAATCTGATTGTTTCCTAGGGATTTCGATTCGTTATTGTATCTTTGTGAAGCAGCATTCAAATTTCTTCCCACGGATATGTACTCCAGGCTGTCCACTGGTGTGGTGTTTCCGTGTTATGTGGTGTCGCTGATAGCTGTTCTGTGTGTCTGCTGGCCTACACAGTGTTTGTTAACTGGAGGTAAGTTGCTCGTTGCTTTAAATAGTTTGAATCAAAACAGAGTAAAGTCGGCTGAATCTCGTCTGAAACAATTGACTGAGCCCGTGGTATTGGTCAGAGAAGTTGCCAGGCAACGTGACGTATTATTTTACGTCATGCTGTCGTCACTGGTCGCGATACTTTTTGATTGGATGATAAGAATCGGAAAACTGTTCGGATACTTTCCGAAAACGGCGCTTTTTCCTCCTCCGACTAAATGTAATGTTTTATCTGTTATTGCTGAGATTTCTTGTGCTAGATTTCCACAAACGCATAATTTTACGTGGCGCATGGACATGAATTTTAACTGGCTTTACGCGCATAAATGAAATAATAGATAAACGTATGGGCCAGCTTGTGTCTACGGAAAAGGTAAAGGGGCTATGTCACGATATTTTAGTAAGTCATTTTTCTGATGTACAAAATTACTCTCAAATGCTCAAAATAACAGTTTACTAAGGTAGAAAAATTGCCAAAGAAGTAATAATAAACCGAAAAGGAACCAGGATGGTTACGACTGAGGAAGATTAAGACGGATTGCAAACGATGAACTTTTTTTTAAGATGCGCCATCCGTGACGTAGCTCTGCCATCAGGCTAATTTTTCCCCGCTCTTATTCTTCTTTACGTGGATCACTCGAAACTTTAGCCTGATCGGGTTACGCTTATTTTTGACAAGGCATATTTCCAGAGGTTTATTCTCATGTTCTGCGGTACTTGCACTGCATCTGTCGTTGTAGAAATGGTAAATTACAGTGAAACGTACCCTACCGTTGCCACTGGGGATTAGTTTTTGATTAATTTTCGACTACTTTTTGACATGTTTTAAATTAATGTAAGAAAAGTAAAGTACATCTGTTGAGGATTATTGAGTTTCATTGGGTTTCATGACCGTCTAATCTTTTCAGCCGGAAGAGCGAAGCTGACACTTCAGAAGAAGCCAGTCCTCTTTTCCTCAACTCTCACGCTGAAGTAGTGTATCAAGCCATCCAAAGCGTGTTCTTTGGTGCTCTGGCTATCTCTACTCTCCGCTTCAAGTTTCTTTGGACGCCGCACATGTGCCTGTTTGCCGCTGGAATATATTTGTAAACCAATCTTTCTGGAAAGCAGTGCTTAACAAGATAGGAATCAAACATATATACGTGAGTATCCTTGTACAAGATGGAACTCGGTGGTTAGTCCTTTTCTTGGAATTGACTGACGCTTGATCACGTTTGGCCTGGCTTTGCACCCTCTCATTAAAGCTTTTTATTTTTTTATTTCCCATGCGCAGGCAAAATTCACGGGCCCATGCTGTTCCTGCGATGCTTCTCGCTCTTTTGTTGTTCATTGTAAGTACATTGTTTACATTGTTTGTTTACAGTTTACCAAATGTTGCTGTTTTTTTGTTGCGTCTACATTTCAACAAAAGACGTCTCTTTTAACCATGTAGTAAGTCATGTGAAATATGTTTTCCTTTTCGATTGAAAGTTTTACATCTTGCAAAAGGTACAATTTCAAAGGATCTTTTTTGTCGTAGACAGGCGAAATCAGCGAGTAGAAAGAGAGTTACACGTAGTACCGTGCGTGCAGAGTCGCCTTCGAAGGAGAAGGGGGAAGTTAGGGTCTAGAACGAAAGTGTGTATTAAACACATTTCGGCTATTATAAACACATTTCCTTTATCCCGCTTTTACTCGCATTAATGTTAAGAGTTTCTCTGGCAATTCCATTCCCTATTTGAGTTTTTTTCTTCGCTTTCGGGTGCTATAATTATGAAAAACTTTTTTTGTCTAGCGTCTCCCGAAGGCGTTGAAAGATCTCAGAGATCTGAGAGAATTATACGATCCTGACACTGTGGAGCTCATGACGTGGATCAAGTAAGTTCAGTTATCGTCACTTCTGGTTGTAGCCCCCAACCCCTCCCCCCTCCCCCCCGTCCTAGAAGTACAGATCTACTTGGAACAAAACGAGTTACAGATGACGAATCAATGAGTGACCAAGTCTGGAATGCGCGTCCTCTTGTCCTGTCCTGTGTCCTGTTCTGTGTATGTCTGTTTATGTTTTATATTTTGTTTCGAAATATAATTTTATGGTTTTCGCTTGTTAAGCGAGGTGTTTGCTTTTGTTCTGTAAAGCGTGGTGTGTTGTCTACGTCTTACCTAAGTGTTGTCGCAGGGACGTCAATCTCGTGCCCAGAGTCAACGGTCTCCTCGGTCAGCGGGTCGTCGCCAGGTTAGACTCTGGGGGAATGGAATTTTGAATACCAGAAATCTGGTGTAACGGCCATTGTTTGTTACACGAGACAGCCAATCAAAAAATTCCCCCAGAGTCTAACCTGGCGACGACCCGCTGACCGAGGAGGACCGTTGACTCTGGGTACGAGATTGCAGGGACGTACGACACACGGAGCTTGTGCAATTCGCCACTTTAGTCACTTTAGAAACGAGAAGCGATCTGCCGGAAATCTGGGGCTGGCCGCCATTTTGCCCCACTAACGGTCCCACAAGCGACTGCGAGATGCGACTCACCCCAGGATTGCCTTCTCGTTTCTAAAGTAGCGAATACTCCAAAAAGTGATCATCATCTAATTTCCCCTTACAACACCAATACATTAAAAATAAAAAGCAGACAGGTGAATGAGAATAAAGAAAATCATCAACTAGGGATCTATTGTCTTTATGATGACTGTTATCAGATTCCTACAACTAGTTAAAAGAAATGTATGGCAACAGTAAGGATAATTAATATTGGAACTGAAAGGGTTCTATTTTTTGTGTTTAGTGAAAATACTCCTCCAGACGCATCGTTGACGGGCAGCATGCAGCTACTGGCAGGCGTGAAGCTGTGTACTAACAGACACATCACCAATCACCCACACTATGAGAACAAGTTCCTTAGAGAAAGAACTAAACAGGTAAGTGGAAGTCCCGGGGGGGTGGGGGGGGGGGGGGGAAGGGAATTCCCATATAAAAGTGACGGGGGTGATCGTCGGAAATTTGGAAAGGAAACCCTAAAGGATACCAAGGTACAGATACCAGAATCACCCCTAAGATGGTACCAATTCTAAAACAAAAACTAGTTCCTTTCGTATTTATTTCCGGCTTAGAACCTTAAAAGGTATCGGGATAAACTCTAACAGTGGTCACGTTAGATGTTTAACATCCTAAGCGGTACCAAACCAGGAATTTTAACCCATAAAGGTGCGACAATCACTCCGTCACTTTGATATGCATTCACCCCCCCTCCCCCAAACCCCCTAACTCCAGGCTTAAGTTAGATTACAAGCAGCCCTGAATTTCTCTCGTGTAGTGAAATTGCTAGAAGTGATACCTCTCAAAAGCGACCTTGGCTAAGTCGCCGACAGAAGGTTTGACTGTAATAGGGCGGTTTTCAATTGACTCGGTTTTGCTTTACTACGCTCTATGATTGGTTTAAAAAAGACTCGTGCTATTCAACCAATCAGATGCAAAACCAAAACCAATCGCGACTTGGTCCGCACGCGTTTTCCCGCGCATGGCGCCGAGCACGTGTATTTGATGTGAGTGTCTACATTACTGTCAGTTCTGTTGTTTACGTTTGTTGTGATTGGCCCATTGTAATTGAATTTGGTGTTTGGCTTTTTTTACGAAACTCAATGAAAACCGCTCTATGAGCAAAAAGTTGAAACACAAGCCTGGGTTTAGATAGAAAGAGTTGCTCTATTCACGAATTTCTTATATTAGTGTACATTTTTTGCATGTTCACAAGTCGTACCTACACTAAAGGAAACCTCTCCACAAGACCCAGGATGTTTATTTTTCATCCTGACCATGCGCTACCTGATCCATACACTTTTTACTCTCTTATTAAATGACCAAACTTGGACGCATATTGAAGTTCGCCACTTTCCCAACACGTCCGTCTTGAATCTTATCTCCAATCTCTCGACCATTCCTTGTTCCCTGTTTGGTTTATTATCAACTCCTTTGGTGTTTTCATCCTACCTTCAGTATTTTAACTCATTATTTTGATATGGCGCTTATCTTCCCAGTCATGAAGCGCTCGACTTTCCTATGAAGTGATTTATGCACTTCGCAAACACATATATGACTTTTAAAATATCGTGAATTAACATAGGCTCCTTTAACTGTTTCATCACTCACATTTGCTACTGATGATATAGGACTAGCGCATGAACAATTTTGTTGTGCATAATCACTCGTCTTTGTCACCCGGTGCGTATTACCGGCGCGCCCTATAAAAATGCTACTGTCGCTTCCTTTATTGCTATTCCTTCCATTTAGGATAAGAAACACTAATGTGTTTAGTCCGTTTTTTATTTCACAGGTTTATCAAATCTGATTACGCACACGCCGCGAACACCGGCCACACATCCCAAAGACCAGGTTCATGACCTATATTCCTACTGGGACAACACCGCGGTACCGACCGTAACATCATATTAGAGCAACACGATATCTGTCTCTCACGCCGAGCAAGACAGAGGCTGCAGGCTCCGTCACGACCCTTCTTGATTTGAGATATCATGCGTCAAACCCCGTGATCGACGGCGGCTCCACTATTGGAAGAAGGATTACAATTACAAGTGTTCCTCGCTCCCCCCTTTCTGATAAAGCACTATAAAATAAAGGGACATCACTCAAGAGCTTTAGTCCGTATATTTTGTAAGAAAGTTATTCTCGATAAAAAGCGTTACTTTTATACTTGTACTACTTATAAATTGTTTATAAATGTACCGCATATCATCCTCGGATATCATTCCACTCCCTCCTCTTAAATTATCGGCCCCGATCGGGTTTTAATCTCCGACCGACCCCACTATACCTCCTAAATTTACACCCTCGATCTCAGGAACACAGTTTTTCTATCGTTCACAAACAAGACAAAACCGTTTAGTGAAAACAACAAGCTTCATTGCAGTTTTCTCACAGGAGAAAAATTAGCACTCCCCACAAAATTACCACAACTACCTTCATGTACATTGTCACGGATGTGTACCGTTCAGCGGACACTGTGCATTGTTGACCGCCATATTTGTCATTAATTTTCTTTTAATGCCAGACGATAAGGACAGTTAACCGTCGAAACGATGTCCGAAACGTCGCGTTTTAAAGAAATTTTTAGCGTCGAAAAATCCCGTAAAAACATTTATTTTACAGGAATCTTTCACATCCCACAAATACCCCATATTAAACATCGCAAATATGTAGAATCTTAAACTTAGACCCCAGAATTAATAGCAGAAAAAATTATCACCACCCACCCCAAAAAAAAAACTGATTTTCTTCGCACCCCACCCCTGTCACTTTTATCCCTTAGACCAACCCCCTTAGAACCCATATCTTTATTTTTCATTTTAATTATGCATGCTCTCTAATAAACAAATCAAGAGCTCCGCTCGGAATAACAAAACGTAATCGCACACGGCTATATATTCAAGGAAACAACAGATACTTCGTTTACGATCTCCAAAATATAATTCTAAAAATAGGAAAACATTATCATAATTTACAAATGTTTAAGACGTATTAAGATATTTTAAGAGTATCTCGACCTCAGGGAAAATTAGTAATAAAGGCTATTACTCCGGTTATAATTATCAGTGTTATTTATCTTGTTCCTAGGCTTTTATCTAGCTGATCGCTGCCCATTGTAGTGCAGTGATTTAAATATTGGCGGACGAGTTTACTCTGTGTAACTCGCTCGCTTTATCGCAAGGTCAATATTATTGGGGTTATAATTATTAGGAAATAAATAATAAAGGATTGTAAATCAAACAGGCGGTTGCAGTTCTATGTGATAATTGACTTTAAAATGTTTTTGTTTCCCTGTTGAAATTTTGCTTGTCGAAAGCCAGAAAGTATTTTGCATTTACTTTCAACACCATGAATTTGCATACGCTACTTCTCCAGCTCGCTCGGCTCTGCGCACTAGGTGGTTTACTGGACCCCAGACTTCCAGGTCCACACCTGTCCATTGAGGTTGTGCTATACGCTAGAAAATCGCGGAACAAATTTATGACAACCCCGAGAAAAATAATTTGGCCATGGAGGAGTTAGCCTATGGGGGAGCTTCCAAAAACATACTTTCTAAACTCTTCATAACTTCTGAAGGTGTTCCG
>MU825706.1:0-11176 GCA_029204205.1 Desmophyllum pertusum | reverse complement strand
ATTCCGGGCTTACGCAATAACAACGCAGTACTGTTTACATAAGTCTTACCTCGATTCATCTCTTTGTATTTCAGAAGCTGACGATCTAGATTGCTGCTTCTCGTTTTAAACAGTTCAAGAACCCCTCTCTTGCGCGAAGAGAACCCGTTCGCTGGCCCGACCGCTATGAAGTACCGCCATTTTGGGTCAGAAAAACACAAACTGCGGGAAATTAGTCGTGTAGGCCCCATTCAAGTATATAATACTATGGGTACCCGCCAAAATATTGGAAGTGAAGTGCTGCCACATTTGTAATTTCATAATCATCGTTTGGTTTTATAATAAGACAATGTCATGCAAGATCCTTTCGTGCAATTGCGTCTCAAATAACCTTATAATAGCAAAGCTCCAAGCCAGACACATTTGTTACAATGTAACAGCCAGAAGCATACGCTTCGTCTGTGTGGCTTTCAAATATTTTAATTTTCGAGGCAATTCAAGTATATGTAAACCAATTGTGAACACAATGCAACATGTCCAAATATTTAATTTGTCTATGTGATTCAATTAAACCAATGCAACGTGCTCGCGTTAAAGCGTAGAAAAAAAGGAGCACGAGACTCGGATGGCTCACAAGGTCAGTTCATATGTTCGCTAGAAACAAGGCGGCTTGGTAGTAAAAACAATGTCACGCAAGATCCTTTCGTGTAAGATCGTGTGCAACAGCGTCTCAAAACAGCCGAAATCGGCCACAATCCAAGCATCAGAGCAAAACAGCGTCTCCTCGAGCGCGCAAAAGAAATCCCGTAAAACAACAATCGTCACTTCTCGGCGTGCAAATTTGAGCGTGGCAATGGTCGTCACCAATCAGACATTTCACGCGGAGGGGACTGGGTACTTCTAACGAAACATCCGAAATATTTCCGGCAGACGGAAATACATGAAATCGAGTACTCAGGACAGAATTAGGATGTTGCCCTGTGCCGGGCAGCAATTAGCTCAATTTTGCGGTGGACTGGGTAACCTCTGTTGTCACGCTTTCTACAAAATCTTGTAGCGATCGGAACATGTAACACAACTTTTTGGAGAAATGATTTAATTAAGTACGTAGATATAAACTGAAATGAACTACTAATTCAATTACCACGCTGGATTGCTAATTCATTCCTGTTTGTCCCTCCCTTTGTATATTAATAGGTTTCAGATCTTCAAAAATACATAGTTCCAAAGATTCTCGTCTTCAAAAAATGAAAACTAAACTGTTGACGCAAGTTCGGGTATTGAACGCACGAAACAATAATATAATTTCACGTTAGGCATGTCATTTTAACCACATTAAAAGATCAGTTTTTGGACGTTTGAAAGAATGCTTACTTTCCATTATTTTCAAATAACTTATTACCATTTCCAGGAGCCAGAGATTAAACAATTACTATATTATTTTTAAATCCTGGAACGATTCAATATAGGCCAATGGTGCACGATCGAGAGAGAGAGGAGAAATGGCGGTAAGGTCACACCCCACATTTTGCTAACAAAATAGTTTTTCTTACAAGGAAATGACGTCGATCAAATAGTTTCCGGGGGGATCATATTCTGTTTTACTGAGAGAAAGAATATAATAGTGTTTATGTGGGCCGTGGGTATTTCCACATGCCCATATTTTGGACACAAGCCGCAAACAAACTTTTTTTCTATATCATTAAGATATTAACATGATTCCGGCAATATATTTGATTAGTAGCTTTTCTTCATTTTAGGCCCCTACAACGAAAGCACCAGCACAAGGCAGCTTTGGATTTCCAGACTCTTGCACGTCAAGTGAAACTGCGATTTCTTTGTGACATACCAATTGCAAGCTACAGATGATCAGAAGGTGGAGTTTGAGATAGTGGCAAAGCGGGCTGGGCCGGCGTGGATTTAGTGATGACATAAAATGGTAAGTAATAAATGGGTACGAAAGAAGTTCTGAAGATTTTTAAGGCAAGTGTATTTTAAAGCATCGTGAGTGGACATTAATTTCACGAACACGTTTTATGTGATTTTTTTGTATATGTTTATATATAATATATTCAACATAATCATGGTGGTCGTGCGTTTGAGCAAATTTGTTTGGCTATATTCAGAAGTCCTCGAGTGATCTTCGCAATGTTTGAAGTATTTGGGGTCATCAGTTGGCATCTTCGCAAGTCTTCGATTAATCATCGGTGACCCTTGGTAGACAATAACTATTCGGATGGTCTCTTTTAATCTTCGACCGCTTCACCGTTTCTACAGCTTATGGTAACCGTCGCATTGTTCCTGTACTACACTTTTGCACACTTTGCACTGCTTCTGTTCATTGTATTACAAAAAAGATACTAGGTACAATTAGTTTTGGGAGCAACAATATTGGCCAAAGTTGTTGACATGTGGCGGATGGGTTGAATAGGGAAAAAAACATTGTTTGGGGGGAATGTGGTGGGGGGGGGGGGGGGGGGGAGGTGAAGACAAAGATCATTTGACGGCAAATATGTGAAGTGTCCCAAAGCTTTTGACCTGATTGAAAGTGTATACCTATTAAATCGCCTGTTTCACAAAAATGTTTCCTCTGAGCAATTGAGAAAAAACAAACAAACTAGGAGCTTTATTTTACCAACTCTTTTGTCTATTTGCAGCCCGATACGGACATGCTCATTTGTACCAGTGATCAATCGAAGAGTGGTCATTATTATGCAACAGGAAGAAGTCTTCCAACTATGACCACCCCAGTAAGTAATACTTTTTTTTTCTTTTTCATGGCTATTGCTTGGTAGAAATATGTGAAGATGTTTAGTCTGTCAGTGACACAAGCCACTCGGAAAACAATTTCCGAGTTCTCCCAGCAGAATTAGAACCTATGACCTTCCGCACACCGGTCGGACGCTCTACCACTGAGCTATACAGGAGACTCGTGAGAGCTTAGGCCATACAACTAGGTTCAAATGTGACAAACTTCACGCACAGGTCATAGGTTTGACTCCTGTTGGGAGAACTCGGAAATTTTTTTCTGAGTAGCTTGCCTCGCTGACTGATAAACATCTTTCTCAAAATAAAAGATATATTTAAGTGCCATATTGACACCGGTAGTCATTTTGAAAACGAAGCTAATCAACATGTAAATGTTACAGCAAAATTCTTACTCGGTTTTGCAGACGAAAACATCGTCCGTCTGATGCGCATTCTGAACTCAAATTCAGAAAATAATGTGAATTACTGCCATAGCGTCCTTTTGGTGACAATTTTCTGATGTTTTGAGGTTATCATGCGCCTGGCATCGGCGTTTGATTAATGCTAATCGACGATGTTTCAAACATCATTTTCAAATTAAGTGTCGTTGAGTTTTAAAAATGAAAATTATAATATTATTATTGCTTTTTTCAGACTCCATCAGGCGGTGACAATTGTTGAGCATTTCAAATGATGGTGGAGTGGTAAAGTGCAGGTGCATGCTTCTTTGTTATTACATTTACCTAGTGAAATAACTTCAACACAGCCCTTAACCGATCTCATTTAACGTAAGGTGTGCTATATGTGACAACCGTCTTGAATCAATGATTGAGTTGCTCTGACAGAACGCTAATTCCAACCACCCAAAATTCACCAAAGCTAAGAGTGTATCAAAAACATCTTAGCATGTATTTGTATTTTTTCTAATTATTGCTGGAATGTTTAGAATTTCAAGGGAAATCAATCCAGGAATAGACAATTTTAGGGACTTGAGTCAATCATGGTTTCTTTTGGGAGCGATTGGAAGCTTTCAAGGTAAGTTTATGTTTATTCTAATGTATTTTGTAATTATCGTTTCTCGGCTTTAATGTATTTTTGGGAAGTGGCTTGTATACATATCAATTATGTACACTACACCAATATCGTATTTACGGCAGTTACATGTACATGTATTGCAATTGTAAAAATAGCAATGATCATAACAAGCAAGAACATGTTACTTTATTTAGAGATCACTGCGAAGAAAAACGCTGCGAATCTGTGAAGCAGGGTTTTGACGCATGACAAAATAAAACAATAATTAACAATTGGTTCATGCTTTAGCGTGCATTATCGAGTTATGATGCACGCGGGAAGTTTGGAGAGCACGATAGAAGCGTAAGAGTTGCACGAGGCGATAGCCGAGTGCAACTCTAGCTTCTTGAGTGCTCTCCAAACTTCCCGCGTGCATCATAACTCGATAATGCCACAGCTAAAAGCATGAGCCAATTGTTTTATAACATTTTATTGCGATTCAAACATTTTTTTGGACAAATTTAAAGGAAAATTGAGATCATACGCGAGTGTTGTACACCGAACATTGAACGCGAAATAATTTTTGGTTTCGAAGGAAGTCAGCCTTTTTTTTCGATTTCGCCGGTCAATTGCTTATAAAAAGAAAAGCAATCCACAATTATGTCTCAATGAAGTTTTTCTAAAGTACTAAACAGCAAAAAAATGGGGAAATAACCCAATTTTGAAGCGAAATTTAAGCTGCTTATTCAAAAACATCTACGTGATTTTACAACTTCAGAAAACGGTAAACAAAACACTTAACGACAAAAAAATGATTTTAATGTACTCACCTTACGCAAACTTTTACATAGAGCAAGTTGTATCGGCGAATAAAACATTCCATTACAGCCATTAATTGAGCAAACGACAAGAGATGAAAGATTTCCGACGATTCATCCAAGAAAACTTTTGAATTTCGAAGCGTACGTGAGGAACCCAACTCAGTGCCAAGTCTTCAGAACCAATCACCGGCGGCGCGATACTCTGTCGAAGTGACAGGTCAAGTTTGCTCGCGCCACCAGCGTGCATCATTGGATTATGATGCACGCGCGCTACTGAATTTTACTATGTGGATTTGCTAGCTATGTTATAATAACAAATAAATAAATAAATAGAAATAGAAAAATGTTTTGTCGCAGATCGATGATTTCCCATTCGGTAACTAGCGCTCTCAGTCTTCCAGCGGTAATAATTTGCAAGATATATTGTACATTTTCCATACGTCTTTTTTATCTGTTCTCTCCTCTTCGAAGGTAATTCAATTCAACAACATAGTGGCAGTGCCCGACAGGCTACAAGCTCCAGAATAATTGTCACAGAAGCGTCTGGATCTGCAGCTGGAAATGGCAAGATAGATTTAAGAATTGTCCACGGTAATACACACAAATGTCCACTGATAATCAAAGAACACGTGTAATATTGAGTAATGGCGTTCTGTTTTATCATCCCCATCCCCATAACCCTTACCAACAGCAACACCAACACCAACACCATCATCATCATCATCATCATCATCATCATCATCAACAACAACAACACCATCACCATAAACATTAACATCAACATTACCATCACAAACACCAACACCATGACGAAACCATCACCAACAACATCACCAACAGCATCATCAACAGCATCACCAACAGCATCACCAACAACATCACCATCACCATCAACATCATTATCACCAGTACCAACACCATTAACATCAAACATCACCATTATGACACCATCACCAATACAATTATCATCGCCATCGCCAACACAATCATCACCATCACCAACATCAACACCATCACTATCACCAAAACCATCACTGCACCATCACCATCATCACCACCATCATAGCCATAACTATCAAAAATTACCACCACCATGCACCAACCACCACCGCTAATGTAGCACCGTACGTGCCACCGTTTCATAAAATTCAGGCAATTTCCTTTATTTGAGCTTATTAAAAATGCGCAGTTATGACTGACTACGTACCATTTTTCTCGTTTATTTTGCTATGTAAAACACCCCGCTATGTTTATCTATTTGCCTTTAATCACAATTAGCAGCATAGGACTGAAAAGGCGCCAAATGTAGAACCTAAAGGCCACCTTAAAGGAGAAGGTCACTCCAGAAAGCGCATTTTTTTATCACTACCATTAAAAAGTATATATGAAGATGAATAACTGACCGTAGTTTGAAGTTCCAAAAACCTTCGTAACCTCGCGAATATTGCCTTCAAGTGTGTCGAAAAAATTCGAATTGACCGCCGCCATTTTGAAGACTACTCAGGCAACCTGGCCGCATAATCGTGATGTCAAATAGTCCTAACCTGAATTGGCGGGAAACGCTGTGTGATTTAAACATAGTTGCTGTTTGGTGTGCCTTCGTTCGATGTTTCGAGTCCACAAATGCGGCCTTTTTGCAGTTCCAAAACTGTTGTAACAGATCGCAAAAGGATAGAAGAGGAATTATATTTCATCGTTTGCCGTTAATTGAAAAGATCTTGCCAAGAAATTCCGTGGCTAGTTAAACTCGGCCGCGATAAGAGATTCTTGCCAAAACCCGAATACATTTATGTTTCTTCCGACCACTTTACGGATGACTGCTTTGAGATTGATTTTAAGTCAGATCAAACTTCTTACTGGTAACACTATAAAAGAAATCAGAAACCTGATGCTGTTTCGACAATTTTTAAACACGAAAAGAGCTAAAGAAGCAAAGGCATGAAAGAACGACAAGAGGTTAGTTTGTCAGTATTCCGAAATGATTCAATTTAATTAGGGCGCTGTGACACTAAAAATGTTTCGTGCAATTTGTCTCGCAAATTTTGTTAAGCCGCCGCGAGACAAATTGAAAGAAACGTTTGCTTTATAGTGTAAAACACCGAAATGCTGCGTTGGGCGCGATCGCTTCGAAAATTAGAACTTGATTCTGTTTCGTCGAACGGGACAATTAATTTTAGGAGGGCGTGCAACGGCAAAACGATGAAATATAATTCCTCTTCTGTCCTTTTGCGACCTGTTACAACAGTTTGGAGCTGCACAAGAGGCCGCATTGTGGATCGAAACATCGAACGAAGGCACACCAAAAATCACACAGCGCTTCCCGCCAATTCAGGTTGGACTATTTGACATCACGATTATGCGGCCAGGTTGCTGAGTAGTCTCCAAAATGGCGGCGGCCAAGTCGAATTTTTCGACACACTTGAAGGCAAATTTCGCGAGGTTATGAGGGTCTTTGGAACTTCAAACTACGGTCAATAATTCATCTTCATATATACTTTTTAATGGTAGTGATAAAAATATGCGCTTTCTGGAGTGACCTTCTCCTTTAAAAGTGTCTTAGACTTGTTTTTTGCAGCAACGCTTAAGCAGTGGTTTTTGTCTAATGGCGGTACTCAATTCAATGTTAATGAAATATATAGATGTTATTGAACTAGCGTGAGGTCCGTATTGGGAAAATATTGGTCTCGTTCTTTTTTTGCAAGTTTATGGACCGAGCCGAAGGCGAGGTCCATAAACTTGCAAAAAAAGAACGAGACCAATATTTCCTAATACGGACCGAACAAGCTAGTTCAATAAAGTTTTTATTATAATGGCTTTTTTAAAAACTTGCTGATAAATTAATGCAACCATTCTCGGCTAACGCGCGCGCGCCAAAGCTAAGCATAGTCTTGCATTTTTCAGGCCACTTTGCGAAAAGTTTAACCGAAATTGTCCGCCAGACACGAGGAAACATGTTTCTACTTAATAGAAAACAATTTTGCAAAATACGGTCCGTATGACCAAAATATCGGTCCGTATTGCAAAATACGGACCGCTCAGGGAACCAATCAGAATGTTCCTTTTCGTCGTGGACCAGTTTGCCATATAATAAAGAATTATATTTTCCTCAACACAGGCAGTCTGATGACAATTGCGTGGGTTTTGTTTGCATTTGTGGGTTTGTTCACGGCACGGTACATGCGCCAAGTCTGGGAACCAACAGAATTATTCGGAGTCAAAGCTTGGTTTGCGGTTGGTATTACTTCCACGAAAATTTAACAAAATAAAACAACAATGAAACTAATAAAGTGTTAATATCGACTAAGAATTTTTTTTTTTTAATTTAGTCAGGGGCAGTGAACTTATATCACATTTACGAATCTTGTTTTCAAAAATATTTAAAGTTTTTGCAGATCTAACATCTGGAGATAATTTTCCCCATAACTTAGGTCCAAGATAACACAAAGAAATGCTTAACTAAGTTGAGTCAGTGCATTTTTTGTCCTCATTATGGCTTTTCTTATTCTATTCTACTTGTTAACTGTTAACAGGTTCATCGGACACTGATGACATTGACAGTGCTATTGACAGTGACAGGAATAATTGTGATCTTTGTTCAAGTAAACGGGTGGTCCGTGGTAAGTTTTACAGCACAGTTTTCGTAGCATTTTCTATGAGCAGGGCGCGCGATTGAAAATGGCCATGCCATTAGCCTTCACTCCAAATACCTGATAATCAACTACATGTACTATTCGTCGGGTTACATGGAGGAGAAATAATAAATATTTTTCAAGTGCTTGCTTTCTCCCTGTATTCTATATGTATGATCCTACGAAGCGTACATGTAGCTACAGAGACGAAATGGTTTCAAATAAAACACGTCTCTTGTAGCAGTTGAAAGGAATAATGAGGCATCTCATACATGTATGAGGCCGATCGTACAAATTCATGTATCTCTTGCGGGCATGGTGACCTTTTTTATTCTATATTTTGAAACATTACATCGGAATGATCAACCATGAAAAGTTTAAGAAGATTTTCACCGTCCACTTTAATTTCCTAATGCCGTTTTCCTGTTTTAACAGGGCGCTGGACCACATCCATATCTCGGCATCATCGTGCTCGTGCTTGCACTAGCTCAACCAATCATGGCAGCATTCAGGCCACATCCGGGTGAGCCAAGGTAGGCCCACGTAACATCTGTAATAGTAGAACAGCAGCAACACGAAACCTACTATCGCCTAATAAGCTTCAGTTGTTCTTCGGGTACTTCAGTTTTTCCTCCCTCCTCAAAAAACAAAAATTCCGATTCCAATTCGATCTGGATTTAAAAGACCCACATAAAAAAACAGGCACCTCTCGTATAGGCGGACACCTGGTTCGCTCAGTTGGTTGAGCGCCAGACTGCAGAGCGGGAGGTCGTGTGTTCAAATCCCGGCCGGACCAACAACCAGGGTCTTAAAATAACTGGTAAGATCATGCTGGCTGTCCTCAACATCTTGTCTCAGTTAAGATGATCGCGTCATTGGGCGGTGACGTTAAGCCATTGGCCTTTTTCTCCTACATCTCCTCGTACCAAATTAGTACATGGGGGACGTTAAAGAACCCACATCACTGTTCGAAAAGAGTAGGGGACGTAGTCCCCGGTGTTGTGGCCTGGCCTGTTCACATGTATTCATGGTTGGGTGGGTGGGTGGGGTGAGATCATGAATGGACTGATAGCGGCTGCCACATGCGCCTTTATATGCTGACGTCCGATCTCACCCCTGAGTTGAATTGTGAAGCGTATTTGAATATATCCATATAGAAAATACGCTATATAAATACCATTACCATTACCATTACACCACACGTAAGCTGAAAGTCCTGGTCCCACTCACATATGAACACTGCATTTTAACCTCACATAAGCGGACAACTCTTCTAAGCGGACAGTTTTTGTAGTCCCAAGGAATTTGTCCGCTTACAGGAGATTCAATTTTTACTGTAATTTGTCTCAAAAATGGTTTCAAAAGTCTAGAGAACAATTTCTCATTCAGAGGCTGTGAAAAGTAACTTTAATTCTTGTTGTTTGCTATTTGTTATGTTTGTAGGCGCAACATTTTTAACTGGGCTCATAGGATTGTCGGTACCACTGCACTGATTCTTGGAGGTACGTTTGTTTTGTGTTATGAATGAAAATATTCCATGAATCATGCAGAATGCTGTCTGGCAGCAAAACAATATACTGAAGCATACTGAAGCTTCGCGCTGACGAAAAGCAGTGACAATTTTTAACGCCCTTCTCGTGATCGGAACATTTGACACTCGATTTAATTATAACACAGCTTTTTCTCCTTGTTAAAAGAGATCATCCATATCTGTAGACTGTTCACAACCACTTTATTTTCTCAGATCGTTGAACGCGCGAAAAGAACCACGCTAGCGCGGATTGCAAGAGGGTGAGGGCAGGGAGAGAGGGAGCCTGAATATATATTTTCATTTTTTCTTCCGTCCACCTCACGTCTCCCACTCCTTCGCGCTCGCTTCGCTCGCATTCTCTTCGCGTTGAGAAAATAAAGAGGCTGTGGACAGTCTAACAATTTAGAAATATCAAAAACTTCAAGGTGATGAGCTTGATATACTTAAAACTTCGGTGATACATGTATGAATGTGTACGGGAATATAAATAAAAATTTCCAATTCGTTCTGCATGTTGTCTTTAACAGTTTGGTCATTCTTTTAAATTTATCGGTTATCTGGAGTTATCTTGACCCTCGTAATAGAAGTAAATGTGACAATTATTATTTATTTTATTTATTTTGTAGTTGTTACAATATACTTTGGATTAGACATATTTGACTTGGGATCCGGAATGGACAAAAGTGGACTTTATGCAGTGATAAGTTTCTACATTGGAGAATTTATTGTTTTCCTGTTTGAAGTGTATCTGATCATTTCCAACGGAATCGCGAGAAGAGGGCTGTTCCAGTGAGAGGTAAGAAATTGCTGCCCTTTATCAGCCTTCTAAAGCGGTAAGAACCACTCTGCAAAAAATTGTTTCTCACGATAAGTCTGACAATTATTCACTTGATCCCTGCTTGAGTGTTTTCCATTCGATTTAAAATGGCTTCAGTCTTTTTTCCTTTGGTTAATAACTGGGCAGTGACAAACTCATACCAGCAGGTCCTTTAAACTTAACTTATTTTTGTGGCAGATATCCAGATGGAGCAGCCTGGACACCCAACTCGAGCTTCACCAGAGCCTGAAATGCCACACAAGGTGAGTTTGATGTCCTTTCAAATTTAATCACGAACAATTTAAAACAAACCTATGGTTAAATATTAGGAACCTTAAGCAACCACGATGGCGACGCCATGGAAAAACGTCACTTAACGTTCATATAAACAACTTCACCATTATTCCAACACGTTCAATTTGTCCAATATCAGTAGCCGAACTGTCCAGGAGCTGAATTCGTATGGACGAAGTTTAAGACAGAGCAAGAAAAATTCACAGTCATTTGTGACCTCACGTTCTCCATAATACCGTGAATTTGGTCATTGGACGTCTTTGTTTTGCAAAGGACGGCAAATAAATGTACCAAAATGAAAAACGCACGTGCAGAGCTATTGTACCATACTAATTAAATCATT
>MU825705.1:0-11230 GCA_029204205.1 Desmophyllum pertusum | reverse complement strand
TCATCCCGCATACAGTAGTCAACACAACCAATATCAACTTGACCCTCATGACTTTCATGAACATGGGCTGCCGCCATTAGATAAGGGGCTAGCCTACTGTTTTGTCATGCCATTGCCCTGGCACTTTCTGCTGAATCTAACTACACTAGAAGTAGAGGGTCCCAATAGGGTTCTTCCCTCGGGGAAACTTCAAATTACACCCCTAAAAGCAACCAATCTGAGCGTGGCTCAAGCCTTTTTTGACCCCTCAAAGATACCATTATACACAATATGACGGTGTTTTTTATTATTTTCTTTGCGTGCAACCCTAAAAGATACCTTGATTGCTAAAAATCAATCCCGCCATCCTGACCAAAATTTTCCCTCAATCCCATAAACCTGGCGGTTTTCATCAGCTAATCCCGATCCTGATTGTAAGATTTTTTTGAAGTCCATTACAGGGCTCGAAATAGCATCCTGCCAATGGCCAAATGGCATGCCAAATTAAAAGGTTTCGCAAGCGAAAATAACGATGAACTGCCAACATGGATAATAAAATGGCAGGCGAAATTTGCTGGACTGGTTTTGTGACATTTTCGTCTCCTATTTTCAGGCTATTTACCTTAAAAACAATGGAGAAATCCCTCGCTTTCATTGAAAACAGCTCGAGCGGATATAAAAATAACCAGGCGTCTGCGTCATCCTGGGCACTGGTCTCAGTTCGACTTCTAATCCTATTTTTCATTGGTGGATTGCGGCAATTGCTTTGCAAATAATGAATCAGAGTTGTTGTTAAATAGTGCCACATGGGGTTTGCAATGCATTATAGGGAGATCACTTAGAGTGTTGTTCATTTTGCTCATTTGCATTCGTAAACATAACAGATTTGGTGATACTATCGAAGGAAAAGGTTTGATGCGTATAGTACGTAATTTATTGTATTGTTCAGGGAGCTCTTGTTTCCAATTACCAAATATTTGGTTGGTCAATCCGCACAATTCCCCGCACAATCAACGTTTATTCCCGCACAATTTGCCCCCAAAATCCCGCACAATTTTTATTTTTTCCCCCCAGACCCTGTATGTCAGAGCCCTGCAGAACAGGCGTTATTTTTTGCGTTTTTTAGGCGGAGCGCGAGGCGAGTGCGGAGCGCGAGTCACGCGCAACGGGAGGCACCATTGTTCGTGCTCTTTCCTCCCCAGACACCCCCCCAAATCCCCAACCAATCACAGCGTTTGATAAAAGTGGCGCAAAAAGGGCTGTTTTGCAGGCCGCATGTGGCGCCAAAGCGTCAGAGCGACCACTGGTGAAGAAGGAATTCGAAGGATGCGAGCCGTTTGAAATCAGCCTACCAGCGCATCGCGGCCGTTAGCACCCTGCCCCACACTTGATTTTTTGAAACTGTCACGCCAGTAAATGTAAGTCGCTTCAGCTGCATTATCGGTTCGTTTTAAGGGAAATTTTTTGGTTCTTGTCACTTCGGTTCTTTAATAATTGTTTAAAATTTAAGTCACCGAGACAAAAAAAGACAATCGTAGAAGATGAATGTGTGGTTCCAGAAAATATCCATACCTCCCCCACGGAAGGTTTTTTGGTTGAACCCCCCCACCCCCCAGGAAATTTCAGTTTAGCTTCATACTTTCCTTTAAAAATTTTGGCTTTTGAGACCCCCTCCCCCTCGGAATTTCCAATGAACCTTCCTTGGGGTGGGTATGGATATTTTTTGGAACTGCACAATAAAACAAAGATGTGATTAAAAAGTTGGCAAAAGCTCAACAATGTATCATTTACATCACAAAAAGCTGCATAAAATATGGAATTGTCACTCACAACATGGTCGAAGTCACATTGAGCGATCGTCACAATCGGCACTTTGCTAATTAACAGATTGGAGACTGGTAACCAGTAATGTCAAATCGCCTGACCCTGGGAGCTCCCTGGATGTCAAATGAAATCAAAAACCCCTCCCCATGGGCTGAGAACTTGTGTCAATGCCTGTGTATGCCCGCCCTGACCTGGGTTGGGGAAAACATTGATAGGTGCATAAATGGTTAGAAATGCATCTAAAGTTAACAAGCATGGTGTCAGCTCATATAGCCCAATGTCCACGTATGTCAACCTTACTGTATCTCTTACCCTTTTCTCTAATTAAAATGCCGAATCCCAGATAAGGCAAATCCTGGATCCCGAAAAACCTATTGGGAACCCTCAATTTACTATTAATTGTGTTTAAATTTTGAGATTATAATTTAATCCTGATTTCAGTGCAGGCAGAGATGGACATTAAAGGACTGCAGATTGGCTTTCTGAAGGAACATTGGTCATTGGTTGGCCAGGTTCAGTCTAAACACGAGAACTTAATTTACTTCACAAAATGTATGTATATAGCAAATAATTCATATACAATAGTTATTACCCTGTTCCAGGCCTTCGGTTTGTGGGGAGTGGCACAATGAATAGCTAGTGGGATAAAAGGTGAGGGGCTAAGGATGAGAGGGCGAGAGGCCAGGACGCCTGTGACCTTTTTATAATGGTTTTCAATCATACATGTATGTTTCTTGCATCACTATGATCAACATACTGTCTCTTGAGCTCGATATTTACGTTACCTCATCTGTTGCCAAACAGTTGGCAAACAACAGAGTTAGGTGGAGAGCTGTGGTTGAAGCCCGATGCCTCTTGAAGGGGCAAAAAGGATTTAAAGTAGTTGTTCTTTATACATTGTATGAAAAAATCAAGCCAATAATCAAGCCAGGTTTCAAGCTAGCTGAGAGGATTACCTTATTACATGAAATTTTGGCGACACTTTAATTTAGCGAATTTAGCGATTTTTTGAAAAATCGCTAAATTAAAATGCACCAAAATTAAGTGTCGCTAAATTTAATCGTCGCGAAATTAACGTGACTCCACATGAGGACAAAATTAAGATATGGCTTGCAGTTTCGTTTGTTTCGTTCAAAATTAAGTTGTAGAACGTCGGTATGAGTTTGTTTTTATCATATTACAGTTAAAGTTATTTAAATGGAGCTGGTTGACGTTTATGATCTGATCACACAAAAGCTCTGCTATCGTCGTAAAAGTAAATGCGTAAAAGTTTTGAATAAGTTCGCCAAAGAGACAGTTCGTGAAATCGCGAAAATTAAGTGACTTATGTTCCAAAATTTACGCAAAATCGCTAAATTAAAGTGCCGCTAAATAAGGATTTTTCAAAATCGCTAAATTAACGTGTCGCCAAAATTTCATGTAATAGGTACATATTTTCCAGTGATAGGTCCAGAAAAGATTCTCTGATCAATATTTCTGTTCTTCACAAATTAAAGGAATCGGCATGTGGGAAATCTTTAGTGTGTTGTTTTCAATGATATTGAACTTCACCTGACCAGATGCAAGATCTCCCACCTCTACCATATTGCCATTTCTCATTAACATCAAGAATACTCGAGTGTTGACAATAACTGTCAAAATTGACCAATTAGAGGATATATCAGAATCTGGTATATACCGGAATGCGCTTTTGTTAAAGATCACAGGCATTCTCTCAACCCCTCTCCCCAGTCCTCTTGCCTTTTTTCCTCCTCTCTATTATTTGTGTCACTCCCAACAAACCGCACATGTTAGCGTAACCTAAGGAGAGGGGGGGGGGGGGGTAGGGGAACCTGCAATGGACTAGCACCCATCCAGGGGGAGTAGCGGTACTCCTAGTCGCTTCATGCTACAGAAATCAGAATAAGCTTCAGCAGTTGTTAGCCCACTAGGCACATAAGACTTTACTTACCTACCTACAGTTGCAAGCCAAAACAGTGTCTTGACTTAGGAGGCTACTCTAGACCTTGGTCACTCTATTTGTCGGGAAAGTTTCAGTATTGAAATATTATTTTTGATCCTAGGCTAAATGAACTCATGCATTTCATGTGAACTCCTTATCCAAAACTCCACTACATTTTGTAGTTTGATTTATCATTGGTTAGACAAATCAGGCTTGCTTTACAACAGAATGCTCAGCAAGAATATGTCTTGTCAATGTCAGCTAAATTTGCTAATAATTAGTAGCATAATTTAAAATTTGATAAAATAATTATAATAATTGACTACATTGTATATAGGTGTGTCAAGTAAGGAAAATCCATTTTTTAAAAATTTATTTAATTTACTTATGATTTATCCATTTGTCTTTTTCATATAGCTACAGGTGGAGGACTAAACCTTTCTACATGTACTTTGGGTTAAGATGGCATCCGCTGAACCTTCACCCCTGGCCAGCTCTGTTGAGAAGACAAAATGGAGCCAAGCTCAGCAGACTCCTTATCGACGGTGGAACAACGGTTCTAAGGAACATTTTTCAATAGATATTATCCCCCAGCAAACCTTGTTGCTGATCTCAATGCCAGTTCTACAACTCTTGGCAACCTCTTCTATCAAAAAATTCTCAACAGCTCTCAATGGGACAAACTGTTCCCACCTAGTGGAGCCACACCAGACTCCAACACATTTGATATCACTCTTTTGTTTCTCCTCCTAACCAACATTTGTGGACTTTCCCCTCCCCGCGGAGGATGGCACAGGGAGCCACACCACCGGGACACCTCTCGCAGTGCAAACCTTGCTCGACATTAAATTTTTCCGCAATGAGTTGGGCCATGTTATCACTACTGGCATTGATACGCGTACTTTCAATGACCAGTGGCAGAAAATTAGTGCAGCTCTTGTTGCCCTTGGCTTGCATCGGAGAGACATTAAAAGATTGAAGGAAGAGCACTGTGGAGAGGAAGACTATATTGACGTGTTGCGCAAGTGGGCTGACAGTGAAGAGCATAGCCAGCGAAGCTGGAAAAACTACATCAGGTCCAGACCAAAGTAACAACAAACTGTTGATGAAGTACATCAGACTCAGCTAGAAGGTCATCAAACACTTCAGGATAGGCAAAAGGAAGCTGAAAGAAGTACATCAGGTCCAGACCAAAGTACAAAAAACTGTTGATGAAGTACATCAGACTCAACTAGAAGGTCATCAAACACTTCAGGATAGCAAAGGAAGCTGAAAGAAGTACATCAGGTCCAGACCAAAGTACAACAAACTGTTGATGAAGTACATCAGACTCAACTAGAAGATCATCAAACACTTCAGGATAGCAAAAGGAAGCTGAAAGAAGTACATCAGGTCCAGACCAAAGTAACAAAAAACTGTTGATAAAGTACATCAGACTCAACTAGAAGATCATCAAACACTTCAGGATAGCAAAGCGAAGCTGGAAAACGTACATCAGGTCCAGACCAAAGTACAACTAACTGTTGATAAAGTACAAACGCACACAAGAAGAAGATCATGAAACACTTCAGGATAGCAAAAGCTAAGTTGGAAGAAGTATATCAGGTCCAGACAAAAGTACAACAAACTGTTGATAAAGTGGAACGCACACAAGAAGAAGATCATGAAACACTTCAGGATAGCAAAGCTAAGTTGGAAGAAGTACATCAGGTCCAGTTCAAGACACAACAAAAAGTAGAAGAAGTAAGCGAGAGTCTTAAAACTTTGCAACAGCAATTGCAGCAGAAAGACTTACAAGGAGAAAAAGCAAAACAAAGAGAAGGACGAAATCCTTAAGAAGCTCGCAAAGATTGATACCTTGACAGGACGTAAAGACATCACGCAGACAGATATGTAGAGGGAACCCGTTTTGTCCATCTTTGCAAAAGTTGAGAAACTGGTTAGATGACAGAAGTTCTCCGAACCGTGTGATGGTGATCAGTGGAAATGCTGGGATGGGGAAGTCTGTAAATCTCTGCTGTCATGTGCAACAGGATGCTTGAAGCTGGAAGGTTGTCAGGAAGCCACTTTTGTCAACATAACAAGGCACGCCAGAGGAATCCCATCCCAGGTGATGCTACAGTCCTTGGCCTGTCACCTGTCTGATTCTTTGCCAGACTACAAGAAAGCTCTTGTGGAAAAGCTGTCAAGAAATCTGGGTGTTGAGATCAACAACATGGAAGTAAAAGATCTGTATGAAGTGCTTTTTGAGGGAACCTCTAAACAGCTTAAATGACCCTGGTTTAAACCTACCTCATGGTAATAGATGGCTTAGATGAGAAGTGAATACCAAGGACGCAATGAACTGCTAGACGTGATTGCCAATTACTTTAACAAGCTTCCACTTTGGATTCGATTTCTGGTGACAACGCGACCAGAGATACAAATCGCAGACAAGTCTGAAATGTTTTACAGCCTCTGCAGCTGGAGCCAAACAACGAAGAGAACTTGAAGGATATTCACCTTTGCTTTAAGCAGCAGATAAGTCATGCATTGCAATGCGAGAATCAAGAAATCATCTTGCAAGAACTGGTTCGAAAGTCAGAAGGAGTCATGTTATATGCTCATTACCTGGTAGATTTATAAAGAAGAATGTTCCGCTTGTTACCCCTGAACTTCTGGACAGTGCCTTGTCATCAGGTATTTCGTCCCTGTTTACCAATCGTATTTCAAGCGTCTGGAGAATGACCTTCGTAAGGAATTGAAGGTCACCGAAGACCTAATCTTAAATTTCCTGAGTGCAATCGTGCGGCTGCAAGAGAGCCTTTACCGCACTCGGTTTTGTTTTCTAAAAATTTGTTGCTTTTCTGGCACGTGAGTCGTCAGCTGGTCCAGGCGAAAAGGTAGTTAAAGCAATTGCTTTGTATATCTTAAACTTCTTCTCAAATTCTACCGCGTTGAAGACAACTGCATTCACTTCTTTCACAAGTCAGTCCAGGACTGGTTGATTGACAAGTCTAGCTACGGGCAGCACAACTTCAGTGTGGACGATAAAGAATAGCCATTGCATCCTTGCTAAGGCCTTTTGCGCTTGTATGAACTTGATGATGTAAAAAGAACGAAAAGCGCCGTCACAGTTGCAACAGTTCAGTGACAACACCAAGTACGCCCTGCAACACGGTGTTCAACACATTGCTTGAGTTGGAAGAAGATTCGAGAGCATACAGCCTAGAGCAAGTTGTAAAGTGTAAGTATGTTTTGGACTTGGACAGTTGGTGTAATGCAAAGCTGTGTGTAACGTTACAGCGGCGTCTGAAGATATTCTTTGCATTCAGAAACAAAGAGTGTACATCGAAATCGGGTGTTTTGAAGAATGCCAGACAGCCCTTAGGCACATTGTTTGTTCCTGTTAAGGCTAAATATAGTGAGTCATTAACGGAACATCCTAAACATTAATTCTTTCAAACCTTGTTGAATGAACAAAAAAAAAAGGGAGGACCAGAATTGTCCTTCTGAAGCGATTGAACCTATTGGAGACTAAGATATTCTGAAAATCGCCATACATGGAATAACTTGCACAAGAAGGATCTGCAAGGGCCTATTCAAAAACCAGGTTTGAATGGTTCAGCTAAAGTGGCTTGTGTGATGTTTCACCACAGTTAGAGTAACATGGTGTGTGAATGTAATGATGCAAACGATTCAGCTGTTGGTCTATACCTACTAAGGTAAGCTAATATGGAAAAACGTCCTGTCATGGCTAACGAAACTTTACTCCAATGGAGCTTTATAGAAGTGATCGATTTACTGCCCTGTCGTTTTAATCGCTCAGTCGTTTTTTTTCATCCTACTGAGGACATTGGTCTTTAAACCAGGAGTCCTGCAGCCATGCTTGATCAACTATTTACGGAGACCGTAAAACGCATTATTTCCTCTCAAAGCAAAATGCATGTTTCTCAGTTTGTTCAATTTCTGAGAGACAGGATCAAGATGCATAACTGAATTGCCTCTGAACGATGACTAACATCCATTATTATGTGGAGTCTGATAATAATAGCTCAGAGGAGATTTCTCGTTTCACCGGGAAATGAAGATGATTTTGTCTTTTGCTTGTGTCTCACGATGGAAGGTTCGCTGTGGCAATTTCCTCACTACTCTACTGGCTCGATTTCTTTGGTCGATGTGATCGTATGCGTTTTTAAAATTCTAGCCACAGACCAGACTGCCCCAGCATGTGTGTGGCATGATAAAGTTTCCTTCCCTGACTGTCGAAACTCCTTTATTGTGGGGTCTTTCTACATTAATCTGTTTAAAAAAAAGTGCTTCCTTTTTTTTTTTCGCGTAAACATCAAAAATGGAAAATCATTGCCAACTTTTTCGTCTTAGATGGTTTCTTTTCGTCCGTCGGACTATTGACGAATGAGCCCTCGGAATTTGAATCGCGTAGTGACCAGCCGGTTTCTTATTTCAGGAGTATCCTATTTGTCCATTTCCCTAATTATCCGTCTCGATGTAATGCAGAATTTTGTGTTTGTGCTAAATAAAACAATCATGTTTTTTAAGGTGTAGATCCTTAGATGTTTTTCATAGATATGATGATTGTACGTTTGCGAACGACAGAGAAGATAGCAGCGAATTGTTTCAGGTAACCCGTGGCGTATTTTCCATGCAATGGCGAAACTGCTTCTTGTTTATGTTTTTAGTTTCTTGTGGAAAATTGTCGCTTTGGACATCCTCACAGTGGCGAGTTTCAGAGGTGATAAAAACTATTGGCAGTATACCTGGCCATATATTGTAGCCTGCTAAGAGACGGTATTCTATTTCCAGCAAGTCAGCAACATTCCATTGAACTGTGGAAGCTTTGACTTGTCTGAGTGTATCTGGAGGCGGACTGACTTGGGGTACATCAATCACGTATTCCCCAATATCAGAAGAAACGAGTGGCAATGTGGGTGGGAAACAAAGTGGACATTCTGGAGCACAACTAGTGGAGACATTGTCCGTCTCAACGATCAAACATTTTCATTGGAAGTTGTTGGGCATGTGACAGTAAAATCGCAGCTGATAACCTTAGCGTCCTGATAACTGGGGTGATCCCTGATATCTGGAGTGGTCCTGGTTCTCGTTTTTAGTCCTTATCACTCGGTTTGCTCGTAATTCCTGGGATTGGGGGGGTCCTGGCCTCTCTGCTTGGTCCTGGTAAGCTGTAATAAATAGCTTAATTCCAGTTGTGGGATGGCGAAAATTGTTCTATGCTGGAAAGTCATATCCGTTCGAATAATGTTTTCGAAACCCGCAGTTCTCCTCCTGTGGAACAGTTTGTTGTAATAAATTGCTGGACAAGTCCTAGATGGGCATTCTATTGATGATAAGCCAGCCATGTACGTCCTCGATGCAGCTTCCGCGACAAACACGTCCCGCCATTTTACCCATGTTTATTATACAACCCGTTGGAATTGTTTTAGCTTATATGTTTTGTCAGTGACGAGGTGTGCCGTTTTGTAAGCACCCCTAATAATGTGGATGGTAGAGAGCCATTGTGGTTGTTGTCCTTCTGACTGTTTTTTATAACCATCAAGTCTGGTGACCTACTAAGTGTAATGGAAGTTGAAAAAGGGGAGCGCTACCGTTTAGCAGCCCTGTCCTCGAAGCATACTCATCGCTATTGGCCTAACGGACTCACAACCCACAAGTTCCAATGTTATTCACGTAGAAGTTGCCGCAAGATAAAGACAGCAGAAAGAGCAAAAGGTCAGCTGTTAATTAAATTAAAGGTTGATTTTTAAAGAAGTTAACTACGGGGAGTTAACTCAAGATATAATACAAACATAATATAAATTAGAGGTAAACACCGGATGACATGAAACTCTCTCCTTTTTAAAGGCGGAAAACTCTCAGGACCAGCTCCAGCTGATCCGCCGTCCCCCCCCCCTTTAGCCGGACTGGTGAAGCATGACAATAGAAATCCCTGACGAAAATCAGAACTGTAACAGAATGTTTGTTTTATAGCAAGTTTTCGTAGAATGTTTATAGTCCCCTTTTCTATGCATGAAACATTTTTTCGTCAGGATTTATAAACCGATATAAACAATGCCGTTGATAATGTTGAAGTTAGTGTTTCAAGGTAGGACAAGACAGTATGTGATAGTATCCAGCCTTGTAATGATATTGTTTGTGCACAAATTTGCATGTCTATTGTCACGCATTGGAGTCAGAGAGGTATTTTTAAACCTGAATTTTGCTTAAAAAGTGTCCACTGTCTGCCTTAAGGAGAGGTTGCCACATTAAAGGAGCTATGTCACCATATTTTAAGGTCATTTTTGCGAACGTTGCAAAATCACCTTCAAATGGAAGAAAGACTCCCAAAATGATAGTTTACATAACGGTTAGAAAAATGCCAAAGAGGTAATAAGAAATCAAACAGGAACAAGGATGGTCCGATGATGGAGAAGGATTAAGAACGGATTACGAAAAGGCGAACTTTGAAAAAATTTAAGCCAATTTTTTCAAAAAGAATGCGCCATCCGATGACGTAGCTCTCTGTTAAATTAAGAGTTAAGTGACAGTACAAATAGGGGTATAGTTTTCGGCCGGACCAACCACAGCTATGGCCGCCTTTTATAGAGATGTGTCCGCCGACGGTAAATTACATACTTTTTAACTTTCTGTTCAGTAATTCAGAGTGATGCTGTGGTTTTTCTTTCCTCCGCCTTGTTATTGAAGATACTTTTCTACTGGTAAAAACTGTCAGGTAACGACATATAGGATTTGACTGTTTTCAGTGGACCTAGACACACCCGAGATTTTTCGCCCCAATCTTCACATTAAACGAACATGGCCGCTTGAATTATTGTAGGAACCAACTTCCTTCGAAAAAAAAAATTACTGCGTACACCTGTTTTCCCCGCCGAAAACGATCTCACCTGCCGGACAAATAATATTTCTAAAATGGGACGAGTAGAGATACATGGCCGCCATTATTGCTTCTTATTATGCGAGCATCATGTTTGAATTGTTCCTTTTCCAATTGTTTTGTTTTTTGCCATAGAATCAGTCATAAAGAGTAAAAAGTGAACATGAGCTGCCAGTTGTATTTTCCATACGAAAATCCCCGGCGGTTTCATTGGAAGTGACACACGTGGTATCCCCGCGATTTCTACATTGAGCATACAAGAGTTAGTTACAGGCGGATAATGAAAAATAAATTAAAGGGAATGAAAAAAAAAAAAATGGGAATGCGTTTTACTTGGAGTTTTCCTTGGTTTGTTCTCTTATGCAAGCTTAAAGGAAAGACCGCTTGTCCACAGCTCTTGCGCAATGCCCATCGGAAAAAAATTCTCGTATCCAGGGACAGAAAAAAAAAAGAAATCACATCGTTCTTTGCTTTACGTCCCTCATTTAGCAATGCATTTACTGAAAATTAACTTTAGTCCTGACAAACTGGTAGATATGACTACATTGATTAATGGAGAGAATACGTAAATATTGAATAGATATTTTCTTTTGAAA
>MU825704.1:0-11257 GCA_029204205.1 Desmophyllum pertusum | reverse complement strand
AAGCCAAACTTTAATTTGATGGTAACTCTGGCCTTTTTAACAAACCTGTTTTAACTGTTATTCAGTTCATCACAGGAAAAGTCTTGGAAGATGGTGTCAGCACAACTCCAACTCGATATTTGAAGTTTTGTTTGTAAATAGTGTTTTTTTTGAATGGAGTTCTTGTATCTAGTTTTCTCACTCGTGTTAATTGTAAATTAGAATTGTAAATAGAGTTTCATTTCTCAGAAATTGTTTTCCGTAAATGAATTATACATTAAGGATAAAAATAGATTTAAATAAACAAAGTTAGCAGAATTTTAATCATGGGCTTCATTTTCTGTCCAGCAAAGCGCACCCCACCTTTCAAGCGTGACCTCCACGCGTGAGTATCACACGTGTTCACACGCACATTCCCGGGAAAAAGCACAAGCGCGTGATTTGGTGCCCCTAGGTGCCCTTAGTACCCTTTCTGCCCCGATAAATGTAGTGGTTTGCAAACAGCTCTGGTTCAACTCTCCTCGATGATGGCAGTCAAGTAACCCCATTTGGCAAAACAAATGTTTCCTGGTCAAACTAAATACATGCAAGAATCATTTGTTTTAGCCAAAATGGGTTACTTGACTGCCATCTCGAGGAGATGTTGAACAGAGCTGTTTTGCAAAACACTGACATTTATCGGGCAGAAAAGGGGTACTAAGGGCACCTAGGGGCACCAAATCACGCTTGTGCTTTTCCCCGCGGAATGTGCGTGTGAAAAACACGTGTGGAATCACGCGTGGAGGTTCACGCGCGTAGAAAGGTGGGTGCCGCTTTGCTTGACAGAAAATGAAGCCATGATTAAAATTCAGCTAAAACTTTGTTTATTGTAAAACATCTATTTTTTTTACCTATGTAGCTAATCTTTCCTGTGTGAAAACAATTTCCTGAGAAAATGAAAACTCTATTTACAATTCTATTTACAATTAACACGAGGTATGAGAAAAACTATATACAAGAACTCCAACAAAAAAACACACTATTTACAAAACAAACAAACTTAAATATCGAGTGGAGTTGTGCTGTACACCATCTTCCAAGAACTTTTCCTGTGATGAAACTGAACTAAACATAGTTAAAAAGGTTTGTTAAAAAAGGCCAGAGTTCACCATCAAATTAAAGTTTGCGCTTTCAATGCGAATACAAAGCTTTATTTTGAATTCATATAATTACAAAATCAAAGTTCCATTTGTTATTCTGCCTTATTTTTCTTATCCAGCTATAACACCCACGCTTTGATGGTCTAGTGGTTAGGACACTGCGTTGTGGCCGACAGTAACCCAGGTTCGAATTCCTAGCGTTCAAAGCATATGCTTTTGATACCTCAGTAACATGTTGTTTGTTAAACATTAATATCTGGAGTGTTGTGGTTTCGTTTTGAAGACGAAGCGAAACAAGTCCGTGTAGCTAATTAAAATGCACCAATTTCCCTCGGAGATTCAATGAAGAAGAAAACCGTTTATTTTCCTTTTGTATGAGAACAAGGCCGTTCCGTTTTAAAGAATGGCGCACGTGATTCTTCATGTTAAAGTAGGCTGGGAAACTCAAAAAAATATATCACAGAGTTTTAAATAAGTTTACGCATTAACGGTTTATTAAGTACCCCAAAAATACACAATCACTCAATATTCGCTCAAAACTACGGAAAGTACAATAATTCGAATACAATCTTATCTGATTGTATTAAATTAAAACACACGAGCGTGTTCACTTTCCCAAAGCTTGAATCGTTATGTAGCTGCCACATTGCGCTCGCGTTTGTTGACACATCTTGCTGAGTTCTCTAGAGGTCGCGACGTTGCTTTAATGTTCAGAGTCTATCTCCCACTTTGGCACTATCTATTCTGCCCCAAATTGTCTTTGCAGTTGATGTACTTTGTAAACATACGATGCGTGTTCCACCCTGTCTTTGCAATTTAGGTCTCTGTAAGCGTTGAAGCATGTCACCTGTAGTGAGACTTTTTCTTCAGGGCAATACGTTGGAAGATTGTGCTTTGGAAAAAAACCTAACATCAACGGGTAGTTCATCGTCCCATCGGAAGAAATCTGCACATTTCTTTTCTTCTGCATGTAAAAATAGGGCCGGAAAGGATTGCTTTTGCGGATCTTGAGACTTTCAATATTGTCGCGACATCCATGTGTATGCAGTAGAGGTAATTGTCCCTCCTTTTTTTTTCCTTTCCGGCTCTATTCGTGTACTTTGTATGTCAGTGTCATCACACGGTCGCGAAAAGACAACTGTTGATATCCGTGAATGCCTATCTTCTCGCGCAGAAAAAGGGGCATAGCTTCCAGTCCACAACATCGAATGAGTAAGGTATACCTGAGGCGGCGGTTAATTCCACTTTCCAAGGTCTTTGAGGCAGAGTCCACACTTTGAGTAACTCATCTTGGAAGTTAAGTGCGTCAATTAAAAAATAAGTTTAGCTCAAGTTCAAGCGCAATCTTGAGAAGAGTGCGTCTCAATCAGTGGATGTTATCAGAGCGGGCAAGTCCAGGGCAGGTCTATTGTGAGCTACCCTGTCCTATTGTCGTTAAGAGGGATCTGCTTGTAACCCGTGAAAGCGTGTTTGACGGTATTAAAAGCGTCCTATATAGCAATATGTAGTAATGCTACTGTAGGGATACCCCACATCCCCCCGACTTCTCATTGGTCTCATAACCACGTGGACTCCCAAAGGTATATAACCAATGAACGCCATTGTCAAGCCCTATCACATTGTGCCGCGATGCCAAAACAGGTATGCCATTCCATACCGTGTCTCAGACAAGAAATACCAATTGGTCTACAACAAACGTGTCATTCCCCGTGTGTATCCCGTGACATTTCAAACTTACCCGTAATGCGCTTACCTTCGCTTTACCGCTGAAGACGAACAAGCCCTCACAAACATTCTCCTCATATACAGTAGCCAATCTACTACAACCGGTAGAGTCGTCAAGGTCAACTTTTTTGATGTTTGTGAAAGTCGTGGGCGCGGTGCGTCACCAGGACCCCCCGGGCAAACGTCCGCAATGTAACTTAGTGCTATTAAAATCGCTTTGTATTACAATCACCGTTGTTGTCGTCGGTTTGTCCGATCCCTTTCCGATGTATTATGTCAACATCTCCAATATACAAAAAGGGGCGGAGACGTATGACCTCATTTGCATAACATGTTCAATTCGCAATCAAATCCATTGAAATGCACGTTGCCAAGGATACGTCAATCCATCAAACCCATTTGTTCTTATGCCCTAATTGAGTTTGATGCGGTACCTGTCAAAAATGAATACCTTAATCTAGCCGATACCACTACTCTCACTTCATTTGACCTCCTATTGTTACTGCGCCTACGTTTCTGCGGCATCAATTTCCCTCGCGTCATTTAGCGCGCGCTCGAGCGCGCGCGACAATACAGAACATTTGCAAAATCTCTTTAAGGCTAAGCTCGGTCGGTCTTTGACGAGTCGTTTCTTCATATAACTTACAAAAACGCGTGGTTGACCCTACTTTTTATGTTATAAAATGGAAAAGCGGGTGGGATGGTTAAGCCTATTAAACATATGATTAATTTTTTGTTGTGTAGCCAAAAGTTATTGAGGACTGTATTTTTGGTATACCAGAGGAGAGCTGTCAGGGGTTGATAATGCGCTACGTTGCGATGATTTTTAATTAAAAAAGAACACATAAACAGTAGTTGTTATATTACCATTTGTTAAAGTATTTTAAAGTTTGTTTATATGTAATTGTTGCTTTTCGTGTATGTCAAGGCAAATTCAAAGGGGAATCTCGCGAAAAAAATATTTTTTGTCTTTTTTTCCCGAGAAAATGCTATTTCAGCATTTTTTCCAGATTGAAGCTTGATTATCTCTGCAAAAAATTGGAGTGGTTACCCCCAATTTTCTTTTTGGAATCCAATAGCTCCTTGCTAAGATCTGCCCTTTTCTCGCATAGTCATAAACCGCCGGCAAACAAATTTACTTTGGTATTCAGGAGGCCACAGTCCTTGAAAAAAAAACATGGCCTCCAGGGTTTTTATCATTTGAATCTCTCGGGAATGGTTGCAAAATCAGCACTAATACCGTGAAATTGGTCATTTGTGCAAGAGGACGGCACAAAGAAATGTACCAAACTGCCAAAACGTACTTGCAGAGCAATAGGCCATTTTCCGAGTTGACTTTTTACCTCTGTTTTCATAAACTGAGGTCCAAGTGCCGCAAACCTTTCATATAGAAAATGAGTTCGATTTGCATTTGAATGAGTTTGAGAAAAAACTCCAACAATTTAACCTATGTTTGTTTTGGGACGTTCTTCGTTGGCCGTCGCGGTCGTAGGTCTCCTACGACCAGCCGTTATTTGTGTCGTTCACGCAACGCTTCTCCCCACTTAAACTGCGTAGCAAGACTATCGCCGGTCCGCGGTCGCCCCCCCCCCCCCCCGCCCCCCCCCTCCCGTGGGTTGCTTTAAGGTCCACTATCCCTAACTAAACTAATTGAGAGGGGGTGAAATAGGTTTGCGGATTGAGCTGGGATTTTGATTTTTTTTTTGGCCCCAAAACCACCCAAAAAAAAAAAAAAAAAAAACAAAAAATTCGTTCGGATTACGGATTCACAAATAAGGGGGGGGGGGAATTTTTTAAATTTCCACGGATTTGCGGATCCTGCAGATGCAGTCGGGATTACGGGATTGTTGCGATTTTTAGGGAACGGATTTTGGATTTTGCTTATTATATTGTTCGGATCGTCGGATTTCAATCCTTCCTTATCAGTCCGGCTTCTCCGTAGCAAATACCATAAAAGCTCTATTTAGCCCCCCCCCCCCTCTCTATTAAGCCCCCCTTATCTAATAAAGCCCCCCCCTTGAGGAAGTCAGATTTGTAAATAAGCCCCCCCCCCCCCTCTCTATTAAGCCCCCCCCCCTCAGCTTCCGTCAGGCTGATGTAAATGACTTTTCAGCAATTTATGATTTGAAATAAGCCCCCCCCCCCTACCCTCTCTATTAAGCCCCCCCTCATCTAATAAGCCCCCCCTTCTTGAGGCCTGAAATTAAATAAGCCCTTAATAGAGCTTTTTTTACGGTATGACTTTCTTACAGAAAGGGACGTAACATTTGGAGTAATAAAAAAATATGATAAGAGTGACTTGACTCTGAAAGATGACTTCCGCTCAGGTTGTCGAGAACGTCAGGTTCACAAACAACAGTCATTTTCAGGGCTACACTCAGCTTTCAGACGATCATTCTATAGAACAGAACTACTGATACTCCTGGGTTCCAACCATTTACTATCAACAATAAATCGCAAGTCATGTTTTGCCTTATGGAGAAAAAAATTCAGTCCATTTGTACTAAACATAAAAATTTAACTCTAATATTATTTCAAGAATACTAGTCGCAAATTTGTATCTATGATAATGATGCGACATTCTTAAAGAAATCAGACATAGAGTGAGGCGCTCAAGGCAGGGGGGATATTCGCTTCAAGGTAGGGATTTTGGTCAGCGTTGATCCAACGTGTCTAAGTAAACTCTCCAGGGATGCCTCACCACCTCCCACCCCAAGGAGCGCGGCCGAGCAAAAAAGAGATGCAATTTCTGACTAAAAATAGCATCTAATAAGTTCGTGATGAGAACATCAAATATAATACCTTTCAAAACAAATATAGAATTTCTAAATAACAAAAATCTACCTCGATTATTGCCAAACTTTTGGCATAATCTGGTTCTGCTTTTAATTTTTTATAGTTAGCGCAAAATACTTGTGACCGAAACGCATAGCAACTAAAAAACTTCAATAGGTACTCAAGTTTCTGGAAAGCGAATTTCCGAGGGCTTAGATTTTAAATTTTCCCAGTAGAGCAATGCACCGCGAACCTCCCTAGAAACTCCCGCCTTGCGTGGGTTGCTGCTCGCGCAACTTTTTCAGCATGTCATTTTTCATCGTCGTTTGTTAACATCATACACAGCGTTTGAGCGTGAAGGTTTCGCGGATTCGGATTATAGCAAAAATATTTCCACGGATGCGACCGATTTGGCCAAAAAATGTATAGACGGATTAGCAGATTCCGCCATACCCCTATTCAACCCCCCTTCCTAATTGTTTTAATTATACAAATCGTGCCTTTCAGACATTTACCATAACTCGACCCATCATGCCAAACAACATTATTACCTTGTTCGGTCGATTCATCTCGGTTCTTGAGAGTTCACACTGAGTCTGCAGTTGTGCGCTTGTTTTCCACGGGCAAGCAGGAAGGTGCGAGTACCAAAAACTGAAATAGTAAAGTAAAACAAGATTATAATCTATACGAAGTAAATAAATCTACAACTGTTTTTACAAATCACACTATTAGATCATGCTAAAAACATAATCAAGCAAATCCAATATATGTTGCTAGTTAAATTTTAATTTTCCGGTTTTAGTGTAAGGGACAAGCCTTTTGGTTGAAGTTATGGTTAGTCTGCAACGTCTCCTTTACACTGATCGCGGATATTGAATACGGTTTTTTTTCCCCAAAGGAATAGGTAATATATTCAAATTCCTTTGGCGAGCATGTCAAATAATTTGATTTACGATATCTGGCTTAAAAATCGCCAAAGGATTTGAAATTTTTCATTTTTCTACAACCAGGAAATAATGAATTTCTTCTCACAGACAAAATGGAATATTGAATCTCCGAGATTTGAATAACACTTGCCGGATAGGAATTGAATCATAGTCGTGGTAGCAATCTGCTTTTGATCGAATAATCATAAATGGTGATGTCAGACTAAAGCGTCGGAAGCCGTAGTCTGCACGAAACGTAACCTGTATCCGCTTTACAGCTGTCTTTATGCCAAGTGGGCACCACACACATTAGGACTCGTAGCCCTGCGTAGCTGGCGGAATATCCCAATCTCGGCGGGCCGAGGCTCTCTAATACGAATTTATTTCAATTATTTTTTTAGTGCTACAGAGATATTTAACAATTTTTCTGCCGAAGGCGAATGTGAATATTCACTGAGCCTGAGGGATGGGGCAGGGGCACCCGGGGAAAATATTGTTTTAGTATAATTTTCAGAGGTGAATATCAAGCAACTACAAAATTACTAGCTTAAACATGAAACTAACAACACACGTCAAGTACTCGCATATTACCGTAGTTACATCGTTTACACCATCAAATTAAGCCGTAAAATACACAAAAGAAAGCACTATTCATCAGGTTGATCATTGCTGATTTCATGCGGAGCAGCTGTAGTTATCGTTTCCTGAAAATAAGTAGCTTAGGTCACTGAAGAGAAGCAAATTTCTGTCACTCCAACCGACACGAACACGGCCGCCTTGGATTGGCCACCACAAAAAATTAAACAAGTTTACGAGTTTTAAATGCGTTAAAATCAATTTTCTTGCAAAATATTTTCCGTCCAAACGTCTTGGTAGTCATTTATATGCTTGTCCCAAAAGGGACCAAAATATATTTTCCAACGCATTTGTAAATATTACATCAAGATTCGTATACCTTGATTTGATTTGTATATATATGTAAACACGATTTACATATAGGTATTTTAAAAGGATTCACATATGCATATCAAGATTTCGCGTATGTTATACATCATTCAAATATGACAAAAGCGCCAACATGACATCCCAGATTCGACCTATGATACATTGTCCACTCGCATATATTACATCAGGACTTCGCATTCACATTTCGAGTCCTTCGGCATATGTATAATCAAACACATTCGCATAATATTACATCCAAGATCAACATGATCAATAGTATACATCGAGATTGTGTAAGGCATGTATGAAGTTAGCCAGGTCTACACTCTGAAGTAACCGCTTGGTCAGTAACAGGCCACGCTGCCTTTTTTCCATTTTAGATGTTGTTGCGCGACAACTAGATGGCGGGTCAGTCCCGTAAGAAGTCGGCCGATGAAGTTAGCGAAGAGAAATTGGGACATCACGATAGTTTTCGTAGTAGTATACATAGTGCGCAGTATCTGGCCGCCTCTCATGTACACGCCCAACGCTAACGACTCACATTGACGTGAGCGTAGCGGTTGCGTGACAGAGAGGGGCCAGAAACTGGACTTCCCTAAGAGATACACTGCTCTTCAAGGAGATACAACGAGCAGCAGTTAAACAGATCACGACAGTGCTCAATTTACCTCATCTGGAACAGAGAAACTCGGTAGAAGATTTGACACACCACGTGGGGAAGAGTGTCGTGGCGGACTGCCCGCGTCTGTCCGGTCTGTCCAGTGGCACCAACAGTCCTGGATGGGATCGGGAGTTGACAAATATCCTGGAATGGACTACGCGCTACATTATAGGGAAAAGGAAAAGGGAATAGAAGGGGTAAAGGGAAGCCCGGTTTGCAAACAAAAAGAGGAACAGCCTCAAGTAACTCTACCGGACGAAAGAGTTTATTCTCCTTCCTTCGCCAACACATGATAAACAGTACCGACGTTTGGACAAAACAAACGTAGCTGCAAGACTGTTGTGCCACTGACAGACCTGACAGACCTGACAGATCCTGACAGTCCGGTCCACGACCTCTCCCACGTGGTAACGGTGCCCCTTACGTGTGTTCAAATCTTCATACCGAGTTCCTATGTTCCAATGACAGGTAAAATTGAGAGCACTGTCGGATCTGTTAACTGTTGCCGTTGGATCTCCTTGAAGAGCAGTGTATACTCTACGTATATTATCACGATGTCAATTTCTCTTCGCTAACGTCATCGGCACTCTTTCGAGGAACTGACCTGCCATTTTGTCGCGCAACAGCTCACATGATAAAAAGTGCAGCCGGTGTTACTGACCGACCGTTTACTATCAGAGTTGGTTCATGACCTCTCACGGTTACATTTCATACATGCCCTGTCAACAATCTCGATAGCTATATATTTTGATGTAACTTTGCGAATGTTGATATACCATATGCAAGACTAGAAAGTGTGAATGCGAGTCCTGATGATCATATAATACGAGAGTGGACAATGCTAATCATAGTCGAATCTGGATGTGATGTTGTTCATATTTTGATGTATACATACGCGAATCTTGGAATATGAATATGTGAATCTTAATACCTATATTGTAAATCTTGTTAGTTCATATATTATACAAATCAATCAAGAGTATATCAAATCTTGGGGACATACAATATACGCATATTGATTGGTATATTTAAATAATCTTGATATTTTGTCCCTTTTGAACAAGCATGCATTTACGCACCTAGGTTCCCAATGCCTTTGAAATATCCCCGTACTTGGAGTGATGTCTTTTTAGAATAAACCAAAATTTTCATTCAAAAGCGAGCACGACAATTTTACTCGACGGTAGAAGAAATGTGGCTTAGCTTAGCAGCCACGCCTTGAAATCCCATATTCACCGCCTAGCGCGGTGAATATGATTATATTCACCTCTGAAAATTATACTATAAACATGGATATACATGACTGCATCTGCTTCGTGACCGCCTCGCTGTGGAGTGTGATGTGGGGGGGAGGGGGGACAAATTAAAGCGACGATTTTCAATCATTTTAGAAAATGCACAGGGAACCCGCATATTTTAGCTGTATAAATATCAAAGCCGTTTTTATAGAAGCGATTTGCACCCGTTTCTTCCAGGCGAATTTCGAACGAGATCGTTTATAAGCCGCGTCGGAAACCTGGAACTCCAGAGTAATGTCTCTTTTTTTTTTCGCCACTCTGTCCGTCACTCGCTTTCGTGGCATCAGTGTTTCTCGCTATCAAGAAAAACCTCTTGCACCTCAGGCAACTTCCAGAACGGCTATACAGCTATTCGTATCGCATCCCCGTCACTTTTATATGGGAGTCCTCCCCCCCCCCCCCCCCCCATGGATAGCGTTATCCTTATATCAACAAGCGTTTTCATTCAAGAAGAGCCAAAGCTAAGAGCACTGAACCAGGAAGTAGAAGTTTCCATTGTGAGTTCACAACCTCTGAACCATGCTTCGGTTCCTCCTTTGACGAATTGAATCCCGAGTTTTAGCAATGAAATACTTTGGAAAGCTATCTTTATGACATTTCCCATAAGCTAAGAGCCCTGACGAAAGAAGTACATTCGAACCTTAAGCGGCCAGCTATCAAAGTCCCAATATCAGTACTGCTAATACTGTAAATAAAACCCTGATTAAGCGGCGCAACCCCTATTAAGCAGCCACTTGCCATTTCCCCGAGGGTGGCCGCTTTATCTGGGTTCGACTGTACAGCTAAAAAATGCGGGTTCCCCGTGGAAAAGGTATAATAAGAATGCTCGAAAAATGTTCTAAATTTAATACTATATTTCCGAAATAATATAAATAAAACTGACTTACCTTGAATCTGTTTTGCGTTATTTTGATGAACAAACATCAAAATAGCGCAAAACAGACTTAAGTAAGTCAGTTTTATTTAGGTCATTTCGAAAATATTTAGCATTTTAGATTTAGAACGTACAGTCAAAGCTCTCGTAAGCGACCACCTCGGGAATTCGAAAAAGTGGTCGTAACTATAGAGCTAGTCGCTTAGGAGAATGGGCTCTCGTAAGCCACTACGGGCTGAAACAATAGAAGCTGGTCGCTTACGAGAGCTTTTAGCTGATAAACGTTGCGATATGTAAATGGTTATTAACAGTATTGTAGTAATAATGTAAATAGTTATTGCCTATCTCAGAAGAGGTTCGCGAATGTACAGCAAGAGTAGCGGACTATCTTGCTCCTCATCTTGTTGTTAGGGATCACTTGTGTTAATCAAATTTTTCCCTAGGAGGAGCCAACATTCTCTAATGATGGATACACTTAATGATTTATCCTCTGTGAAAGGCAGTACTTGTTGCAAGACAGCTGGTAAGCTAAATGTTAAAGGAACAATTAATTAATCTGCCATTTAATTGTCTATCAAGTTAAAACTGTAACTTGACTCGAAAGCAATCACATTGAGGTTGAGGTATGAATGTAATATTAAGAACTTTCTTGTGCCGTGTGGGAGGAATAGGTGGCCTAATGGTTAGTGTACTCTGAGGACCCGGTTGTTCGAAAGCCGATTAACGCTAATCCAGGATTAAAAGTTAATCAAGCTTTAAATTTCTCTTGTATAAAAGTGTTTTTCTCTACTAATATTTTGTAGTTTGACGTTAGTCAAAGTCAAAACAGAAAGACAAAAAAAATATAAACAGAAATCCTCACTGAAAAGTTACAAAACTGAAATCAAAATTCGCGCTAATCCTAGGCCTGGATTAGCTTAATCGTTCTTTGAACA
>MU825703.1:0-11317 GCA_029204205.1 Desmophyllum pertusum | reverse complement strand
ATCCACCTTGCGGCGGGGCTAAAACACAGGTCACGGATCACCAGGGTCACGGGTCACAGGGGTTTTTTACACGGGTCACAGTCCACAGGTAACGGGTCACGGGTCACAGGGAACGGGTCAACAGAATAACGGGTCACAGAAAAAGAGGTTAAATAAGAAAATAGCAAACGTATGGTCGTCAGATAGGGGGACATAATCGGCACTCAGATCATCGTTGGCGTCGGAACGGCCTTACGGCGTCGAAAATTGCTTTTTGTGTCGGTTGTTGGGTTTATTTCTTCGTCGGACGTCGTGTCAGTCTTTGTTGTGGCGATTGGTGTAGTCCTTGTCCGGTACTGTTGTCTTCGTCGCGTCGGCTCCTGTCTCTTCGTGGCGTCAAGTTTGTTCGTGTATTGCTTTCTGTTCGGCTCCCCAACGCGCCCGCTATTCATCTCTTCCGCGTCGTCGTGGTCGGCGTCTCGTCGACGCAAGTAAACGGGCAACCTCATTTCAAGGAGTCTACTCCACTTTCAAGATGGGCGGCTCGGCGCGCGCGAAGGATCCTGCGGACACTGCATGGTGAACTTACTCCACGAATCGTGGCAAGTGTGATTTTGTCACTGAGAACACATCGATCGATCGTTCCTTAGGCTACACTTTGACCAACGGTCGTATAGGATCTAAGATCATCATATTTTGTCAATTGTTTACAGTCAGTCCGCCCTGGCAAATTCACCATCTTGATCACTACTTAGCTGCGAAAATCGGCTGGTGAATATGCAAGGCTGTTGATCATTATATTTCTTTCCACCTGTCTCACGATTATAAATGTGGAAGGCAATAGTTTCAGGGTTAGTGGTTGTTGCGTTGCGTTTGCAAACACAATGCGACCACTTAGTCAGAAAATGTTAGTTCTGTAAGCAGTGAAATGTTACAAAAAATAGTTCTTACAACGGTTTTGGATTAAGTGTTCAACCCATGTGCGACCGCCGCCTCTGTTATATCGTTGTTGTTGTTTTATAATAAAAAGGTTCTGTTATATCGCTATTGTTATGTTTTCTGACGTGATTTACTTTCTTTTTAACTCTTTTTCTATGACCCGTTACCAGTGACCTGTGACCCGTGAACTGTGACCCGTGACCCGTGACCTGTGGCCTGTTACCTGTGACCCGTTACCTGTGACCCGTCACCTGTGACCCGTTACCCGTGACCTGTGACCCGTTACCTGTGACCCGTTACCTGTGACCCGTGACCTGTGACCCGTGACCTGTGACCTGTGTTTTAGCCCCGCCGTCCACCTTACGGAAAAAGATGGGGCTGTACATTTTACCACAATACCTCGCGAACCTAACACAGCCAATAGGCACATAGGCAGCGATATTTTTGCGAAATTCGTTCCTGTACTATAAATAACATTGTGTGTGCTAGGTTTGAGGTTTTTACAACTTTTCTGTGCGTTTTTATGAGCGTTTTTAGGGTTTTCGTGCGCTAAGAATTATGGGTAAACTGAATGTAACAGTCGCCATCTTTTCGGTACGGTGGTTTGGATTTGCGCAACCTCGTCCCCGGGCCATCTCCGCTGTCAAGATGGCGGGTGGGCGCTCAGAAGACCCTGGCGAAGAGCAGGTCACATGACCACAAAATTAGCCAATCGCGAGCCCGCCGCCATTTTGAAACAATTACAATCTCCAATATTTTTGAAGACACGTGACCTGGTCTTCTTTGCGCCCACCCGCCATCTTGAAAGCGGAGATGGCTCTGGGACGATGTTGTGGTTTGGATTTGCGTTCCGTTGAAACATTGTAAATTACATTTGGTAAAAGCTCACTGTTTGAAGTTTTTTCTTATCCCCGATTTGCATTGACAGTTATAAATATATATGTGTAAATTTAACCTGACTAAACAGACGTTGCAACAACTGGAATTTAAATAGTTACCCCCCCCCCCCCCCCCCCCAACCCTTACCCATATTTCAGAACATTTTCCAGACTAAAAATGTTACTTTTAAGCGCCGTTCAAAATAACGTAAATTAACGTTTCTTTTCGCGTGGCAAGTGAGAATTTGGACGTTTTGTTTATACGTTTTGCATTGCGTGCCTATAGCTTCCCCGTCATGCTCCAGCCAAAGATGAGAGCCCAAGATGGCGGCCCGACGATGGCCGAGTTGTTCCATGAGAAAATATTTAAAAAACGATTTTTATAACGCTGACCCCATGAACAGACGATCCTTTGGATTTGCACTGCGGTCAAAAGTAATAAAAAATCCTTAATTTGAATCCTATCAATTTATGACCATTATTGGTCTTTTCTATTTCTGTTTGATCTGTACCCGAGAAATCGAGAAAATATTTTATTTATTATGTCCCGACCCCCATGACACAATTGCACACAAAACGTGAAGTTTTTTGCCAAGTCGCTTTGCTCAGGTTATCAAGAAACCTTATCAATTCACATTGCAAGTAATGAAGATTGCGAGGAGAGAAGGCAACCCCGTTGTACCGATGCGAAGCGAGATGATCTTGACAATCGACAGGTGCGGTTTTTTTTATAACGTGAACTACCGGCTTATAACGGGGAGTAGATCCAATCGATGGAAAATCGTTCTATAGATCAGTAAAGCTAATCGATATCAATCGATTAAAATTAATTAATCGGTATCGGTCAATCGTTGATCAATCCGATAGTCACACAAACACTGTTTTTTTGTCAATTGCTTATCGATATGGCAGACCTGAAACACTCTGATCAGCAGCAATGTTTTTGAAAAGGCCAGATCGCGATTGTTGGACAAAACAAGTCGTAAATCATATTGTGCATCAGTCATTTCCAGCAGTGCCCATCTCCCCTGGGCAAAACCCCTGGGCATTTGATATTCTTTTTTGAAAATTTTGGTCAAATTCCCCACGGTGGGGACATGCAAGCCGTTCAAATTCCCACACAGTCAGGCCAAAAAAAGAAGGCAAATTCCCCACTCCCGGGGCTCATTCAGTTATCAAGTTTAAACATCAATGCAAAGATTAAGGACACAGATAAATTATAATTATTATTTTGTCTTTTATAAGGACAGCTTGAAACAGACAAAAAAAATCGGGCACACAAAAAAACCACTTTAAAAATATTCACAAGCTGTTGAAGCCCTTGCTGGACAAGCCATTACATAACAAACTCTTTGTTATTGTCAATAAAGTCAGCAAACTCGATGCCATGTTTGGGTTGTACGAAACTGCGAGATCGAAGCCACTTGTTGTTCTGTTATTCAAATTCCCCGGAGTGGACTACACGCCCACCCCCCGGGCTGAGATAAAACTCACTAATGCCCCAACCCTGGGAATTTGCCAGCATGTGTAAATGTGCCCGGGGTGGGGGGAAGGGATGGGGGTCCCCCCCAACCCCTCCCACCTTCTGCTGGAATTGATGAACTGACGCATTTAAATTACAAAGAACAAACACAACATATGAACCTCCACCTCTCGAGTGACCACTTGCCCGTTTTAATTACTGTCATTATCACAAATCTTCATCATCAATTGGTCACTCGATTAATTGATATCGATTGCGATCGATTGTCATCGATTGTTCATCGAAAAACAGAGAAAGGAACTACATATACATATTCTTTTAGTTAAAGTTTGGCATAAAGATCGTAAGACAATCTCTGATCCTAGCAGCAAGGATCAGTTTACCATTTATTGTTTATTATCTCAACTACGTATTTCACTACCCTGTGTACCAGAGGTTTGGTTTTCTTACATCATGTTTGGGACTCGGCCGGAGGCCAACGCGTCAGCATGACGAGTGGGAACCGGAAACCATGCATGAAATTAAAAAGAATCTGGCACCCAGGGTAGTATTTCACTGATCCAGGCCTACAAAATTTTAATAGATCCGACACTCCCTCATCGGTTTTTCGCTGTGGTTTTGCTATTGACAAAGTTCCTTCTAATGGATAAAACTTGTTTTACAATTTTTTCTAAAAACAATGTAAACTAAGGTAAAATAATTTATTGTAGATGTTCTACATTCAAAATTGTTTTTTAACAAAAAGAACTCGAGAAAAACACATTTTTATTGCAGCTAGTGCCCCGAAATTGACCTTGCTTCTATGTTCAACTGTATTGTTATGCAAATGTGAAAAGGGCTACTGCACAATGTGTTTCAAAATTGCGGACATAAAGAGCGAAGCACCAAAACTAGCGACTCCCCAGCAACATTCAGGTCACAGGCATTGAAATCTTACGATTTTCCAGTTCAATTCTTGGTTGCAACTGACGTCATCGCCGCCATGTTGGATGACCATTAACAAAAGATTTCTCTAATTAGCTTTATTGTTCCCGTCAGCCAAACATGGCCGCCAGGGTCTTTGTCATTTAAATCTCTCGGGAATGGTTGCAAACCAGCAATAGAGCGAATAAATAAACAATTTCATAATCAAATTAAATTAAAAATATTCAAATGAAAAGGCAATAATCGAGATCATAATTGAATCAAATTGAAGGGTATGTGAATTCTTAACACCTCTCAAAACACTGTTTCAAGGAGCTTTGGTTACTTACAAGACAAGTGCATTCCCATTGAATTTAAGGTGGCTGGTAACGGTTTACAGCCCGTGCGCTTTGATTGATCGATACTACCATCTTATATCAGTTGATGTTAAAATAACATTTGCATTAACAGAAATTCAATTATTTCATTTCTCGGTGGTGCTTACACATTCGAGGGCTGTGAAAGAATATACACTTCCTTAAACTTTCTACAGAGACGCAAGAAATATTACCTGTTCATTCAAAACAATGGCAGAAATCTGGGATTTTAATGTGTGCAAGAAAAAAATTACATCGTTGAGTTATTTACACAGCCATGTTGTTACTCATGCAGATGAGAAGCCATATCATTGTACACAATGTGACAAGGCGTTTAGTGAGTGTAGTGCTCTGCAAAGCACCTCCGTACTCACACAGGTGCAAAGCCATATCAGTGTACACAATGTGACAAGACATTTAACAAGTCTGGTCATCTGACCAGGCACCTCCGTACTCACACAGGTGCAAAGCCATATCAGTGTACACAATGTGACAAGACGTTTAACCAGTCTGGTCATCTGACCAAGCACCTCCGTACTCACACGGGTGAAAAGCCATATCAGTGTACACAATGTAACAAGGCGTTTAGCGACTCTGCTAATCTGACCAAGCACCTCCGTACTCACACAGGTACAAAGCCATATCAGTGTACACAATGCGACAAGGCGTTTAGTGACTGTAGTACTCTAAACAGGCATCTCCGTACTCACACAGGTGCAAAGCCATATCAGTGTACACAATGTGACAAGGCGTTTAGTGACTGTAGTGCTCTAAACAGGCACCTCCGTACTCACACAGGTGCAAAGCCATATCAGTGTACACAATGCAACAAGGCATTTATTGTCAGTAGTGCTCTGAACAGGCACTTCCGTACTCACACAGGTGCAAAGCCATATCAGTGTACACAATGTAACAAGGCGTTTAACCAGTCTACTCATCTGACCAAGCACCTCCGTACTCACACAGTTGAAAAGGCATATCAGTGTACACAATGTGACAAGGCATTTAACCAGTCGTGTAATCTAGCAACGCACTTTCGTACTCACCGATGTAGGTGACTAGTTGTCAGTTAGTTCTAAATGTTTAGAAACCAAGAGGTTTTTTAAGTTTACTAACTTTTTAATATTAGAAAAAACATTTGACTCTCGCGATAGTTCCAAATATTTTGCAGCAATATAAAAAAATTCGCCATCATTTCTTTCTACACAAATATTATACAAGAGTCAGTATGTAGTACTTTTTATTAAAGCATTTGCTAGTTTTCATTGTGTGGATTAATGTTATATTTTTATTTAACCCTTAACGTACCAAACTACGCATATATGCGTAGTTTGGAGTCTTATACATCCAAGCCATTGTGACGTCATCAATGAACACGTGACGAGATTAGTTTGACACGCATCTGATACAGAAAGGATGGATCTTTGTAACCGTGCATCAATTTTGGAAAACTAACAAATTCTTCCAGAGTTATGCTGGAAAAAACCTGTTCAATTTTTGTTTGAAAAATCAGTGGCAAATTTGGCTCTCACACCCAACATACTTCCAGGTTCATTTTTCAGCTCCCTTAAAAGGTTAGGTCAAAACCTTTCCAGCTGATAGGAAGTGTATCAAGCGCCGAAGATAGCAAGAAAAGAAAGGGGGAGTAAAAGGAAAGGAAAAAGGATTAGGAAAAATGAGAAGAAAAAACTTTTTTATGGCTATGCACTTTGGCCAACGATAAAATTGAAACGTTTTTGCCCTAAAACCTTTTAAAATCGGCATTTTTAGCAACGGTTAGCCAAATTTCGGGTGACAGCGCCAAGAAAACGGGTTCCGTGACCCAACAATGCGTTTTTCAGTGCGAATTTTGGTATGTTAAGGGTTAATAAACGTAAACCATGTTTAGAGGACTCACATTAATTGTTTTCCTTTTATATCCCCCAACTCTCATCCCATTTGAACTATATTCCCCCGCCCCCTCTGAAAGAGGTTATTCAGCGGGAAGTTGTACTGTGTATTTTTATCAGTTACGGTATTTTTTCCAAGCTGTCAGATGAAAGCAACACTGACCATTACATGTAAAACTTTCCGTTCAATACTACAGTTGACTCCCGATAACTCCAACCTTGAAGCTGTCGGGTGTTTGAGTTTGTCGAGGGTAAAATTTGTAAGATGACCTGAAGGGAAAACGAATTTACTTCGAGTCACGGCGGGAGGTTCGAGTTATTGGGAGTCAACTGTATAAAAAAACACGTCAAACTTGGTAATGCACACTCGGAGAAGTGTTCGTGAACGGCAATGGTATACCTGACCACGTGTGCACTCCCGCTAGAACTGATCTCTTCTGCAAACGTCGTGGATAATGGAATGATTTGCTATTATTATTGTCGGCTCTCGGGTTCTATAGCTGTGGCTTGGAGTATTGCTACGGTTCAATCCCCGTTTGTCTGGACACCTATAGCATAAAATGGTAAATTAGTCCTCCTTTATATCCTGTATAAAAGAACAAAAAATTGCTACTTGGGACTTTTTTCTTTATATTTTGTAGTTGTTTTGTTAACTTTTTTATTGACTTGTAAGTTCTTTAATGAATTTTATATTATTGCCGGTTGCGCTAGCGCCTTTTACGATAATTATACATTTTGATTTAGATATTTTGCTATAAAACGAAATCAAACTAAGCTCTACAGCCGTCAAAAAACGGTATTGACCCACCTAGACTACAAAATGTTCCTATTTTTCCCGTAAAGAGAGACTGTTTTGCAGCCTCACAGTCCTATAAAGTTTTGTTTTTTTCGTTGGCATTGCGTGCCTATTTATTAGCACTTTGCAAATTATACATTAAGATATTTACTTGTATCAAAGAAGATGAAACTCTCTAAGCTTTACATCCGTCAAATAACGTAAATTAACGTATTTCGTTTTGCGTGTCAAAGAGAGAATTTTGGACGTTTTGGTCAGTACGTTTGCATTGCGTGCCTATTAGCTTCCCGTCATGCTCAGCAAGACGAGATGTCAAGATGGCGGCCGACGATGGCTGAGTTGTTCTGAGAAAAGAACAGAAGCTAACGGAAGATCCTTTGGATGCACTGGGTAAGTAATAAAAAATCCTTAATTTCTAGCCATCATTGGCCATTAGTGGTCTTTTCTATTTTGTTTGTTGCCCGAGAAAATGAGAAATATTTCTTATGCCCGACATGACACATGCAAAACGTGAACTTTTTTGCAGTCGTTGCTCAGGTCATCAAGAAACGCCACATTGCAAGTAATGAAGATTGTGAGAAGGCAACCACGTGTACAGATTCTGAAGCGAGATGATTTGACATCGACAGGTGCGGTACTTTACATGTGATCATCTGTTTTTTTTATCATCTGTTCTGTTTTATCATCAACTGATTAGAGACTATAGGAGTGTTTACTGTTGATCAACATTACGTCAAATTTGTTTTGTTATTCAAATTTGCCAACCATTAAACAAAATAACTCTTTGTTTCAACAGCCACTAGTTCTCTGGTTGGCACATTAATAACAATAAGTGACGTAACAAGAAATATCGCTATAGTCTCAAAATGATAAATGCCGGAGCCGGGGCATTTAATCTCAAGAATGTGCTCTAACAGCTGGTGCACCATACACCAAGTCACCGGTGACGTCATTTTCAGTCACCGGTACCGGTGACGTCACTTCGTAGTTCGTAGAGGTTTATATCTTGTTCGATGGATCCATTGAACAAGATATCCATTGAACAAGATATAAACCTCTACAAACTACGGAGTGACATCACCGGTAACTTGCTACGTGGTGCATCAGCCTATCTTTGGCTTGTATTTTTGCGTGGTCACTTTAGGGATGGACCATTATTTTTTTGGAGAGAGGTTTAAGGGGGGGGTTGAGAAAATATTTAAAAAATTGTTTGCAGAGCCTGCAAAGACAAATTACATTGTTTGCAAACATGATATGTTTAATACATATCCATTACTTGTTCACTGACACCTGAAAAGCAGAAGCTTATCACCTAGGTGATAAGCTTCTGCTGAAAAGCTATTGTGTTACCAAATTCTCAGCTAGCGGGCAGAGAGAGCCAGCCTTAAAGTAGCCTGAGATCCCCCCCCAGGCCCCCTGAAAATTTGCCGAGCAAAAGGCGATTGCCGCAGTTCGCTGCAATGCTTTCGTTCTCGCAATATTTTTCTTCAGGTATGCCTGATCTCAGGTCTAGCTTACGACTAGGAATTTCTGTCATTTTTTTTTGTCTTCAATAGGAATACACACAAAAGGCCGTAATAATTTTCTCGTTGCTACTGTTTCTTTGCATTCTACTGCTCAATAAGGTGAGTCTGCTGCACACCTTTTATCAATGTTTTTTATCGATTTTGTTGATAGTGATAATAAAATCACGAGCTTGTACAAAACAATATGTCATGAACGAAATAGCCTCATGCACGGTTGTGACTACCTCTAAAGAAAGCAAAAGACAGTGGTTTTTCTAAAACTTTGAAATAGTTTTTGTTCATGCCAGAGTGTAGTTTTATATTCTATATCTGCTTGTAATGCACCTAAAAAATACCTGTCATTTTACACTATGATTGAGATTCCGGATTTTTTTAAAGAAAATATTTTGTGGGGAGAATATATGAAAATTAGACATGTTCCGTTAGTCTCTAAGATTTCAAAATTTTCTCCAGCTTGGGGGTCATGCCCCAGACCAGACCTCCCCTAACCAGGCTTTCGCCACCTTTGACACCTCGCTGTAGAGACCCCCATCATTGATGATCTCGACTTCCACCCAATACGGGAATTATTTTCTCCTCAACTAGCCCCGTCGTTATAAAGCTCATAACTTTGCTCGTCATCAATCTCTGTTAATTTAGTTTTATTATAAGATTGCATTGCCTCGCTCGCTGAATGCATAAAACCCTATAAGCAGATCAGATCGCTTGATAGTATTAAATGATTGTTGATGTTTTTGGTATCAGAAAATTCGCCACCAATATTCATTAAAATTTGAAAATGGAATTGGGAGATGGTTGAAACAGACTACGAACGGCGCTTTTTCACTCTGAAGAGCTTTTTGCGTTATGTTATATAAAATCCACCTTGTGTATACAGATGACAGATTCATTTGAGTACAATAAACTTCTATAAAGTCTAAGTATTATTCCAAAAAATGTATTCCTCATGCAATGGGGATCAATAGCAGAAAAGCTCATCAGTAAGATGGAGTCATGCTGTTCTAAGAAATATTTAAAAAAATTAAAAAAAATTGTTTTTGCAAGGAAGGGTGTGCTCTTGAAAATAAAATTGTTTGCAGAGACGCATACAGGTAAAATTTAAAAAAAACTATTTGCAGAGAAAAAATTTCTCAAACCCTTCCCACCCCCCCCCCCCCCCACCCCTCCAGAAAAAATTAATGGTCTGTCCCTTAGGGCTCATGGGAGGTGCGGCATTTATTTGAATCTGGATCACACAGATTTATAGGTTGTGTAATGATTTAAAATTCATGAGCTACCATGCTATTAACACTTCAATTTATCCGTTTTGCCTCACTCCACATTCAGCAACCCACTATAGTCATAGCTTATAGTATAGTAAGGCATGGTTGCAAATATGTTCTTAACAAGCTTATTTTACATTGACGATAATTCACTTATTTCATTTCCAGGTGGTGCTTACACATTGCGAGGGCTGTGACAGAATATACACTGCCTTAAACTTTCTACATGTGAGACACAAGAAATATTACTTCTTCATTCTGAACAATGGCAGAAATTTGGGAATGTACTGTTATGCAAGGAAAAAGTGTACATCATTGAGTTATTTTAACAGCCATTTTAGTACTCATTGCAGATGATAAAGCCATATCAGTGTACACAAAAATTGTGGACAAGGAGTTCAACCAGTCTGGTAATCTGACCTCACAACCTCCGTAGTCACACAAGTGAAAAAGCCATATCCAGTGTCCAACCATGTAACAAGGCGTTTAAACAGTCTCGTAATCTGGACCATACACCTCCGTCCTTCACACAGGTGAAAAGCCATATAAGTGTACACAATTGTGACAAGGCGTTTAGTGTCAGGTTTAGTCTGGCGATGCCACCTCCTTACTCACCACAGGTGGTGAAAAGCCATATCAGTTGTACACAACTTGTCCTATGTAACAAGGCGTTTAACAAGTCGGGGTTCATCTGAGGCACACACCTCCCGTACTCACTCAGGTGAAAAGCCATATCAGTGTACACAATGTGACAAGGCCTTTAAACCAATTCTGGTTGATCCTGACCAGGCACCTACGTACTCACACAGGTGAAAAGCCATATCAGTGTACACAATGCAACAAGGCGTTTAGTGTCAATAGTGCTCTAACCACGCACCTCCGTACTCACACAGGTGAAAAGCCATATCAGTGTACACAATGTGACAAGGCATTTAACCAATCTGGTGATCTGACCGGGCACCTACGTACTCACAGGTGAAAAGCCATATCAGTGTACACAATGTAACAAGGCGTTTAAGAACTCTACTCATCTGAGAACGCACCTCGGTACTCACACAGGTGCAAAGCCATATCAGTGTTCACAATGCGACAAGGCGTTTAGTGACTGTAGTGCTCTAAACAGGCACTTCCATACTCACACAGGTGCAAAGCCATATCAGTGTACACAATGTGACAAGGCGTTTAACCAGTCTACTCATCTGACCAAGCAGCTCCGTACTCACACAGGTGAAAAGCCATATCAGTGTACACAATGTGACAAGGCGTTTAACCAGTCTGGTCATCT
>MU825702.1:0-11358 GCA_029204205.1 Desmophyllum pertusum | reverse complement strand
CCGACTGAGGGGTAGGTGCTTGGACGGTTGCCTGTGGAAAACGCATTGCCGTCCTAAGTCTACAGCACATGATTGCGAGTCCAGCGATGCGTGAAAGACTGCAAACGATTCCAGAGAGGGATGTGAGGTAAAAGGCGAAAGATTTAGCCGTGTACTTGAAGGAAAAACCGAAAACTACGCAACGATCGGACTGTGCTATGTGTACGCTGGACAGCAGGCGACGACTTGAACCAGGCGAAGTGCAGCCTGGGAAATCCCCGAGCGAGGGCGCGCCGGGCCGAGGCTTGGGCTCGTGATCCAGGCTGCGCCTCACTTTCCATTAAACTTCCGCCAACAATATTGTACGGCCATGGAACTCTCGTATATCCCAGAGTCCTCGTTACACTTGCACAGCGGTGGAGCAGCCAACATTGACCACTGGGGGGAATCGATCCGCAATGACAGGATGCTTGGACTTCCGCGTCTTACTGCGCAAGTCAGGAAGATCACTCTATCCCAGAGGTCCTTGTTGGCCGACTCCACCGACTGGACAAGGGTAACGAGGACTCCTGGGAACGAGATTGGTCCCCTCAGTTAGAAAACAGGGAGTCAAACACCTGCGCAGTAGAACCGGAAGTTCCAAGTTTAAGTTTAGAAAATTTACACACCAATCTACTCACTTCCCTTTAATAAAGGTTTTTTTTACTTAATATCACAGCAAATACTAAAACATTATTCCTAGTTAGCCATACAGTTGATAGTAACATGCTGTTTGAAAAATTAAGTGTAGTGGGGGCGAGTGGGGGAGGGGAGAGTGGGGGGGGGAGGGGGTGGGCTGAACTTATCCACTTCCCACTTCCCGTATCATTATACTCCCGGTTCCCACCTATTCTGTTTGTAGTTCCGGCCTCTTTGTGCTTTTTCCATTTAAAAAAATATACACAATGTTTGCAAAATTTTTGAGCTACTTCTCCCGGCATGTACTTTCCAGTTAAAAAAACAAAAACAAAAAAGACTTACCAGCTCCAGCCCCTTTATCTTCACAGGGTTCCCCCCTGTTTCCCCCTCCCCTGGCGCACCCCCCACATTTAACCAAAAACTAAAGCAAGTATAAATTTCTCAAAACTTTTAAAAGAAGCTTAAGTATTAGAGAGTGACCCGTACTCCAGTTTGTCCATGTAACATAGTAAAAACACCACATTCAAAAAGGTTTGATTCTTACATAGCTTCTAGCTACAGTCTAATGCCTACATTGTTTATACCTGCCAACCTCACACGCATTATGCGTGTGGTCACACGCGACTCCTGATTCGAAAAACATCGATCACACGCATATAACATGTGACAATTTCACACGCCTAGACTCACAATTCCCGGACTACTTAGTTAAGATTAACCATTAACGTGAAAAACTTGCGATCCTCAATTTCCACCCAAAATAGTCCAATGAACGGCGACGCTAACTGTCGCGTTTTGAGATTAAGCGTGATCATGGGCCAAGATGGCGCCGGGGAGATTTTTATGCTTCGCACCGGAGGACATTCGGCAGCCTTCGGAAATCATCAGAACATCTTCGGGAAATCTTCGGCAATGTTCGGAAAAGGTCGTCGGGACAATTTTTTATCGGAATTCCGAGTAATATGGTACTGAAAATCACACACAGTCAACATAGGAAAAGTGGCTAGAGTATAACATATGGCATGTCCACCCCCCAAAGTCAATTTCTGTTTTACTAACTGTCCACTCTGCAACAAGCTGGCGCATATTCACGTGAGGCCATATACTGCTAGCAATACTGTTTTTAGAGTTGAGTCCGAGAGGCATAAAACTGAATGTTTCATTGGGTGTTAGAGGATTCAGGACCAACAGCATTAAAAATACCAAAACATCTCACAATCCACTGGCAATGCTAGAGCAGATTAACTAAGTTAACTTAAACAATGGGCAATATACAAACGTAACTACATTGTATAACTACTAGTATCATTGTACATTTCAGGTTTTCAAATATGTCGCTCACAAATGCTGCTTTTAAACAATAAAAATTGATGCACAAACAAACTATTTTTTTTACACAATAGAAGCATAATACAACGAGGTGGTTGAGAGAGCGGAAAGTTGTGTAATACGGCCTGGTATTTTTAAGAGTCAGTTTTTATTTTTTTGAGGCCTTTAGGCGAGAAAAAATAAACACTGACGAGTAAAAATGCCCAGCAGTATTACACAACTTTCCGCTGAATAAATTGTTTATTATACGACATAAATATCTTTCCTAAAATATAGGCTGTCAACAGTGTTTTCCGATAGTGACACGCGTCAGGGGGACTGAGACCCGTGTCAATACGGTCTTGTATTTGCTCTTCGTCATTTGTGGGTTATTCGCACTCTAAAATGCTATGCTCGCAATATAATAAATGACTGTACACCTTTTTTAGCCGGCCATTAAACTAATCCTTTACTTTCAAAAAGCCAAGAGTCCATAATATTCTCAGGACCATGCAGCTGTAAATACACCATTCTAAGTCCTTTGCTGTGATTGCACTCATTTAGGCCCTAAGTGATTATTATACCCTTCCCAGGCCACCTCGGTCAATCTGATTTTTCGGACGGAGTGGCGATATAGTACAGAACACAAGGAATGAAAAAACACAATTGCCAGAATAAAGCCACAGAATCTAAAAATAAAAACAGGAAGCAAGAAACAATAAGCTAGTGCGAAGCAAATAATATTGGTTACCTGAGACTAGTGATCAGTGCTTTGTCTTTCTGAAGCTGCCTCTTTAGGAGGTAGGGCTGGGTTTGTTTTTCAGATTTCATGGGTTCTATTAGGACCCCCTTCCTCCTCGAATAAGCGCGTTGGAGCACCAATACCATGAAATACAGTTAGCACTAGTAACTACAGTACATGCAACGTAAATATTACATTCTCAATTTTAGTTTATAACAGGCTAAAATAATAAAAAAAGTTGGTTTAACCCATTAGACTACTGCGGCTTTTCCAAAAAACGTCAATCTAACCTCCCAGATGCCTATTTCTGGCCATTTATCGTCAACAGTTTTAATAGTCACAAACTGTCCTAAAAAATTAGTTTAAAAAAGAAAAAAAAAAAAAAAAACTACACGGCAACTAAACATCCCCTTCTAACGTAGAAGCAACGAATTTAATATTTTCCTCGGGCATGCGCAGAAATCAAAATTTGGACATAGTTTTGGGTTTGAAAAACCCACCTGACTTTAGGCTTTTCTTTTCCTTTTATTTTTTTTGCCATTCTCGCTCTCCTTTTTCTCTCATATTATTTTGTGGTTTTGTTGGCCTTTCAGTCGTCTTTGTTCACGTTGAAAAAGTTTTAGCCTAAACGTTGGGAAAAGGAAATTGTTTTGACAAAGAGTGTCAATGGTAGTGAAGGTCGCGTTTTTGGTGATTTTTGGAGGAAAAATTCCAAGTTGTTTTGTGTGTATCTCTGGTCCAATTTAACGTTTCGTGCTCGTTAAGGCATGCTTTGTTAGACATTTTCCAACTCTATCCGTTGATTATCAAAGACATCCTCTGGCGTGAACAGTGATGACGTCACAAGTGGTACAAGTCTGTGGTCTCTTCTTGGCCGTTTATGGCCGGTTTTAGTAGTCAATGTGTTAATATATCTGACCAGTGAATTTTTTAATTACAATATTATGCCGTATACTGATAATCACAAATAAGAGTGGTGGAGGGAGGTGGGGGAAGGAATACTGAGGAGATCAGGTCCAATTACGGAGTTCTAAAACACGGAAACAGACAAAGTGGGCTGCCATCCCTGAGATACTTCGCCTGTACAAATGCCCTCTGGAGTACATGTAGGATCAGTATATTATTAGTTTGTTTAGAAGTAATTTCTTTATACTGCAACGACTTACCGCAGCAATGATAAACTGTGCATCTTGCTGAGTCCACTGAGACAAAAGAGCAGAGGAGAACAGGAAAAAGAAGAAGTAGGACAGGGAGTAACTCAGCAGAAATATCCACTGTTGATAAAAAAAATGCAAAGAAATTATTAGTTCATTGCTTAAATCATTAAAGGAGGGCCAGGGTGAACCTCCCACTTCCCATATCTTGTGCTCTCAGTTCCCGCCTCTTTCATTGTGGGTCCCGCCTCTTTGTACTACAGTAAAAACCCGTAAGTAAGAACCTAGTTTTTAAGAACCTGTTAGGCTAAAATTTGAAACAGGTTCTTATTTTCTAAAATCTATATAAAAAAATGTGTACACTTGGGCAAATAAGATAGGTCAACATTTTGGATCCTCTTTGGAGACACAGTCAGTCATTTTTACATAAATACTTACTTGGTATGCAGATTTTATATAAGGAATAGGCTGAATACCACTAAATTCTATTAGCTACAATTGTAATTTTTTTCTTCAGAAAATAAGAACCTATTTAAGAAACCTAAATAGCCTAAATTGTGACTAAGTACCCATTCTATGTAAAGAACCTGTTTAGGCATAACTTGGGAAAATGCAGGTTCCTTACTTGCGGTAGATTTATTACTGTTAATTTCTATTGAAAAGTATTCTGTGATCATTTTATTGCGGAAAATGTTTTCCCTATTTCTCCCAGTTCCCTGCCCACCTTGAGAATTAATCTGCTTCCGCGCCCCACCACCACTTTACTCACAGCTAGTTACCCACCGCCTGTTCCCACTATTAAATAGATCCAGACCTTGGATGACCAAAAGAATTTTCTGATACCTTAGTCATGTACATCGTACATAGTATCTTCATGTACATCCCCAGTACATGTCATTTGAACTCAGAACCTATTTAAAAAGTACTTCCTGTGGTAGAGAGTGAGCACTGTTGACAGCTAGTAAAGTGTCTTGAATTAGCATGAACACACAATGACCCCAAGGTACAGTAGTTGAGCTCGAACCCGGGATCGCTGAGCTAGAACCCGGTGAATCGCTTTCGATCGTGGAGTCCAACGCACTAACCATTAAGGCCCAAGAGCGCACCTCCACTACAGAGCCAATATTTCCTTTAAGGAGAATTGAGCACTGTTGAACAACTTGGTGCACCGAAATTTGGGATAGAGTACTGTACAATACATAGATGGTTATTGGAACTAGCATGAGGTCCCATCATTGGGGAAAATATTGGTCAGAGTGTCTTGTTTTTGCAAGATTCTATGGACCGAGACCGAAGGCCGCAGGGTGAGTCCATAAACTTGCAAAAAAAAGAAACGAGACCAATATTTCCCAATACGCGACCGAACAAGCTAGTTCAATAAAGTTTTAATTATAATGCGCTTTTTTAAAAACATTGCTGACACAAATGTAATGCAGCTATGTGTTCGAGCTAACGCTCACGCGCACGCCAAAGCTCACGGCATAATTTCTTGCATTTTTCAGGCCACTTTGCGAAAGTTTAACCAAAATTAGTCCGCCAGACATGAGGAAAAATGTTTCTACTTAATAGAAAACAGTTTTCTTTTATTCAAATGTTTCATAAAAGGGAATTCGGCGAAATGGAGTTTGTGAGCGGTCCATCTTCAGCGGTCCGTATTGTGTAAAATTTGTATCAACCGCTCAGGAAACCAAATCAAGAATTGCTCCTTTTCGTCGTGGACCAGTTTCGCCATCTATAATAATACAATTATTACTAACAAAATTATTTCTGTAAGGACTGACCAGTGAATACTCGCTACTATGCCAGACTCCCCATGATTCTTGACTTTACAGCAACCAATCACATGGAAAGAAGATTATGAAAAATGCTCCAATCCAAACACAGAAAGGGGGGGCCCCCCCCCAAACTGCACGGACGATGGGGGGAAAAAAAAAAAGAAAAAAGCCATTTAATGAGAGAAGAGACTGGATGCTTCATGCAGTTCAGGACCAACACATAAATGCAATGAGGCCAAGAACCCTGAAAATAATTACAATGTACACAAATCAGAAATAAAAATGTAAGAAAGTTGTTTTATAGACCTGGGCCCGGGTTGTTCAAAGGACGATTAAGCTAATCCAGGATTAGCGCAAACTTTGATTTCAGTTTTTGCAACTTTTTCAGTGAGGTTTTGAGTTTATATTTCTTGTCCTTCTGTTTTGGCTTTGACTAATCTTAAAAACTTTGGCAAAAACATTGACAGAAGAAAAAAAACAACTTTTTATACAAAGAGAAATTAAAAGCTTTACTTTTAATCCCAGGATTAGCAGGTTAATCGGCTTTTGAACAAAAAACCGGGGCCCTGTGGAATTGTTAGAGCGAAGAGCTAAGCCTGGTTGCAGGGGGAGGGTGGGGAATGATTCCTTGCGGGCCACTTACATCTAGAGATTTGAACCAGAATAATTCCGTACTGAAGAAGTCACCTCAACAGAGATCCGTTTGTAAGTGTTCTTCTGATTGCGTTGTTGTCTGCTAGTGCTTTGTAAATTTTTGTGAGTAAACTTGTAACAAAACCGAATCAGAGACGCTCGATAGTGCTTACAGTATGTCATCGACAGTACGGGATTTTTGGGGTGGAATCAAAAGAGAAGAATTGTAGTGAAGCTGTTGAGAGGCCCTTAGCTGTCGATGATTTAATATACAGTCCTTGTGACTGTGTGACTGCCGTTTCCTGTGCATTACTTACTGTTGCGTTTGTTACTATGCGCTCTTAATTGACAGTTTGCTAAGGGCCACGTGTGATGAGAAATAAAATCGAAGTAGTACACAAGTTATATATTTAGCTTTTCCCGAGTTTCTTTTTTCTGAGTCTTTATTGTGAACCAGCTACATTATACTATTGATCAACACATCATCCCACGACAGTCCTTCTGAGAACAAACATGGTGACTAGGACCGGTGCAATGAACAACCGTTCACTTTTGTCAGTTTAGTAAAAAATATTATGTCTTCAAAGTTGTTTGAGCTTCTTGACTCAGTAAAACAAACACACCCAAAATTGTTACCAATTGATTCATTGAACTTTATTGATTTTATATTATAGGATGCAGATTTTTAGATCCCCATCTGCAATATGCGTCACAGAAAGTGCCCCAGCTATTTTAAATCACCGCTATTTTAAAAAAAAATACTTGACAAAATAGCTGTGTTCATTAGCCATGTTTTATTTATCCATTATTGCCTGGACACAAATTGCATTTTCAATGACCGTTCCTTACGTACAATAAATTGATCAAGAGTTAATAATTGTACTTAATGCATATTTATTATCTAATTTATAAATCCATCAAAATGTATGTGATGTTGCTTGTAAGATTTGGAAGATTTCAATTCAATTGCCCTCAAAAGCCCAAACTGAAATACATTGTAAATTTTAATACTTTTCATAACATGATCGAAGGAAAAATCTCGAATAATTCGAACCACGTATAAAGTCGTATGTTTTCAGAACCACGCGAAATTTCGCAGTTCACTAGTGCAAGAACACTTATGTTTGGGGTGCGGTGTAAATCACAATAAATGCTCAAAAAATACCTGAATACCTCAAAATATCTCCTGTTAGACAGTAAAATACCCTAACTACAACAAATGAAAAAGTACACATGTCTAAATCTATAAAATTACCTTTAAGCTATCGAAAGTACTTACTATAATATCAAAACTAAGCCAGTTAAAAATCGTTCGACTTTTACTTACGAACTGGTAACAAAAACAGGATTCATTCGAGTGAAATCAGAAAATACGTTTTACATCCATAGCTATTCGCCTTCCAGCCATCGTTGCAAGTCAAATCTGTAGAGAATAGAGAATCAAAACATAAAGTGTGATAAATTATCCCAAAACTGACAAGCCCTGTTGGGAACGTTAAATTGCGAACAGAATTACAAACCAATGGCGCTACTAAACATTTGAATCTCAGCGCTTGAGCCGGCATCCGATAATACTAATATCGTCGCATCGAGTGTCGATGGAAAAAAACTGTGTGTGTGCATTCAGCTAAACTAAATATATATATTCTATGATGTGAAATGGCAGCTTATCATTCTTACAACGAAGGCCCATTTTATAGAACTTTTTGCAGTACAACCCCTGAAAAACATGGTGAACTCTCTAAAGCCAGCTAAAAGCCGATGGCATTTTCGCTGTCAACAAAATTCAAGCGTACCCGACGCTGTATTCATTCTGTATCGTTACAACCACTATGAACGTCGAAAATAAAGATTCGCATTCACAATAGAGGTTCAAAGAACATTGTAAACTGAACACTTACCGTAAGGTTACAACACAAACAGACGCTCCCCAAGCACGCGGACAAAAACGAAAAACGTTTGCCCTCTGTGAGTTCAAGCAGCTGGATACCGTGTGAAAATTTCTTCTGGAACCAAACAACACACATACAAGCGGAAGCTGCCATAATTAGCATAAATTACCTTTTCCTTTTTCCAGGGGGGGGGGGGGGGGAAAAACCATTAATTTGAAAGCAGAGATGAGCCTCGGGCATGAGGTGGCGTTGCGTGACAGAGAGGGGTCCACGGAACTTGGACTAGGGGATGAGGGTTGCATAAACAGGCATAAAAAAAATAAGTGCAAAAATTTCGCAATTTGTAATTTTCAACAAAAGCACAAAGATACATTAAGGGATGAATTAAAAATTGGGAGTTTAAATTCTATGTAAATTATTAGTTGCTATTGTGATTCAGAATTGGAACATTCTGTTCTTACGTAATATTTCAAAAACGAAGTGACGAGTGATTTATTCGGCGTTCCCAAACCCCCACCGAGAAACCAGATGTAAAGCACGACGACGCATTTTATTGTTTTCGAAGATGTTTGTGGAAACCCAATGAAACACACACAAAACACCTTGAAAAATTACTTCTCCCAAACAAAGAAAGTTACATCAATCTTATCCCTCTACTGTCCTCTGATGTCCTAGTACAGGGAGGTTCCAAGCGGTCCAGACCGACAAAGTAGCAAGCAGAAGCGATGCGACGAAAACGCTCGTCTGCGGACGACCTACACTGTAGTTAAACACTGGTAAGACGCACTATAAAAGGAGAGGTACCTAAGGTACCTAGAGTTCATTTGTCAATCAACAGCGAAACGGAGACAATAGCTGAAAATTAGTCGTCCGTAGAGAATAAATAAAGTAGTTTCGGTTTTTCTTTCTATAAATCATTCTAAAGCCCATGGAATAATGACTAGTTTCTTGAAATATTTCGCGTGTGCAAGAAGAAACAGCAAAAGAAACATAGAATATTATCGTAAACTAAACCGTGCGTGTTTACGCCGCGACACAAACCGCGAAATTCAAACTCGGTCATGAAAGTTTCATATTTGAAGTACATAATTTTGAATTATCTGCCTTCTAAAAGTTTTAATTCACATCTTACCGAGAACCAAAACGTGGGAAATTTGAGAGACAGGAGAAGGTTTATGTTCATATTCTTTTGAACAGTGCGTCTTCGTGTTTAAAGGTCAAATTGCAACAAAATTTTAGTAAGATTAGTTTTAAGTCTAAATAATAGGGAATGTTATGAATAATCATATTCTTAAGTTTGAAACGAGTTGGACAAAACGTCGTCGAGATATTCGACTTTGAAAACCGCTTTTTTTTCGCTTCCACAAACGGAAGGGTTCGGGCAAACTTCACCGGAAAATTGTCGGAAATGGAAAGCTCACCACATATGACGTGCACATTACACGCGCGAGTCCACGAGAAGAGCGAGGGAAATTACCAAAATTCTGCAGTTTCAAAACATCAACAAGTATGTGGTGTTTTGTGCTGCTTTTAACTGTAGTAAACATGCTTCAAAATCAGGGCGTTAAGCTTTTTTACATTCCCTAAAGACGAGAAGCAGATGCAAGGAAGGGTTGCAGATAATTGAAAAAAAAAAAAAAGAAAGATTTTCACGCCAAACTGAAGCATCTCGTCTTTGCTCCGTGCATTTCTCCCCTGAAAGCTTCGAGCATAATCTTGAGTTATTAGGGCACACTTCGGATCTCAGTTTTCAAGCCACGAGGACTTCGACTCTGAAAGCTGATGCTTTACCGATACCATTTTCAACTATGCGAATAAAGCGAAGTAATGACCCAAGAATGTCCTCAAAAAAGCACGACGAACACCGAATGCGGTCGTTCACGACGTTCAGCCTTTGCGAAACGCAGAAGCCTAAAGGTATAAAGTCGCAAACTTTCTTGTATCAGGTTTGATTTGACAGATCCACAAACTACTTTTTCTAATCTGAGCCTACAATAAAAAGGCCGGCAAATAACGGTTTTTATTTGTTTCCTACTTGCATGGTTCTGTGATGCTAGAAATCTTGAAAATCTGTTTCGCAAGGTCGCTATAAACACTACCGAAGAAATAACACTTATGTTAATGAATCCAAAATAAACAAGAAAAACTCGGACGATTAATTTCTTATACCGAAAAATATGTCATATACAGAAAGGTACGTAGCTGCGAAGAACAGACGATGGAGCCACTAAAATCAGCTGAAATGAGAAGCTATTTCAAATTAAACCCAAAAACATTTCAAAGTCGCAACCGGCAAATTTTAGGACACTCTTCATTCTCCAATACTCAGAAAGCATTTTTCGAGTAAAACTGTTTCCTAAGTTTTCTACCAATTTCATTTACCATGTTAATCTAATTTTTGCATCCCGTCGGGTGGCAATTTACAATTTTCATTTTATGCGAAGCCTCGCCAAACTCAATCAGTTCAAGCTTGCATTCCAATTTCAACGTACGGCGCAACTATAAATTTATACTAACTTGACCGAGAATGATTTTCTGCCGGGACTACCGGCATCACTAGGTTCTTGCTTGCAATGAAACTTAACGGAAGGTTTTTTTTTTTTTTTTAGTAAAAAGGAGAAAACGAAAAGCAAATGCATTAAAACTAAGGAATTGAGTCTAAACACGGAGATTGTAATTTAAAAAACCGTAAGCTAGCTAGCGCGGGCGGTGAAACTCAGGATTTCCAAAACACCAACCCACACCTCCCAAATTCTCTCGGTTTAAATCAAAATGAGCACTCGGCTTTTTGAAGAAATGCAAGTTCTGTAATATCCACTGCGTAGTTCTCCATTCACGTGTCCAATGATAAGAGAGCAATATAATGTGAGAAAAATTCAGTTAAAAGCTAGCTTTCTTCGCCATCGACCTTCACACGTTGCTGAAAAAACACGCGCGTAGAAAAACAAGACTCACCACATCATGACATCACAAAAACAGCAAATTCGTTTCCATTCACAAGCGCGGTCATTCCTGGTTCGTTTTCGTTAAGCCGTCGGGAAATTCTCGCGAAATTATCGAATTTCGTGACCTTATAAGCGCACACAAAATACCCCAAAGCAGCTTTTGCGGGTTGAGTATGATTGATGCTAGTATAAAAGAAACAGGTTTCGCCCCGACAAAAGAAAAAAATGCCAAATTTCGTTGCATTTGACCTT
>MU825701.1:0-11396 GCA_029204205.1 Desmophyllum pertusum | reverse complement strand
TATTGGATGAGTTGAGCATGATAAAGTTTTAAAAAGTAATACTAACCGAAGTTTAGTTTTAAGTGCAAGTTTTTAATAAAACAATTTATTCCATTCGCCCTTGTTGGATTATGAGAGGATTATAGGCTCAACTCGCGCTACGCGCCTCGTTGTGCTTATTTATCCTCTCATATCCAAACGCGGGCTTCATGGAAATATTGGGGGTTTTAAATCACAATGGCTCTAGATTAGTCATGAGAAAAAAGAAATCAAATGTGGCACGTCACAGATAATTTCACTTATCAAGTCCTATTTATGACGTGCACAATGGAAAGAAAAGTAAGCAAATTGTTTTTTTTAGCTTGGATTGATGCTTTGAACTTTGAAGCATTCGCTATTGAAAGTTCTTTTTTGTGTTTTTTTTTGTTTTTTTTTTTTTTGTTGTTTTTTGTCACCCCCCTAAAAAAAGCAATTCTAAAACAAATATGGCTGAAGTGGCTCCCGCGGGAATCCAATTATGTCGCTGACTGTAAACTGGCATGTCCCGAACAAAGGAAACTTCTTAATAAAATGCAAACCTAGCAATCGAACCTGTTACGGTAGGAAGAATCATTAGTTGTTTGAAGTACAGTGACGAAATGAAGAGACTGTTTGAACCAGTTACCATACAAGGTGAAACGGACTGGTGTCTAAGAACGCGTTGACAACGCAGAAAAAACAAGTAGAAAGGGTTTTCCCAGCGTTGGAAGACAAATGGCGAGGAAGTATGAAGAAAAACTCAAACTTTAAAGCGGCGAAATAATTCACTGGAAGAGAGTAATTGTGGAGGGAGAAGATCCTTAAGAAAAATGAAAATCAGTGCTTGAGGGCCAGGAGATGTAGAAAGTTAACAGCTTAATTCGTTACAAGAATACTATTAATATGTTAACGAATTAACAACCAACAGCTGGCGATGATGTTTCTTTAGTTCTTTCGATCTATTCCCCATTATTACCAAATCCAGCGCGTTTATGATCGTTTTATCTGTCTCAATTTCAACTGATTACGAGGCGGGGTGCTGTCAAAAACTAACTCGATCAAACCTGGTTCGTAGGCAACAGCTTCGATCTGAACCTCTGACGGAAGAGATGGCTTGTATATATGTCACAATCCGTTACCACCCTACCACCCCTATTGGAACGTGTTTAATACTACCGTACTCAGGGCAGCTACGTTATTGCATGAGTGTTTTATGCTCTTGGCTTGGATCGATCAAAAGCTTGTACGACCGTATCATGACAAGGCGGGAATACTAACTCCTATTCGGTAGATTTTGGTGGTCTTCCAGTTTCTACTATCTTTGTTATTAGTGTCTAAAAAGTAAACTTAAGCATTTAATCTGATGCTTATTTACTCAGCGACAGTAATAAATTATGTAATCCCTTCTCAAGACAGCTAGTATGCAACTAAGCTGGATAACTAAGACTAAACATTGTATTAGAACATACATGTTTTTCTTCATTACTTCGGGAACATTTGTTTGTAGTTCCCCACCATTTCCGCTTCAAACTGGCAAGGAAATCGTTCTCAGTGATAGGCGCAGTAATGGCCACATCACGGGGACTCTTATTGAGACGCTGGCGTTAAATTTTGAAAGCTAATTAAGGGAAATGTGGTTCAATCGAAAGCAATAGAGAAAATGGCCTAAAAATGTCCAGAAGTGGCTTCAACGTTTTACTTGTTTACTGACAAACTACTTTTTTTGAAACGTATTTTTCGCCATACGGCTTTTGTAAAAGAAGCAAGATATCAATTAAACAGTTAGACTGCGAGCATTCCCTCTTTTCTTTCTGATATCGAGCGCGAAAGCGCGAGTGAGCGGGAAATCGAGCGCGCGAGAGCGGGAGATGGGCCGAGCGGAAATGAGTCACGAAGTGAGAAGAGCGAAAGATTAGATAACCTGGGTGCCAGATGCTTTTTCTTGCGCGGTTTCCAATTGAAAATTAACTTTTAAAATAACAAACTCTGCCCTTTAGGTCACGTACGGCCAAAAATAAACCAGCCCCCGGGTGCGAAGAAAGGATTCTTGTTACACACGCGACTCGTGAGTTTTTGCGAGGTAATTGCAGCGAAAAAATAACACTGCTTGTTTTGTGTTGAGTTAGTCTGTTCACAGCCTCTCTATTTTCTCAGATCGTTGTAGCCGCAAGGGTGTGTGTTGAGTACGATCTTAGATTATGAATCAATCAACGAAACTCAGCGCTATGTGGAAAAAGCTGTATTCATGAACTGAACCATCAGCATTTGTTGTCGCCAATGTCGGAAAGTCCAAAGACTGTCTTTATCCTCGTCAGCAACCTCAAGCCAAAATCGTTGGACGATGCTCTTCTGGCGAACAATGATCAGATGCGGAGTAGACCTGTGATCCGACTCTATGCGGATCGCTCGAATCTTTAATTTCACGTTAACAAAACTCTGATAAATCATCCTCTTCCAGAAGGCCGTGGGAAGAACGGCCATTACATCCTTTCCCATCAGCTAAGCTTCGATTGCCTGCTTCTGTTCTTCCTTTAAGCCGCTGTAGTGTCAACAAGTCGTCAAGAGTTGTCAAGAAGTTATACTAATCAAACTAATCTGACAGTCGTCCATTGTCTAATTAACCAATCCGAATTTTCCGTTGTCTGTACAACGGGAAATTCAAGCACGCGTCGGATGCAGAAAAGCCGGCAGTCCCTCTATCTTTCGCTCTTCTCACTTCGTGACTCACTTCCGCTCGGCCCATCTCCCGCTAGCTCGCGCTTCGCGCTCGATTTCCGCTCACTCGCGCTTCGCGCTCGATATCAGAAAGAAAGAGGGACTGCTCGCAGTCTATTAAACAGTGCACCATTGTCGTTTTTTTTTTTTGCGCTTCTATAAGAAGTCGCAAATTTGCCACAAAAATTGCCTACTCCAGCATCCTGCTTGTACGAGAAGTCGCTTTTGGCGCACTTTTGAGGCGTAAATTTATTATTTCGTAACTGCTGGATTTCTAATTTTCAATATGGTTATTTTTATGTGGCGCCCAAGAAGTGTCATAGAAATTTTCAAGGGATTACAAAATTTGGAAGTGCCCGCAAAACGCGGAATTTCAAAAACGTCTACTCTGCATCTTAGCTTTCTCTCCAAATTTGTTGTATGGAGACTCCCAGGAGAACACCAGTGTCCTTGTTTTAAACTTCCCGCGGGAACATTAATATATTTTAACCTCCGCCTCCGCAAACACTAGTGCGCACGCCGCCGCAAATTAGCATTGAAATTGAGGTGGCAAGCAGACAATGCTCCATAAACTCGGAAGTAAGGATTTTAGATTGCCTGTTATAAAACATACTGCCATATTAAAAAAACCTGGGAATTTTGTAAAAGAGACTATAGTCCCAAGCTCTCTGAGTGAAACTCGTAAGCGGCCTTAACAAACCCCGTTTGAAAACCCTTCTCGCTTACGAGAATCATTCCCGTAAACGGCCAGCTCCACTTTCACTGCTTCGACCGCACTTCTAAATCATAAACGAACGGACAAGGCCGAAATGACAAATTTACAGGCACGCATTTAAATAGAAGAAACGGCGTCCCGGTAATCGAGCTCAATCCTTGATGGAGGTTTAATCGAACGTATAACTTCCGCCGGACATTAATTGCACGGGTTCAATTAGACCCGTACTGAATCGGTACTGATCAGCAATACGCATCCTTTACTCATCTTTACGGACATACATTGCGCGATACGTAAACGAGCGTAAAGATCCGTATATAATTCCTCGTGAAGCGAGGCCGAAGGCCTCGCGTAGCGGGGTTTATAATTCTGTCCCCCAAGCCGGCTCACGCCGAGAGCAATTCTCGTGTGGCGCTTTACGGTCATATTTATTTATTTATTTATTTATTTTAAAATTGTTTGTTTAGTGGAGTTGGGGGATGACATGACGTCACACGGCGCGCTCGTGGCCTAATGGCTTAAGGCGCTAAACTTTAAATCTGATCTTCGGGATTGAGGGCGTGAGTTCAATCCTTAAATGGACGCTTCTTTTTTTTTTTTTCGGTTCGAATCCAGGCCGTCAGCTTTTTTTAAACTCCCTTTTCTTTGCTTAATAACATTGACTTCGAAACCATAAATGTAGAAACAGGAAACGGCTGCTGAAGAATAAACAATTTTTACTCCAACTTTGTATAAAATAGTACGGGTCATTTGTGAAAAAAACCCGGCTTTATTAAATCCGTTATCAACAACAGGAAAAGGAAGACGACTCAGGAATTTCTCAAAGTACGATCAACATATGGCTTAGTTTTTCATTGTAGAACGTGAAGACTTGTGTCTGAAAATAATTCGCCGATCCGATATTGCGAAGAAGATTTTACCTACAAAAGCGAGGTGGTTTCAGATCATTCGGACGGAAAAGTGGGGAAAACAGTACAAGAGCGCTACAATTTATTACAGATGTCGGGAGTACGAGCGAACTCCAATCGAAACCAAATCCGGTGGCATAGCAAAAACACGGCGTTCGTCCGGCGATTCTCAGAACCCTTGCAGCGATTCTTGGAAACCTTAGCTTGCAAATCAAATCGCGTGCCCGTTACTAGGCAACAAAAGCTTCGGCGAGGAACCTGCGAGTCACGTATTACTAGTACCTTTACGCGATACGTAAACGAGCGTAAAGAGTCGCTATAGAATACCTTTACGCGATACGTAAACGAGCGTAAAGATGCGTATATAATACCTTTACGCGATTTAGTAGTTTGGCTGATTCATGTATAATTACTGGCTTTGCCGTTAGTATCAGAGCTGAGATCTGAAATCTCTTGAAACGCGGCAATCCGCGTACTCGGGCCACGATTTGCCCTGACACGCCGCGACACTCAACGACACTCAACGACACTCAACGACACTCAACGAACACTCAACGACACTCAACGACACTCGACGTATCGTAAACGAGCGTAAAGATTCGTATATAATACCTTTACGCGATACGTAAACGAGCGTAAAGATGCGTATATAATACCTTTACGCGATTTCGTAGTTTGGCTGATTCATGAATAAATTACTGGCTTTGCCGTTAGTATCAGAGCTGAGATCTGAAATCTCTTGAAACGCGCAATCCGCGTACTCGGGCCACGAATTTGCCCTGACACGCCGCGACACTCAACGACACTCAACGACACTCAACGACACTCAACGACACTCAACGACACTCAACGACACTCAACGACACTCGACGTATCGTAAACGAGCGTAAAGATTCGTATAGAATACCTTTACGCGATACGTAAACGAGCGTAAAGATGCGTATATAATACGCTTTACGCGATTTCGTAGTTTGGCTGATTCATGAATAATTACTGGCTTTGCGTTAGTATCAGAGCTCTGAGATCTGAAATCTCTTGAAACGCGGCAATCCGCGTACTCGGGCCACGATTTGCCCTGACACGCCGCGACACTCAACGACACTCAACGACACTCAACGACACTCTAACGACACTCAACGACACTCAACGGACACTCAACGGACACTCAACGACACTCAACGACACTCAACGACACTCAACGACACTCAACGACACTCGACGTATCGTAAACGAGCGTAAAGGCTTCGTATAGAATACCTTTACGCGATACGTAAACGAGCGTAAAGATGCGTATATAATACCTTTACGCGATTCAGTAGTTTGGCTGATTCATGAATAATTACTGGCTTTGCCGTTAGTATCAGAGCTGAGATCTGAAATCTCTTGAAACGCGCAATCCGCGTACTCGGGCCACGATTTGCCCTGACACGCCGCGACACTCAACGACACTCAACGACACTCAACGACACTCAACGACACTCAACGACACTCAACGACACTCAACGACACTCAACGACACTCAACGACACTCAACGACACTCAACGACACTCAACGACACTCAACGACACTCATCGACACTCAACGACACTCAACGACACTCAACGACACTCAACGACACTCAACGACACTCAACGACACTCAACGATACGCCGCGTATCCTGACACGTCACGTTCGGATCTAGGATTCGTCGAGTGTCATGAAATATCAGGACCAGGGGGGGCTAGCAGCGAGGCCTGGGACCTAGTATATATGATTGCACATTTTAGAAATTTGGCCGAGCGAGACTAAGTACTGGTTTGTTTAAAATAAACATGGCGGACGATGGCTGACATGACGTGCGTTTGTGTTCGTTCAGAAATATTTTGGCGATTCCACGTCCAAACATCCATGGGAACGATTCGGTCGCTGTTTAACTGAACTTTGGTCATTGTGGGACACCATGGATGAAAATTCCTTTGCAAACTCCCGTAGAGGTACGTTTCTCGAATGATTGACAGATTTCTTTACTTGTGCGATCATGTATTGCAGAAAAGCGGCAAGATCAAAGGGCGCTGCCTGCCCCCCCTGATCAGGACACCTTAATTCCACGAAATTACTCATTTTTCGCATGTATTGTAATTATAACGCAAACATTTGTGCAAAGAAGTAGCTGAGTTAGCCATCGTTTCTTCATTATAATTACCGGCGAATGTGTCTATTTTATCATTTCATATACGGTATCATTATACTTTGTGTACGGTAATCTGTACGGAACAGTATACACTAGTATAAGGAATCAAAGATATACTGCTCCTTAATACAGCCCTTATAACATCGGTATCCGTATACGTCAGTATACCTCCCCGTATACAATACGTGTACGGATTCATTATACCTCCTTATACATGTCATTCCATGCAGTGTTAGCGCTCCTTATTCTTTTTACGGTCTCTACGGGATTGCGCGAAAACGCACTTTATAAGGCGAAGAGTAAATTAGAACGCCGAAAAATTCACCGGCTCGCAGGTTAGCTCGCTATTTGAACACCGCTTTTAAAACCGCCTGTTCTTACATGAAACTATTTCAGATAATTCAGATAGCGTTTTTTTAAAAACCATCGGGAGTCTATCAGTTTATTTCAGTCGTAAGAGCGCGGCCCGCCTTTAATTAGAGCGCTATTGTTTAACTTTATCACACCATGGGATTTACTTCACGCATTTAACCGTTTGATTGACAGCAGCTGAAATCTGCTAAGAGACTCAAGTATTCCCAAAGCCTCAACTGTTAACCAATCACAGTCGATTAGTTCTATAGATATGCAAATTATTATGCCGCCCGTTGGAAAACTGGGCGCTGTAAGTACATGTCGGGAAAAGACAATGGCATTCTGGGCAGAATGCATCGCCCAGAATGTCGCGACACATCAGGGACTTTTATGCGTGGTCCGCGCGAAAAATTCAAACTCATTCAGGATGGCCAGACGATCAGACAATAGAGAAAATGAACTGAAAGCGGCCAACAGCGCGTACTTTTTGCGAGTTTGCGAGCGTACTACTTTAGTTTCGAAATGGTTACCATATGGCTTTTGTAGATGAGACATCGATGGAAAAATTAGACCTTTTTCTGAGATTTAAGCAAAAGAGGAACCGGTCGTGAATTTTGCTTGAATTTGGTCTATTTCAATTTTTTCAGTATGCGAAACTATCATTCGAGGCTGAAGTTTTCTCCACCGAAGTGTGTGTTCTAGACGTTACCCTATGGCTTTGAATTTTAGTTGTTTAAAGAAGCTTTCTGGCAAGTTTCAAAGAAAAATGATGTTTCAAAGTGGTCGTAAAATCCAACATTCGAACGTTTCTACCGACGTTCTAGCTTACCCTCCTCTCAGAGACTCGCATAACAATAGAACGGACTGCTTTGAGACACCGTGGCACGATTTGGAAAAGCTGGCGTTTCCGAGCGTTAGCCATTTCGAGAGTCAAATACAATTTTTCGGTTGCACGCTTGTTGACAAAACGCTTTGTCTAAGAGAGCTGCGGTCCCGCCTTTCATTATGAGCGGGCTATTGTCACTTTATCGCACCTTGGGATTTACTTTACGCATCGAACCGTAGATGTCGCAGCCCCAGCGTTACAGTTCGTTGCGTGTAAATGGGTGAGGCACGCGGACGGAAAAACATTTCACTGAGCACGTACGGAAAAGTTTTATGAATCTTAGCACTAAAAGCAAGAAAAAGGACGAACACACGAACTAGCGATGGTCCAGTTTTTGCTGGGCAATATAAAATAATTTCAGCTCCTGCGTGAAACGGCTCTGAAAAAACATCATGACATGATACATGTAATAATGGAATATATGAATGAAATTCATATTTGTGAACCGCGGGACAATTAAATTAAATGAATAAGTGGATTCATCGCAGTTATGAATGGCAATTTTTGCAGGGCGTTTCTCCGCGTCTGGCTTTTAAAGCTTTCTGGTGGTATGTTATCTGGACCCGGGGCTTTTGCCGCGCCTCTTGGTTTTCGTGATTGCTTAGTACAATCTCGTCCTTGGTGATAGGTCCTACCAAGCTAGCTAAGTTGACATGCAAGCTCCTCTCCCTCAATTAAATCAGCGTGGATTTTCGGCTGGTATGCCGTTTAGCACGCTGCTGAAGTGCTCTTTCCAACCGCTGCTGAGTTGATCTTCAGGTTTTGTCCCTCAACATACTCCCGTGTCTTCCCTTTACAGGCTTGTTCGTATTGCGTCTTTACTACCTGACAACTGCACGTGGATGTTGTTATAGGTCTTTTATATCATTCCTTCTCTGCAGCTTTCTGAGCATCCGTTGCCATCAATCTATCGACAAATGTACGTTTGTCCCTTCTTGTGGCCTCTCAGCTGGACCTTATTCTTTTTGCTGTATTCTTTGCTGGGGGGTGTTTGTGTTTCTGGTTCTTGCCTTCCAATGTTCTGCTTAGCATCGCGTTTTTCTTCGATCTTCTTGACTGATTCTTATGACAACCCGGTCTTGAAAACCCTTAATTTTTCTTCTTCTAAATCCCTATGACCTCTTCCTATGACTGAATGATGTCGCTTGCGTACTTCTGACTCTATCCCATGTCTTTCTCCAGAGAGCCGTCTCTCAAGATCATATCAGCAATAGCCCTGAATATGTTGGAAAGGAGACGAAATCAGATGACAAACTCTTGTCTGTGAGTTCTTCCAATGTCAAGTTTTAGAGATGTCGAAAACGTGGATGTATCTGCTGGCTGGTCTTCTTTGTGGCTTGTAATTCTGGCTCTCAGCGTTACATCATCACCAAAGGGCATGAGCCGAGTCCTAATGTCTGCCCCTCACAAGCTCTCAGCATCCCAGCAAAGTCTTCCCTCTGTCTGCGACCAGATTCTGCGACAGATAGCCAATTTCAGTGATCCAATCTGGCTTTTTATGTTGTTCATATTTGGGGATTTCCATGTAAACTCTTGTGGATCGTTCTGGCCTGTGGGAAAAAAATTGTGGTCCGGCCAAATCACAAGGTCATTTAAACCCGCAAGAAGTCAGCAAAATGTTTCCCCATTTCATTCATCTCGCCTATGCTCTCTTTGCCCAATGGTGAAACACTCTCTACCCAAATTGTCACAGCCAACCTTTGCATTCATATCACCCATCAGCTACAGTTATGTACCTCTTTGGTGCTTTGTCAAGAAACACTCTGCAGTTGGTCATAGAAGTCCTCCTTGACTTCTTACCGGCGTGTGCAAGGTTTGTTTGGAGGCATAGCATTGTACTTGACCTTCTGGAAACTTTTGACTGGAAGCGGGCTGTCAGGATCCTTTCACTGACCGGTTCACACTCCATTTAAGCTTTTCTTAGGACCTTTCTGGAGCAGCGTAAGACCGCCACTCCATTTCTATGATAGTCGTCCTCATTGGTGGTCCTGAGAACAGAAGGAGATGGCCCTGATTGCCAGTGTGGACCTGCCCTGCTGTGTTGTTCATCGTACCTTCGACTACATCTAGTCCCAATATCCTCCGAATCCATAGCGATCCTATTCTACCTGGCAGCCTGAGCTGCCCTTCCCGTCTCATTATAGCGTCCTCTGACATTCTATGTCCCGATCCTTGTTGTCCGTGTTGGGGAGGATAACTGATTCCTCGACCGGGTCAGCTCCCGGAAGGGTTTCACTGGCGCCGCGTCATGTGCTCTCCCCTAGTTTGTCCTCGTCGGGGATTTATCAATGAAATTCTTCTAGTGTTGGTTTCCGTAGCATACAAGGTTTTTACATGGTGGGTTTGGACTGGCCCCACGCACAACCCCCAACCTGCGAGGACCCGGGTTGTTGTTTTCGTCCCTCGTTTGCTCTCTCGCAGACGTATTGGTGCTACGGCATGGTTAGACGCTGTCAGGAAGTATCAACTGGGCTCCCGCTGGCATAGCTCTGGGGGTCATAAGGTCACAACAAGCTTCCCGCCGAGCGACAGGGGCACGGCACCAAGTTAAACGGGAGGGTGGGAGAAGAGTGGACTAAGGTTAAAATTATGGGAGAAGAGGTTAAAAGCATGTTGATGAAGTTTGTCTACTTGGGTGCTTGCTAAACGTAGTCAAAAGATGGGGGTGGAAACAGAGGACATTAAGAACAGGGAAAGGAAAGCTCAGGGTGCCTTTCAAAATCTAAAACAAAGCTATGGAGCCACAAGAGGAGTTGGTAGAAAACCAAGATCAAACTGTACAAGACTCTTAGTTAGACCATTACTTCTATATGGGTGTGAAACGTGAAGATAACTAAAAGCGAAGAAAAGAAATTGGATGCTTCATGTTTAAATGCTTGAAGAAGGCCATCCTAACACATCCAAGATCCGATGGCCTATGCGAACGTGAGCAATGAAAAGAATCGCGAAGATGGCACACGTCAACAGAAATTAGATGAGATTATAAAGTACGGCGCTGAGGAATTGAATTAGACTGATATACTTCGTGGAAGAAAGATCCAGTAGACTGCATTAGTGAGCGCTAGGAGAGCTGGCGACCAGAGGGGTATATAAAAATGCAGTGCAGTAGACCTAAAACGGACCTGAGGGAGGACAGGGGGGAAGTAGAGAGACGGCTAGGCAGGATGGAACAACTAGAGCACTACGAGAGGCAGTGGCATGGAAGGACAGCAGAATGTTGTGGCCTTATGCGCCTACTGGCGGCCCCAGTAATGCGCCGATGTATGATGATCGATGATATAATTCAATAGATACAATAATTCATTTTGAAATATAGTGTCTCGCATCAGTCTGAAAAGCATGTTTTTGAACTTTTTATTACTTTCGCTAGTTTTCAAAAGGAAGGAAACCAGTTTGATGATCGGTTGTAAGAAAAAAGGAGGGAAAAATACAAAAAAAGGAGATGAGATGCTAAAACTTTCGGTAGCTGTTTATTCATTCCCTACCAAACATTTTTATGTGACCATTGTTTGTCAGCAGTTGTTCACGTTTACCATGGCAATCCGCGTAATGACATGACAAAGTTTATCGCAACTTCTTCGGGGACATAATGACAATTTTTCCAGTTTTCTCTCCAGGAACAATGTATTCAATTCAAAATGAAATTGAC
>MU825700.1:0-11417 GCA_029204205.1 Desmophyllum pertusum | reverse complement strand
ACAGTCCAGACTATACCCAGAAAAAGCTATACGACGTGACGTAAAGAAACACCATTGTTCTCCCAGAGAAAATACGAAAAAATCACCAAAAAATATTCGCTGGACAAAATACATCGAGGTTTCCAGTCCATTTGCGACGTTTGTACATATACATCAGGGAACTTCTTCTTGATAATTGTTTTGCGAAGAGGGAATGCAGCTCAACGAGCAAACATGCGCCAAGTCGTGGCCGAATAAGGTGTATTTGAAGGAGTTCTCCAAGCGTTTGAGGTGGTCGTCATTCGCGACGCGCGTACGGCCGACATTTTGGATTATGTTAAATTACGGATTAAAGTCTATCTTTCATTTCATTATTGTGACTACTCACCGAATTTTGACAGGGAAATGAAACAATTTTGCTGAATTCTTATGTTCGTGTTACCCATACTTTGTTCGAGATCTTGGCCACCGGTCAGACCCATTTCAGTTTATGAGTAGCACCATTTTGTAAAATCGAGTATGCTGTTTGCGAATTTTCTGACTCTTTTCACTCACGGATGAAGTATGTGCGTACGAGGAATTTACGGCATTGTCATTTTGCCGGGCTACGTCAAAACCTGAATTTTTTGGTTCTTCCGGCAGAAAATGTTAAGCCAATAACCTATCACTAAAGGGAAAGTTTGAAAACGCTAGATTTTGTAGCATTTGTGGAATACAACTTTGGTACAGACTCTCGCCTCGTTCAGGTTTTAATTTGCCGAAGGTATTAGGGAAACAATGATTGGAATACAACAGTCAGCTGATACAGTACTCCTATGATTCTCCAAACTTGGCCATTGAGGTTTTGGGTTTTTCTCGTTTTTTTCTCGTGCGCCCATGCTGCAAGCCCACAACTATTAATTTAGGAAGGAATCTCAGTGCATTTGTTTTGAAGCCCCAGTGTGGTTAGGGGCAACAAAAAGCAAGCCCCTAATACACACCCCACTTTTGCAGTCACATAATATCCCCACAAGCTGTAACAAAAAAAAAAAAAGTAATTTTTCAAATTGATTTAAACTGATGGAAATAGGACAGGTACCATTCAGCATAATGATGTATGGCCGGGCTGGCCATCAATCAACCAAAGACAAACTAAAGAAAGACGTGCTTTTGAAGTGGTACAAGCTTTTAGCCAGAAGGGTGGGTCCTAGAGGACGCACCAATCTCTGGGAGAAAATGATGAACAATGCACCAAACCTTTAAACAAATTTTTTGAGGGAGACATGCCTCCAGGACGACACACTTTACAAATTCTGGCCTAAAAGCTAGTTTGGGTATTTGGTCGAGTCAGCAAACACAAAATTTAAAGGGTGGTTTGCACTCGTAGAGGTGGGAGACGTGGTTGCATAATGGTTAGTGAAATGGGACATGCGGGATCAAGCTAGACACCAGTCGGGTGATTCGCCCTGGCCCAGCGTCACTGTGTTCATTTGGGCACCACCATGCCTCCTACAACCATAACAGTAGCTTAGTACCAATTTTATAACTCCTGGGGCAACCTAAACACAAAATGGTGCGGAGTATCTGGCATTGGAACATCCTACCAGGTGGAGTAGTAATAATCCTAAGTCGGCTTCATGCAACCAAAACCATTATTTTTCCAGCCACACAGCAGTGCGGGCCCACGTCTTCGACCCCGAATTGGCTTCACCTTTACAGTGAGATAGCGTGCCCATGGCTATAAGGAATACAGGGGTCTATTGTGTTTTTCTATTTATTTCTTTACATGCCAGAAGGGGTATCCCCTCCTCGAAGCGTCCTGTAAACCCGACCTAGCTGGGGGAACCCTCCTAGGCGACTATGCTTTTTGCATGTAAAAGTCGCACCAGGATCAACCCAGCTTAAGCAGGGATAATTTGTGTATATTTTTAACTTACATGTGAACTAAAACGCCATCAAAATGTATCATTCCTAACACTAACAGTCCCAACTTAATTGAAGTTAGGGATAGTCGAGTGGGATTTTCGCACACGTTTCAACATGCTCTCTCACTTGACTATCCCTGAGAAAAATGAGGGATTGCTCATAGTCAGATGTAAACAGAGCCCTTAAAATCATCCACTTGTGTGCTGGATTTTAAACTGCTCAGTGCACACAATATAGAGCAATTATGATATTACTATAACAAATTCAATTTATTAGTATCAGCATAAAAAAATACATGTACTAACCAATATTATTACTACCAAATTAAGCTAAAATGTATCTTTTGTTCATTTTTCAGATACACGCTTCAGGCAAGAAAGCAAAATACTGACAGTACTTTTAAACTGTAATAAAAAATTCACTTAAAATGTTGAAAGCTTGTAATTGTTGTTTCCCAAACATAACGCCAACAGCGTAATTTATTTCAGCCAGCGCAGTTTATAGTTCCTGCTTCCCCAAAACAGCTCTCCTTTGGTATCAGTTTCAGCAGACAGAAGCACTTTCATATAGCATGTATATATTTCATAGTGACAGTGTCAAGACCTCAAGTTTCGATTTTCCTCTAGCCCAAAAGTGCAGTTACCAGTGAAGACAAAAACGCTAACCTGCGTTTTCATAAATTCCTGTTCGTTTGTACAAATCGCTAAATACTTCATCACTGCATTGCTCAGAGCTCGAATAATTTGCACACAAACAACATTCGTCTCGGCAGCGGGCCAGGTTTGAAGGTGCGTCGGATTCTCGCAAATTTGATCTTTGAAAATCCTCAACGAGGCTGAATTAACATTTTGAAGTTTTTAAACACAGATGAAGTCTCAATTTGTGTAAAAGATCGCGAACCAACCAGACAGACAACAAAACCTTACTAAACTTTTCGCATCGCCTTCTTGTCCGCCATTTTGTTTTTTTTTTAGCGCTTGGACACGTGACTCAATGATTTTGAATCTTGACCCTGAGAAAACCGTAATGGTTTCGGTTTTACGTCACGCGTATACCATTTCCTGGGTATAGTCTGGACTGGCGTTATTTGGTCACGCAAAAAAATCAGTAAATTGATTTGCATTGTGTTAACAAATTCTCGGAAAAAAAGACGAATTACATTCAAGTTATAAATAAATAACCAATAGCTTTGCCTCTATTGCAAGGAAGGACAACAATGATAACATTTGCTTCGTGGCATCACAGATGAAATCACCTTGCGCAAGGTCTATCATTGCCGTTCGAGGAGTATAGTTTAACATGAACGGGTTTAAATGGAAACTCTTTACTCCAGTTTAAATCAGGACGATCGTAAACTGATAAACGATAAGTGAAATATCAGTAATGAACAGAGCTGGTTATTGCTGGCGGTGCGATGGCAGCCTCGTGCTCAACGGCTGGTTCACGTTTGTCAGAGTGGCATTCTATTGCTCTAAGGGATGTCAGAAAACGGGACAAAGTGGCTGGCATGAACCCCCGACTGTGAGGACGCAGCATTGAAGACGGAAAATTGCCTTTGTTGTGCGTCTAGAACGGGGGGGAAGGGTATGATGGAAGGTTTTATAACTGCTTGAAAGCCTATTACTTGCAGAGTGTCGACATGCCAGAGAAAAACACTGGGCACGGACACAGGTCTTCGTGTCATAAAAAACTGCCTTCAGAGAATACTTGAATGAAATTGGTCGATCAAATGAAGCAGTTTCGGTGAGAAGAAAGAGAAGAAAACCGGGCTTCTTGCTACGTATTACTGGGGTAATTGCACCAGCTCGTGGACCTGAATCAACTAGGTCGATGAACGAACGGGCGGAGGAGTATTCCAACCCACTGGCCCTTTTATTGTGTGGAGTGGGTGATCCCAGGAATGTTCTGTTGAGCATTGCGTCCATACCTGATGTTTATAAACAGCAAGTTACACGTTCGTGTTAAAACGACATATGCCCCTGCTACGCTCGCCAGAACAGTCATGCCTTCTGTACATGCTGAACAAAGGTACGGCACGTTTATCTATAAAATAGCATTACAATATACATACATAATACCTACAGTATGTTTATTTGCCCTCAGCTTACATAACGCAAAGTACGAAAAGTAAACTTCCGAATTAGCAGCCTTTGGGGCTCGCTACTTTTCGGAAGGCTCGTTACTTTCGGGGAACAAAAATCGTTAAATAAAATTATACGGGTTTTGTTTTTACAACGCCGCTAACATAGAAAGAACAATTTGATGCTTTGTGGCATAATCGATAGTTCCCCGTGTTGACTTGTACTAAAGTGTAAAGACCTTACTGTGATCACATTATCACGTTATGACCGAGTACACGAAGATTATTACTTATACATTTGACTATTGGTTGAGAAAAAAATCTTTATATGTATAATTAAAAAAACCTTGCGTCTCGCTACTTTCAGGGGCTCGCTACTTTCGGGGGGCTCGCTACTTTCTGGATTTTATTGGGCAGCCACAAAGTTTTGACGTTACTTTCGGGGGATCGCTACTTTCGGGGGTCGTTACTTTCGGAACTTTCGGGTAGTAGCTCAGACGGAAAACACACTCATATAGGTATTTGCTCTAAGTTAGTGTATCACTGATGATGATGGCAGCTAGCCGAGTCCCGGCAGTCCATCATGAGTTTAGTGTCTAGAATTTACGATGCGTGTCACGGTCTTCTGCTGTGTTCATTAACCCTATTCTGCCTGGGGGGGGGGGAGGGGGCAGAAGAAAGTGCCCGCGCTGAACCTTCAAATTTATCGTACTTAAAGAGCATTCAGGCAAATCATAGCCACAACTTTATGACTTTTCCTAAAAATTATCTTGGAACATTTTGGTGTGTCAATTTTTTGATCAAGTGACTTGGATGTTTCCATGGCAAACCAAGTTTTGACAGGCCGTTTTAGCCAAATTTGGTAATTGCAGTTTTAAAGTCCGTTGTCATGATATTTTCGCTCTTTACGAAGATGGTTTCTTCCAAAATCTTTACAATTTTTGATTCCTTATATGGTTTTCGATTTTTTCAAATCAAATTTGGTGATTTTCTGACATTTCTGAACAATTAAAAAATCCAAGATGGCGGATCCAAGATGGCGGACAGGTTTTAAAGTATGAAGTTTATCTCGGCGTGATATGATATTCATAATTGATTCGTAATTGCCACTATAATAAACATGTTTTGAATGCTTTATTCACCACATAAGTTTCATTTTTATAGCACAAATACTTTTTGAGATCCAGATCTTTATACTCAAATTTGTTTGATGTTTTTAGCTTACTTTTCAGTTTTCATAAATTTTTTGCTTTTTATGATGAAATCCTTCCAACAAATCTTTCCCGTTTTATTAGCATCTTTATATTTTTCTTGATTTTTTTCAAAGCAAATATTGGAGAATTTAGATTTTCTGACATTCTCTGAACAAATTTGAGAAATCCAAGAATTTCGGATCCAAGATGGCGGATTTTTTTAGCGTATGACGTCCATTATGGCCGTGTATGACGTCATAATTGACCACGTGAACTGCCACTAAATAAAGATTTTCGGATGACATTTACACACCATGTAAAGTTTCCATTTTTCATAGTCGTCAATACGCTCATTTTCTAGATACACCTACAGGGGGGGAGGCGGACGTCCAGAGGGGAGGGAACACTTCGATCTGCCGCCCCAACTCCCCACCACCGGCTCAGGAACGAAAAGGGTTAACAAGCCAGGCAGAATAGGGTTAAGTCACCCTGTCTGTCGTTAAGTTGCCAGTTTTTTCTTCTGAGGTACTCGCGCGTCCACTATTTTACATAAAATCGTCTAATAGAACACCTGGACATATTATTCCACGATTGAAGCCATGGGATGGTGTACAACCAACAACAACAACCACTAACAACAATCACTTATTTGTAACCAAAAATACGACGAGAAAAAAAGAGAAATTGTCTACAATACTTTATTATCCATGACCGAAATAACATATAAGGGCCAAGATAGACTAGTCATTGCATTCTTTTCTACAGCAAAGTCATTAAAGCAAATTAAAAGCAACTTCATAGGTGAAAAGGTGAATTAAATAATAAAAGTAAATAATGATAAAACATGAATTAATATAAGAAGCAGTAAAATAAATGGCTTAGAGTTTTCCCAACCTTATTCTCATTAACAACAGTGAACTGATTATCCAGCGCGCAGGGGCTCGAAGCTCCCAACCCTCAATATCGCCGCAGGTTGTCTCGTATCCACCCCCCCACCCCCCCCCCCTCCACACCCCGCACCCCCCCCCCCCCCCGCAAACACACCCCCCCCCCCCCCCCTTTTTTTTGTTTGTTGAAAAAAAAATGTAGCCTCCCTCTCGCTCACCTCTCGTCTCTGCCCCTTCACTTTTGGGGTACAGCTCCCACCTTGAGCCATCTGGATCCCCACCAAAACATCAAAACCCCAAGGAACTCATCTGCGCAAAACATTTTGCGCCCATTTGCAGAAAACACGCGAATTTATTATGAACTGTTTCAAACTCTATCAAAATCCATATTTTTGTTTGAGTATACCGCGTCCCGCTGCTAGCGAAGGACCGGACGAGGCTGCACATTTTCCTTTAAATCTACATCAACAATTCCTTTGTTGTGAAGACTCAGCGTGTTCCGTTAAAACACGTGTACCCGTCATCCAGTTCCTTTGTCCTGATGTCACGTGTTCACTTAATCTACGGTCACAGATCCTTTGTGCCCGAGAAGGACCCAGGGAGAACTAAAAGCAAAACGGAAGGGTGATCCAAAATGGCGGTGCTACGGCAAATTTGAAAGGAGTTTTATAACATTAATAAACAAATTCGCCGTTTCACCATATTTCAAATCGCAAAATTTTTTTTCGCTATGAAGTTTCCTTGGGTGATGTTTTTAGATTCAGATTAAAAATAAAATAAAATAAAAAAAAAGGTTAATGGGCACTTTAACTATGAACTTTGGTATAATGATAGCCTCCATTCATAGCTTAGGAGATTTCGGAAGTCGCAGTATAAAACTCGCCGTGACAAGTCGATTAGTGAAGAGTCGCAGTGAAGGGACGCAGCAAAACTGGCAGTATAACTAACTCGCCGTGAAAGTCGTAGTGAAAGTCGCGAAAAAAAAAAAAAAAAAAAAAAAAAAAAAAAATGAGCAGTATAACTCGGCATTATAACTGCGCCGTGAAAGTCGTAGTGAAATGTCAGCAGTAGCAAAACTGGCAAGTATACACTCGCAGATGAAAGTCGCAGTGAAAGTCGCAGTGACGGGGAGTCGCAGACAAAACTGTCAGTATAAACGGCGCCATGGAAAGATCGTAGTGAAAGTTGCAGTGAAAGTCGCAGCAAAACTGGCAGTAATAACTCGCCGTGAAAGTAATCGTAGTGAAAGTCGCAGTTAAAGTCGCAGCAAAAACTGGCATAGTATAACGTCGTTATAACTATAAATCGCCGTGAAAGTCGTAGTGAAAGTCGCAGTGAAAGTCGCATGAGCCCAAACTGGCAGTATAAGACCGCTCGCAACGGCGACTCGCGTGAATAGTTCGCAGTGGAAAGTCGCAAAGGCCAACAAAAAAAAAAACTGGCAGTATAACTTCGCAGGTGAAAGTCGCAGTGAAAGTCGCAGTGAAAGTCGCAGCAAAAACTTGCAGTATAACTCGCCGTGAAAGTCCGTAGTGAAGAAGTCGCAGTGAAAGTCGCAGCAAAAACTGGGGGCAGTATAAACAAAGAAACGACTCGCCGTGAAAGTCGTTAGTGAAAGTCGCAGTGAAAGTCGCAGTCACAGCAAAAAAAACACATGCTGTCAGTATTATCCGAACTCGATAAATAAAAACCTCCGCTAGTGAAAGAGAAAGGTCGCAGTAAAACTCGGCGTGAAAGTCGCCTACAAAACTGGCAGTATAACCCTCCGCCATGAAAGTCTCAGTGAAAGTCGCAGCAAACAAAACTAACTGGCAGTATATAACCTTAACACTTCGCAGTTGAAAGTCGCAGTAAAACTCCGCAGTGAAAGAAGACGCATCACAACTTGGCAGTATAACTCGCAGATGAAAGGTCGCAGAGAAAGTCGCATTGAAATGAAGTCGCCGAGCAGAAAAACTGGTCAGTATTAACTCGCCTTGAAATCCGCAGTGAAAGTCCGTAGTGAAAGAAAGGAGTCGCCAGCACAACTAGGCATTATAACTCGCAGTGAAAGTCGCAGTGAAAGTTACGCAGTGAAAGTAGTCTCAGCAAACCAAACTGGCAAGTATAACTCGCAGTGAAAGTCGCAATAAAATTCGCAGTGAAAGTTCCTGCAGCAAAAACTGGCAGATATAGACTCGCAGTGAAAGTCGCAGTGAAAATGTCGCAGTGAAAGTCGCAGCAAAACTTGGCAGTAAAAACTCAGACTAAACCCAGTGCGCAGTGAAAGTCGGCAGTGAAAGTTCGGCAGTGAACTTGCACAAACTGGCAGTAATAAACTCGGCGAGTGAAAGAGTCGCAGTGAAAGTCGCAGGTTAAAGTCGCAGCAAAACTGGCAGTATAAATACTCGCCGTGAAAGTCGAAGTGAAGAGAAGATAAGTCCGCAGGGGGCAAAACTAGGCAGTATAACATCTCGGCAGTGAAAGTCGCAGAGAACGTTCGCAGTGGAAAAGTCGCAGCAAAACAACAACTGGCAGTATATAATAACTCGCGCCCCGTGAAAGTCGCAGTGAAAAGTCGCAGTTGAAAAGTTCGCAGCAAGAACTACTAACGCAAAACTGGCAGTATAACTCGCAGTGAAAGTCGCAGTAAAACTCGCAGTGAAAGTCGCAGCAAAACTGGCAGTATAACTCGCAGTGAAAGTCGCAGTAAAACTCGCAGTGAAAGACGCAGCAAAACTGGCAGTATAACTCGCAGTGAAAGTCGCAGTAAAACTCGCAGTGAAAGTCGCAGTGAAAGTCACAGTAAGAGACTCGCAGTAGTAAACCCGTAGTTGAATTCCTAGGTGATATAGCGTTGGCAGTAAAAGTCGCACTGAAAGGTCGTCAGTAACAACTCAGCATAACAACCTTCGGCAGGTATATAACGCATGGCAGTAAAACTCGCGATTTAAAGGTCGCAGTAAAAGGCCACAGTGTATAAAAGTCACAGTAAAAACTCGCAGGTAAATTCTCAGTGAAAGTCACTAGTATATCTCGCAGTAAAAGTCCGGCACTGAAAGCAAATCGCAATAGCCATGAACTTGCAGTGGCAACTTCGCAATATACAACTCGCAGTAAAAGTCGCAGTAATAACTTCGCAGCATAACATCGCAGTAAAAGTCACAAGTCACTCCTTTTCTAATAGTTGTTCCTTACGTGTCTTTAGTATTTCCAAACCAGATATAACCATGGAATATAGAAATAGTTTGTCGGAATGATCTAATAGCTATTTAATTTTTTCACTGATTTGTAGGAGGGGGGCGAATAATGTAAATGATACAGTTGATTCGTGGTTTGGGACTCGCTGTGTATATCCGATGAAAGACTTTGCCCTTGCTGATAGTCAGCACTTCAAGACCCTCGTGACTACTACCGACCCTAGCGCACAAAATCTCGAACTGAAGGCGTAATGGGAGATTTTTCCTCTCTGCTGACCAACTGAAGGGCCAGCTAAAGGACGTTTGGGTCACGTGGCTACGCCTAGCACAGCGGATAAAAGGGATCGTGGGTAAAAGGAGAACCTAGAGACAAAGAAGCTAACTCGAGGTCGTGACTTAGGGAGAGAGGGATGGCCTACAGAATTACATGCAAGGCTAATTATCCTACCGCACACAGTATATTCTACTCAAACGCTTCATTTACACTAGGGACATTTTTACTTCGGAACAAGCAAATTCCGAAGGAGGCTAGGAAGGCAAAATCCCCCTCCCACTTTTGACGGGCCGTGGAATTTCACTGGCTTTTCGAAGCACCGTAAATTTCACAATAACAGCATACCGACGGATGTGCTAAACTCCTTATCACGGGGGGGTGGGATTACAATGCGATCAAGAAAATCTAGCCATCGTTGATTGCGGGCTGCCGGAATTGTACAGCATATACCGTATCGCAGATCCTACACAAATCCGTTGAGAAAACTGAGAACGAATCAGAATCAAATTCCACTTCATTCTTAGCAGACCTCCTGACTATCGAAGCTTGTCTTCCGAGCCGATGTCAAGTATGACCGCACATCGCCAACGTCTCCAGACCTGTGGGACTACTGTCCCCGGCGGAGATCGATCGTTTTATACTGGAAAAATTCAAAAGCTTCTTGTTAAAACGGTACCAATCCTAAAGCGTTGGTCCATATGTTGACTGGAGGACGGATAACTGGGTTCGAAATTTTAAATGACCAGGAAGTCACTCATGTTTTTGCCGCCACTTTGGGTGGGATCGACGATCTCATTAACAGCAGCGTTTGAAAGAACAACGAGAAATCCAGACTTTGTGAGGATTCATCCGGGATTGTCGGCTGTCCGCTTACATACTTTAACATAACGCGCGAATTGTCTCAGTGTTTTCTGCGTGCCCTTCTCTAGCTAGCTTCAAACACCAGACATGGACCTGTCTTTCCTCAAAAAGGAAAGAGAAAAATCCATTCCTTTGAAAATCTCTCGTTTGGTTCCTCTGGGACTAATAAGTCATCTCCGCGACTTTATGAGACAACGATAACACGGTGTTTCCGTTTAGATGGGGGCTGAATTGGTCGTCGAGTTTACCATGTTGAGAGGTTTCGAGAGAACATTGGGAATTGAAACTCCCCTCAACTGCAGCTGAGAGAGATGAAGGTTCTGTATAATGAATGCTGGTAAGTAAATTCAGTCTCCAGCCGTTTTCGCTGAGGGCGATGAATGTGCTAAAGATGCAGCTAGTCCGTTATTGATGAGTACTTTGTTAAAACAAAGAAAAAATCGTAACCTGGAGGTTTGGATATCTTGATATTATTAATTTAATAGCATACAATTTCTACGACTTTATTTCTCCGTGTATTCCTTAGTTTAAGTTTCGATTTAGAAGATACGTCAAACACTCGAGACAGTGTTTCATCACATTTCCAAACACCTCGAATTTCGTCAAAAATACTCCGCTGCGCGTCGGTATTTTCAACTCTCTTCTCGGTGTTGAAAATCTGATGAAACACTTTATCTCGTGTTTGATATATTACATAGCATTTGAAGTAATTCAGCTCTTGAAGAGTTACCATTTCTTTCTATCCAATCACAAATAGAGCGAACATTTGCGAGTACTACGAAAATTGCCACGCCAGCATGCATGGCGGGAATGATGATACCACCTTATAAAAGGTCGGTGATGAAAACCGCGGACGCGGACAGTGACTTCTAGGAGAAGTCATTTCGTCTTAAAGGGACACTGTCCCGGCGTATTTGCTCAAAACTGTTATAAATGTCTCAAATGGTCCCTAAATCTATGAAATAAGAACTTAATAAACTCAAACTAAATGATAAAAAGCAATTTCTTCAAGAAATTCCATACTGCAACAAAAATTTTGCAAAATTTCAAAGATTTCCG
>MU825699.1:0-11510 GCA_029204205.1 Desmophyllum pertusum | reverse complement strand
TGATCAACACAACTCACTGACTTCTTAAAATCTAGAGTTTATAATCTAACTTCTCCCAACGATACCAATACATGATCATCTTGTAGACAGGTGATGAGAGGTTGTATAGGAAAGTGTAACAGTGTTTTTCGAGATCATTAATTTGTTTGTGAATGTATCTTTTAGGTGCATACTCAGATTCCCAAGGTCTGGAGGGTATCAGGAACAATGTGGTCAAGTACATCAGTGAGCGTGATGGTGGCTATGCTGCAGATGCTACTAACATTTACCTCACAAGTGGTGCTAGTGAAGCCATTAGGGTGAGAGGCAATTTTGGTCTAATACTAAAGAATTCTCCTATAGATAAATATGCATTGAGGCAGAATATGGCAAAACAGTCAGAGCACTCCTTGTGTAAGCACACTTGAGAAATTTAGAAAACACTCGCCTGCGGCTCGTGTTTTCTAAATGTCTCTCGTGTTCTCAAATTCCCGTTGTGTTTTATGACAGTATAATACATGGTTTTGGCTTCCCTATTTGTTAAATATAAAATTAATATTATTCTATTACAATAGTTCTGTTCATTTATTTTACCATTACTGGTATTATTATTTTTTTCAAGGCAATATTGAAACTGCTGCAGACAAGTGTCAACACTGGAGATGGTAGAGCAGGCATCATGATCCCAATACCCCAGTACCCCCTCTACTCAGCGACGCTGTCAGAAATGAACTCTTACCAGGTAACTACTAAATGAGCACCAGTAACGACCAACCTCTGTTGGTCGACCACATCCAATCTCTCCCCTGTATTATATTTTATATTTCCTCCACAAACTGCAAATTTTCTTCTGACATCTGCTAGACAACAAGGTGCAGCCACACTCAAGCCAAACTGGCCCACACTGCCGGAGCTTATCCCGGTTTCCATAGCATGAAGCCAACTACATGTAGGAAATTTGCTACTCCTGCTAGGTTGGATGCTAGTCCAACACCAGGTTCCCCCAGCATTTTGTCAAGTTGCGCTAACAGTTCGCTGGATTCCCTTATAATGTGGAATTCCACTGACAATAGATAGCTAGTCAGAGTGAGAATCTCATAATTTGTCTAAAACACAGCCTGTTATTCTACAGATTAACTATTACCTTGATGAAGCCAATGGGTGGAAGCTAGATATTGATGAGCTAAAAAGATCTTTGAATGAGGCACGACCTCGCTGTATTCCTCGTGCTTTGTGCGTCATAAATCCTGGCAATCCAACAGGTATGACAAAGTGTTTCTCAGTTTTAGATAAAATTCAAGGATTTCTAGAATTTATAACCCTGTTGTCCAGATATAATTCTCCTAACTTAATTGTCTCCATTACACTAGTTGAGAGAAGTTTCCTTCTATGGTGAGTACAGTCTCTAACCTTTACTGACACTGCGGGACACCTGCTTATACTCCAGGGGGGAGACTCGCATATAAATGTGACAGTGGTGATTGTCTGAAATTTTAAAACAAACCCCTAAATTGTAAAAGGTACCAGTCAGAATCTTGTTTTGTGGGTGTGGCTCAAATTCATTTTCACCCCTAAAAAGGTACTAATATTTTATTCTTCGACTATTAATTTTTATTATTTATTTATTTTTTGGCGATATTAATACCCTAAAAGGTGAGCTTGACAACTCTAATGGTAGTCATTTTAGTTTAGCAATATTAAAGACGCACAAATTTCCAATCCCTGAAAGCGATGGGTGATCATCCCCGGGCTTAATACAAGACAGCTCGTTATTATGGATAGTGGTTTTTGGTACATTAATCCACTTTTAATATAGACACCTTATAACATGGACAATATTTCTAGCTGTTGCCCCTAAAAGTGTCTGCATTAACAGGGTTTTGACTGTATTTGAATTGATTGACACAGTATACTTCCGATAATTATATTCCTGTATCTGTTTGGATATCATTTTAAAACTAATTTGATTATTTTGTGATGTTGTTTTCTGGTCCTCTGTTAGGTTCAAGTTTTAGTCTTATGATACCATCAAAGACATCATAAAGTTCTGTAACGAACGAGCAAAAACTTGTTATAACCTTGCGGTTGAGGTCGATACTGCCTAATGCTTGCGGTTTGACCTCATTGATCAAGTGCCATCACATACAAATTGTGATTCAGTAAAAATTGAAACAATTGTTTCATTTCTTTCTTTAGGTATACCTAAGCAGAATATTTATGGAGAGGGGAATGAAATTTTCACTCATTCAAAAAGGTCCCTACTAGATTTGGGCGCAGAACTATGATGACTTAGCACCTCATTTCATTCCATTCAACATCGAAAGGGATATCTAGGAGAGTAAGTGAATTTAATTTATTTGTTTTTACTACAGACGCATAATTACCTGTAAAATTATAATATTCTAATAGTTACTAGAAATAATGGGGGCACATCGGCAGAATCTTGCAAAGGTAGGGGTGGGCCAGTGCATTTTGTGGATGGGAAGGGTATTAGAGTTTTTCATCTACTTTCTGCTGCTAACACTGCAGACCACTGAGGAAGCACTCTTCATTATTAATTTAATTATTTGTAGAAGAATAAAAAAAATTGAAAGTCATTTATCTGGTGATTATTTTTGACTTTTTATATGGGGAGTCCAGTAACATTTGGAAACTAGGCAATGTGTGGCTTGTTTTCCTGGGGCTCAACAAGCCGATTATTTTCAATGGATGATTATTATTTCTCTTGCAAATGTTTTCCAGTCAGAGAAGTTCCACGATTCATGCTATTGGCCATGTTCAGGGAAACACCTAAATGTCTTATGAAGTTGTTATTCTTAGTCTTGGCTATATTTCTCAAAAACACTTTTTATACTAAACTTCAATAATTGCATCAAGCAATCCTCGAGTAGTCAGTTTTCTCTTCCTGTCGACAGTATTTTGTTGAAGTCAGTGTCCAATGGACAAAAAAGGACAACCCGCCCGAAGATTTTGAACCCAGGACTGCTGGGTCAAGGTCCATCATAATTTGGAAACATGAGTGGCCTAACTATACACACCATTAATCACAACCCTTATTTTACACTTCATTTCATGGCATATTTTTGAAACCTTTTTTCTTCCTATCGTTGTTAGATGTGGTTTTAGAGGTGGATATATGGGAAATTGTTTTGGCATGTGTGGATGATGAAGTCAGGTTCCAGTTGGAAAATGGTGATGATGTCGGCAAAACTTTGCTCTTAGCATCACTGGCCGAGTGAGCTTATCAATATCAGCCGAAGAATTTCTTCTTTCACAGGCCCATAAGGGAGGGGGGTGTGGATTGAGTGCATAGCTGCCCCATCCCCCTCCCTCATGAGCTGTGGAGGTCCGCCTGTTTGTGGACTGGGAACAGGCAAGGTATTGACTTATCTTTTGCAGTAAAAATTTCAGTTTTAGTCGATATTACATTGTACCAGAAATGTTCCAAATTAATCCCCACCCCCCCCCCCCCACAACCTATCCCTCCTCTATATATTTTTGGGGACATTCATGGGTGTTTAATTAGAGAGCAGCACTTGGTTTATTTTGCGTAAAAAATACAGTTTACATAAATTAATATGGTTAATCATGAACAATGATTTTTGATCTGTTTTTGTGCTTTACTGAAGGTGATGGTGATAAAGCAGTGGTGACATTGACCAACAATGATCATCAACGGGCTTCTTTTTAACTGACTTTTTTTTTACTCAGGCAAATGATGGACCTGCTTAGTGAGCCACCCTCAACCTGGAGACGAGTCCTATTACAAATTTGTTTGAAAGTAAGTGACTTGCAGTTGGGAGGGGAATTAAGGTGTTAGTGAGCCACATGTGACATGTGATTTGAAAGATCTCAGACCACTGATTATTAGCATGATCATGTGTAATCCACACAACATAAAATATCACATGATCAAAGATATTTTGATCACAAAATGTTAACTTGTTTCTGGGGAGTAGGTTTTGATTGCCTATTGAACCAGATTTTATCCCAGCTCTGTAATTAAGCCGTTCCAACCCAAGCTCAGTCAATTCTTACATCCATTTCTTGGAATCATGTTAATTAGTTTCCTTAGAATTGGGTTGGTGCATCAAAATACTTTATATAAAATCCTGTAGTTGGTTATCACAACTTGGGGGGCACAAAAAAATGGAAATGACATTGTAATCTGGCCCTGGTACAATACCATTTTTTCGCAGGAGGAAAACAGCAGTCCTTCAGTCTTTAAAAGAAAGAGCCAATACTAGTTTTGCTGAGACCATTCAACTCAATGGAAAGGCTTTCAGTGTAATGAAGTGATGGGAGCCATTAATGACCTTTCCTCAAGTGTCTATCCCTAAAAAAGAACCCAAGAAGAAGCCAAGGGTATGACAACTTCACACATGCAGGGTCCTATTTCCATTTTCCCTTGCTGTCGCTATTTTTTTGTGCCAGTTTAATTTTTAATTACCATATTTACCCAAGATTTTCATAACTGCTTTGAATCCCCACTAAACACTACTGATTGAGAACCCTGTTGATGTACAGCGTTAACGATAACAGTCGCTGAGAGCGTGTGATAGTTTTGGGCCAAACAAGAGAGAAAACTTGAACTTGTGACAACTCTTGTTCTTGCTTGAGGTTCAGTATTCACAAAAACCTAGTGACCCATAACTGCTGTAGCATGAATCAAGGGTAGGAGTATTGCTACTTCCCCTGGATGAGATACTAGTCCATCACAGGTTACCTCCCAGCATTTTGACAATTTTGCCACTCATTTGTATGGCTTGGTGTACAAATGTCTTTGCTAAATCCTGACACAACACCACGCCTTGAACCATCGACCTTCAGACCTAAAGTCCAACACGCTGACCATTTGACCTCCACACCTCCACAGACAGCTATTTAAAGAAGGAATATTTGTGTGGTCATGTTGAGTATCATTCGGGACCCATCATAATTTTATTGTTTGTTTTTAGTCCAAAGGTATGCACCCTGACAGTTTTTATGCACTGGAGTTACTGGAGAAGACAGGACTGTGTGTTGTACCAGGAAATGGGTTTGGACAGAGAGGATGGCACTTTCCATTTTAGGTAAGGCAGTTCAAGACATTACGTATACTCTCCCGAGTCTCATGACGTCAGAACTTGAAACTTTTGAAAACCTGTGTCTCTATATACAATAATATTTATTACATTTGTTTCAAGAGAAGGTCATTTTCAGAACTAAAAAGAAAACGTGAGATTTTCCTTGACTTACAAATCTAAACTAGTTGGAGCGTTCACTATGAGAGACAGAAATATTTACACTTCCACTTAATTGATGCTAAAACTTTGTTATTGTCAAATGTTTATAACAATGATTTAAGATCCTCTTCCCCCATTTCAATGTTGCACCTCATAAGTTTTGTTGGCAAGTCAACATTGAGACAGGGAGAGGAGAGAAAAATTAATGATACTGTTGATTGTTCCAACACTTGCGTACAATATTGACAAGTCCCTGAATCCACAGACATACAATCATGGTTGTCCCCATCAGTAAAACAATATTACATAGGAACCCAAAATAAATTCAATTATTCCTTTCGTCTGAAATCAAAATATATTTTGTAAATGTGTTGCATTTTTTTGTGGGTAGTGATGATTTGAGAATTTGTAGGCTATTGATGCATGAATATCTTTGAAAGGTTATATAACTTATTTATCAATATTAATTTTTGTGTTCTATTCATTTTACAGGCTGACAATTTTACCTCCTATTGAAGCCCTTAAACCAATGTTTTGAGCGTTTTTAAAGTCTTCAATCAAGAATTTATGCGCAAGTACCGAGACCCTAACTTCCACTCTATAATTGAATGTTTCCTTCGTCTACCAATAATCATAATACAAAATAATTATTATTTTGTATACGAATCAATATTAAATACAAAATGGGATTGTAAAAATACTTGTAATCTGTAGTGTAGAACACAAGAATGAAACACTAAGGGTGAAACCAGCATTGCAGCAAGGATACAAATTCTTTCAAATTTGACTTGGCAAGGTGAGAACTGAACTGTAAGAACTTTGCAAGCAAGGGTGAACTGCAAGTGGTCCCTACTGCAGAGATACCAACCTCTGGAAGCTTGAAATAGGGGGATTTTTTTGAGAGGGATACAAACCATGCCGAAGGCATTGAACGAGCGCCAGAGGCGCAAGATTCTATGGGGTCCAGAAAATGTTTTTTGATTTTACCCTCTAAAATTGCCATTTCCTGCATTTCTGAGACCCGAAAAGCATATAAGTCAAGATATAAACTCTGGAGTTTAAATACCTTAATTTTCAACCAGAACACCAAATTTTTATTTATTTAATATTCAATTACTCATGACATCGGAACACGTGTTTTCGGAAAACGTTTCATATTTCCTTTTAGTGTCTGTGCAAGATGCATGAAAATGCAGCCGGGAACCATAACAGGAATTTGAAAGACCAAACTTTTTTGGATTTTGGGTAAATTTGGGGTTAAAATCTTATCCTATCGTAGAGAAAAGATACAAAGTCGCTTTTATCTGGGAGATTTGGTGGGGTATAACAATGGCCCTAATTATCATGAGAAAAAATACAAACTGAAGGATTGTTGTTGGTGTAGTCAAATGACATCATCGTGTAAGTGACCTATTAGCTCACTGCTAAACACAAACTCTAGAGGGGACTACATTGTATCCCCTCAAAGGAGATTCGAGAAGCCTGGTGTGTTTAATATATATTACCAAATAAAACAGTTACTAGACTATCTTGTATCCAACTAAATATTAAAAAATATTTTATTTCTGTTGATATTGGTGCAATTACCGTAAAAGCTCTATTTAGCCCCCCCCCCCCCCCCCCCCCCCCCTCTCTCTCTCTCTCTCTCTCTCTCTCTCTCTATTAAACTTAAGCCCCCCTCTCTAATAAGCCCCCCTTCTTGGGGCCTGAAATTAAATAAGCCCCCCAGGGGCACGTACATGGTATCAGTGGCGGATCCAGGGGAGGGTCCAGATCCCCTCTAAACCTGAGCTCTAGCTTGCCTTTTTTTACTGACAACTGAAGGATCGCAATATGACTATTATCTGATTGTTTCAGAAATGAAACTTGTGTCGCTAAATCTAACTTCTTACTGTGTGCAAGTTTGTACCCCTCTATTGAAAAATCCTGGATCTGCCTCTGGTAAATAATTTAGTGTACCATATATAAACTTAGCAATGGCAGTTTGTTAATGAAATACATGTGCATGACTACCTTAAATTAAGTCCAAGGCCTGTGTCACAACTGTTAAATCCATAGGGCTGTGAACCAGCACCAAAATCCTTGTTCCAAAGGCCAATCACAGATAAGTACATATAATCCAGTACTTCGTTGGGGGTCAGGAATAAGGATTTGGGGGCTGGTTTGCAGACTGATTTAACGGTTGAATGCGTCTGTGACACTGGCTAGGAAACCATGCAGTTAGGTGTGGATGTATAAAGTAGCTTTCCCTGAGAGAGGGACAAGTGGATGAAATGTCAAGAAAAGGCTGTTTAATAATTATTATAATTCAAATCCCAACAACATTATACATTGTTCTGTCAAGGCTAATCTATCTTAGTGAATTTTTTCCCCACTGAAATCACCTTTTCACCAAACAGTCGGCATTCAAAGGGTAACTGGACTCCTTATAGCTAAAAGCTTGTCATCAATCGTATATTTTCATAAATAATCTGCCTCCAAAGGGAGTTATAACTTGTAAGAATGAAGAAATAAAAGTCAATTTTCTCAAGAATTTTATTTTGTCTTGTTCCTCTTGAATTTCATAACTAACCTGCTTGTTTTGTTCATTTTTTTTTTAACTTTCTCGTGAATGTGAAAGCAGTGAACGGGTTATAGCATTTGGTGGACAAATTTCACTCGCTCAGTCGATGGACTCTAAACTTTAATCACGATATTAATTTATGCATATTAATTTATTCATTCACGAGTTACATTGCAGGATGAACAAAATTTATGCAATAAGGAGACTTGAAGCTTTGCTATATACTGTCAATACATGTAATCTTGTTCACTGGGTCTTCACTCGCTCACTTCTTGATTATTATTATATAGTAATGTTGATCTGTACAATTCTGAAACAAAACTAAAATTTAAAAGAAGCCCAAAGTTAAAATCTGGTTTTAGCAGAGTTCACTTTTGCCCTTGTCTTATCTTGTAAAGCTTAAAGGAGCTATGTCAAGCAAACTGCAAAATCACCTTCAAATTGAAGGAAGACTCCAAATAACAGTTCACTAACCAAACAGGAACAAGGTTGGAGACATAATTGCAAACAACGATGCTTTACCGGTATCTGTGACGTAGCTCCTTTAGAATATGAAGTCTGCAGTGGGCGGGACTGGGGGGGGAGTCTACAGGAGGTGGGAGAAGAGAGGACAGGAAGCAGGATTCCCATGGTGGTGGGAACCGGGAGAAATAGGGACAATGTTGCATAATTATTTTTCAATAGAAAAAGCACAAAGAAGTGGAACCACATTTATTTAGAAGAGGCAGGAACCGGGAGTACAAGGTATGGGAAGCAGGAAGATCAGACCTCCCTGCCCCCCCCCCCCCCCCCCCCAACACTGTTAAAATCCGAGGGTAAACCTACTGTTACCCAGGCGCCCTAAACCTCTCCAAAGTTAAAGGAGAGTGCTGTAGCACAAAGCAACTGGAAGGAAATAAAGAGTTTCCAAGCTAATTATCTTTACAATATTTTTCTGATGATATAACACACTCGCCATATTACAGCTTCCCAAACAAAAGCCTTATACTGTCAGTCAAGCCCCTATTTAAAAGCGGCCAGTTATCAAAGTCTCAAAAATAAATTATTGTCAGTATAATACTCATTCTCGTCCCCAGAGTCCGCGATCCTTTTGGTCAGCACCAAGAATATCTGGCGGGGACAGATATAACAAATTTTTTGATTAGCTGTTAAAACAATGAACAGACAAGAGAAAACGAGTACTCTGCGCAAGCTCAGAAAATCGGTACCAGCCAGAGGTCGTGATTTCTTGGTGCTGACCTGGACTGTGAGCAGTCTCTATTTTTCGCATAAGTCCGTGAGGCGAACGCGCGCCGCTCGCCTCACAGACTTATGCGAAAAACAGAGACTGCTCACAGTCTTGTGCTGACCAAAAGGATCGTGGACTCTTGGGACGAGAATGTATAATACTGTAAATATAACCACAGAGAATTTCATACACATAGTTTGGCCTTGTTTTTAAAAAGCTGACAGATAAGAGTCCAAAATTGAATAAAGATTGATGACAGGCCTGCACCCTTTCCCTATGTGATGTGATGTAACAGGCCTCCAAGCGTGTTTGTATTCAAATAAAGTGACCTTTCTCTATTAAGCGGCCAATCCCTATTAAGCAGCCACTTGCCATTTCCCTGAGGGGGTTATAGCCTGGGTTCAACTGTGTCTTATTTATTCTGGCACTCAGAGAAAACCTGATAACATGCTGTTGCACCAACCTACTGTAAGAACTTGATGTCTATTAAAATGAAAATGTCTTCACACAAGCAACAACTCCTCAACCTCTGACTTATAAACTTTAATTTTTTAATGCTTATATTACAAGTAGCTAGAAACCTCTCGCATCAAAAATATTTTACAGCTTTTATTAATAAATTATTTTATTCAATAGCAAAATTTATGTTAGATAAAAAGACAAAAATATTATCTTCAGGACTAGAAACCTACATTTTGCTTAGGAATTACAACATTTTGACTATGCATGCAATTAAAACTAGTCGATATTTACATGTTAGAAAATTATTTTTTGCTGCAGTTGAGAAAATACTCGACATCAATATTATTTACCAATTAACCTTGAAAATACATAATTCACAAACTCATTAATAATTCACCAAGGTAAAAACTCATAAGTTGTCATAACATAACATTAGCATACATTCTTATGATTTCATATATCTCTGTTTACTACTTAGTTTCAGTTTTGATTGAGAAGATATATCAAACACTTGATCGAGTGTTGACCGCATTTCTAAACACCTTGAATTTCATCAAAAATACTCCACTACATGTTTTAATAAATTCCAACTCTCATCTTGGTGTTTGGAAATGTGATGAAACACTGCCTCTCATGTTTGATATACAGTTGAACCTCTCTACAACAGCCACCTTGGGGCCGAAATAACTGGCCGTTGTAGGGAGGTTTCAATTAGAGTAAAGTGTATGTATCAGTGTATGGTTGGGACGAAAAATCCTGGCCATTGTAAAGAGGTGGCCATTAGTGGAGGTTTGACTGTATTACTTCTCAAACTCATTAATAATTCATCATGTTAAAACAAAGGAAATCATAACCGTGTCGGAGGTTTGGATACCTGGTCTTAATCAGCATAGATTTTTACGATTTTATTTCTCCGTTTACTCCTTAGTTTTTGTTTTGATTGAGAAGATATATCAAACACTCGAGACAGTGTTTCATCGGCTATCCAAGCACTTCGAATTTCGTCAAAAATACTCTGCTGCACATCGTATTTCCAACTCTCATCTCAGTGTGTTTGGAAATGTGATGAAACACTGCCTCATGTTTGATATATTACATAATAATCAATATCTAAATACAAAGATGACAAAAATGATAACTAAACAGCCCAAATGTGCATCTTCACAACCACCATGGTAACAATAATAATTATTGAACAGAAGTAATTATTACTTCTGTTCAGAATTTATATTGCCACATTGATGAAAGCACCCTTCAATCTAGGTTTACTTAATAATTGGGAGGGGAGGGTGAGGGGCCTGCCTCCACTCCTAATCCCAACATTTTTTCCAGATGTTATGCAAAGTACTGTAATTTACAGTAGTAACAAAGCTTTAAGCCCACCAAATAGTGAAAAAAAAATTAAAGTAAAATGTGGTGGGCAGATGACTCTCGAAGCATATGGTTACCTCAAAATAATATACAGTCAACTCTCTCTTAACGGACACCTCTATAAGGACACCTCCTAGCCTGCGAATACAGCCGACTTCCATCACGCACCGCCTGCAGCATCCTGCGGGATGCTGCAAGCGGCGCACGATGGAAGTTGGCTGTGTTGGCAGGCTCATTACTTAAACACCTCCAAAAGACGGACACCTGGTGTTGGTCCATGCACGCCGTTTTTCAGTCATTTTACTGTATCTAAACTCTCTATAAGCCGGACACCTTTCTAAGATGGACAGTTGGTGCCGGTCCTGATGGTGTCCATCGTAGAGGGAGTTGACTGTATTATTATACAAACTTAAGTTAAAGTTCTAGAGGGGGAGCTTATGGCAAGGTATTATTGTTGTTCAAAAATAACTTGCAAGCCCTGTTGATGAGTCAGATAAATACTTCACTACCCAAAACGTTTCTGATAAAAAATATATTATTAATACCAAATCTTCCTTTTTAGAACAAAAAATAAAAATAAGGAACTTCTTTAAGGTACTAAGCAAAATAACTAAATATTAAAATAAATACTGTGGTCGGACTTAACCTATGTCTATTTTACACAAATTTCATACATGACTGT
>MU825698.1:0-11536 GCA_029204205.1 Desmophyllum pertusum | reverse complement strand
TTCATGAGTATAGCTGATTGGGACAGCATATGTATATTTTCACTCGATTTAACATAAATTTATGGAAAGAAATGATCGGATATTTTAATCTTGGTAGAAATATGACGAGAGATATTATTCTGTCAGTGACACAAGGACTACTCGCGAAAAAAATTCCGAGTTCCCCTTACAGGAGTTGAACCTATGACCTTCCACACCACCGGTCGGACGCATCTACCACTGAGACTAAAGGAGACTCGTGGGAGCTAAGGCCATCTAACTAGGTTTCAAAGTGTGACAAAACATCCCGCATTGCCTGATTTCAAAACCGAGAGGGCCTGGGCAGAAATATGTATTTATTCCAGGCGCGCGAGAAATTCAAAACTAATGGCGCGTTCTCATAAGGTCTGTTCTATTCAATTTTATGTCTGTAATATTAGCATGGTTTGGCACTGGAATTGAGCCAGTGCTTCCGTGTGCCCAAAAACGGCTGGCGGACCAAGGGTGTTAGATATTACAATTTGCCGGTGAATCCCGATCTCAGTAGAAATACAAAGCCTGTATTGAAGAATGAAAATGTAAGTGGACACAAAGCAAAGTTATCTGCCTCGGCTCATTGGAGTGGGAGGCGAAGAGGCTCTCCGTTGACGACATCTCCTGATGTTATTTGCTCCGAAATCGGGGGGTTTTCTTTTTTTTGTGGTGGGTTGTGTTTGGGGGGTTGAACAGCCAAAAGAAATTGGAATCGATGCTGACTAGTTAACTCCAAGCAAGAGTCTAAAGAAAAAAGGTTGATTGTGTCCACAGGGGAGGGGGGGGGGGGGGGGGGTTCTTGTTACAAGCAAATCACACGAGGCCATATACATGTAGAGTTAGAGTTGAAATCAACAGGGAAAAGGAAAGCATCTCAGGGAAAGGCCTTTTGGGTTTAGAACCTGAAGACACTGAAGCAGCCCGTTAAAAAAGAAAGAGCAACAAAAAGCGCCACGGAAAAGATGAAAACCTTTTCACATCCAAATTACCCAAAAATAAAAGCATTGATTTCCGAAAATAAAGCTTTATCTGATGCAGGTTTTAGAAATGGAACAGCTCCCCCCCCCCCCCTACAAGAAATGAAGGCCTTACAACGAGAAACAGTGATAGTCTGCAGAAAAGATTCTTCTCGAACAGGACGAGAAACTAAAAGAAATGAAATTTCGAAACTTACATGTAATAATTGAGACATGTTTCACCTAAATGACTGCACTTAAAGAACAGGGAAAAGTAATTCCTTTGAACATGTGTGCCGACTGACGGTGAATGAATTTAATTCTCTCTTTGGTATGACGTCCCCAATAGCAGGTTTAGGCGGGATGCGGGATTTGGCTTATTTTTGTGGCGATATTCGGGATGCGGAGCTAATAAAGACAGGAGCGGGAAGCGGGACTGAATTTCAATTATGAGCGGGAGCTGGATTTCGTGTTTTTAAGGGGTTTGGGTTGCGAGAATCGCAAAGGGGAAACAGTAGCGGGATACGAGGAATATGCAATTTTTACGTGACTGCATGAATTGACCAAGCGCAAGGCAGACTGGTACAAATGGATCCTTTGTGTATAGCTGTGTCGGTTTCAATAATGAATAGCAAAGGAGGTGTAGCCTGTTTTAAATTTATAAACGAACTAATCAAAACCTAGAATACAAGATTGTCAAGATTAAGAAAGGCAATGCGATCACTAAAACGAGTATAACTTCAAGGAACTTACCTTCAGAGATCAGTGTTAGATCGAGATGATAACGGAGTGCGAGCTCTAGCAAACAAACTAATGTACTTCAGTGTTAACTCAGACGAGACTGCCTTACTAAAAATAGAGGGGTTTTGTACAATATTGGAACGCTTTCAAATTACGGTCTGTTAATTTCTCTCAAACAAAACAATTGTTTCTGAATATTATCGCAGAAGCCAAGATCATCGATCATCGAACTGTCTGCCACATCAACAATGAGTTCTCAAATTTACAAAATGTTGCACGCGATTTGCACTCCCGAAAACTTTGTTTAAGTTTCTACAACAGGAACAAAAGGAGAAACTACTCTTGAAAGAGATGTTATTACGAGGACAACTGCACGTAAACAATCTTCTGGGCTTCTAGAAACTTCCAGCTGTTTTTGTTCAAGGGTTCAGCGATTTTCAAGAACGGCATTCTACGCGATGAGAAATATTCGTTGCGCGTCAGAAAATTCGAAAACGATGGTGTTGGTGAGGAGCTTTTGATGCGTTTTCGATGAAAACGGAGCGTTTCGAAAACTGAGCGTTATGACTGGAACGTGTACGTGTGGACGGGGCCAAAGTTAACCACGTCCCCAGAGCCCACGATTCTTTTGGATGCTTCTAAAGGATCGCGGGACGAGATTGGGCCTAAGTCTGGACGGGGCCTAAGTCTTTTATGTGATGTTTATTTTAATAATAATACAGAAACTCGTTTAAAATTTTGGGCGGGATCGGGATTTCGACGAAAATAAGGGCGGGATGGCGGGATTAACGAGAAAAAATAGGCGGGAAAGCGGGATCTGGGAACCCTATTGTGGACCCTCTTTTACATGTCTGATTCCTTTTTTACATCTGATTGTGTATCCTGATTGTGTTCAAAGCTTGGAAAAATTAGATTCACATAATAAGCTCCTTGACGACAGAACAGAACTCCTTGTTACACTTACTGTAGCAAGACATGCAGTGGATCTAGTCATTATGGCTAAGTTAGTGGGTGGAAGTTCGCTCTACTATTTCAAGAGTGGTTTGTAGGCATGGATGGTTTTCTTCTTCTGAAAATGGATTTTTATCCAAAATCGGCGGGTTCTTTTTCAGATTAATTATTCCTTTTTTACGAGGAGTTATTTTCGTACCCCAGACGTACTCTTGGCCCAAGTTTTAGTAAGCACTGCTGCAGACATTCTTGGCTCCATTTTGATGGATTGCTCAGGACATTAGCCTTAGTTTTAATTCCCTTCGAGGGAAATTGAGGGCTGAGTACTTTTCCATTTATTTTGTCAAGAACACGAGCTAAGAAGAACGAGAAAACAGACCTTAGAGAGCCGCCATTTTGATTCTCGCGACGTCCGGATTGTGCCCGCAGGCCCTCTTCGGTTTGAAATCAGGCAATACTGCTAAGATTAGATTTGTCTTACTAGAAAGAATAAGACGAAATCCATTAGAAAATCGAGTAATATTTATGGCCAGTGGACAAAAAATCCTGTACTACGACGCCATAAGCTTTCACGCTTAAACTAAACATTTCATGAACCATAATCTTAAACGGTATTCCCCCTCCCCCTCCTCACCAAATAATATAACTCCACAATCCTTAAGATTGCTTTCCGCCTTGGGTTTCCTCCCCGTGCATTGGGTTGAGTCATGAGAGGTGGCAAGCCATGTTTAACAAAAATACTATGGTCTGGCCCACCTCTCATGACTTCAAAACCCATTCACGGGTAAGGAAACTCAAGGCGGACAAGCAAATTTAGAGGATTGTGGAGTTATATTATTTGGTGAATACCGTTAAAGTACGGCCTCATGAATGTGTTAGTTTAAAGCGTGAAAGCTTATGACGTCGTAGTACAGGATTTTTCGTCCCACTGGCCAGAAAATATTACTCGAATTTTCTAATGGATTTCGTCATAATATCTCTCTTTGAGCCCGCGATATGTAATATGGTCACTTGTTTTTACCCATGGGATGGCCGTTCGAGGGAGGGGAGGGTTGGGTAGTTGGACTCAGGGGGTGTGGGACTTAGGCGAGGAGAAGGTGATTCAAGTTGGCGGCAGGTTGTCCAAACTGGGGCGTGTGAAGAAGGATATATATTTCGAGAAAATATGAAAGGAAGAGAGCTAGTCGTGTCCCGTGTGTGGCATGCCATGAGCATGACTATTAAGAAGAAGAAGGAAAAGCTGTTCGAGTAGACCGATCGAATCGATCGATCGATCGACACACAAGCGCGACATTCTCGCAAGTTCGCTCTGGCCTGTGCGCTCAAACCCATGAACGATGGAGTCAAATAAATCGGACTGAATCACGAACACAGTTTATACTGGAACTTTTAAACCATGGAACTTTTCAACAATAAACGGAATCGTTTGCGTAAACTGACTTCGGGGAGGCCATCTGGGACTTTTTTAAGAAAGGGTCAGGACTGGACTGGCGGAAAAAGAATTTTGGAACACTACCTATAGAAGTGCATCAACAGTGCTGTTAAATGCATTCGGATTTCAAGGACCAATAAAGGATAGCAATCACTTTGAAAAGGGTGCCATATATTCAGCATGGGGGAGTAAATTTTAGTCAACAAGTAAGCCACAAAAATGTTTGCGAGGACCACTTGATTGTGGGGGATCAGGCAGTTGGTAGTTTTGCCATGATTCTTGTTTTGACTTGTTTATCAAATATTCACCCGCAGCAAAAAAAAAAAAAAAAAAAGCCTTATTTATTTTATTTATTTATTTATTTTATTTACACAATTCGCCAATGGCGGGGGTGTAAATTAGACAAATTAGGGACATTACGTCCCTTGCTAGGCCTATATCTACCCAGCCCAGCCCCAGTAAAGAATACAGATACCCAACCCACCACTAAGTTATATATAGGATATAAAAAAAACTAATTATAATGCTAACAAGAGCACGCCTGCATTGGGATTAATGCGGCGGCATTTGGGGGCAGACCAATTTTTGTAAGTTCGTATGTTTGTCTGGGTGTTGAAAAACGTTTATATAAGTCGAGAAAAATAAAACCTTTTAAGCTGATTTTTTAAAAGCTAAATAGAGAATCAGCACTTTTTTCTGAGAGTCAGGTACAGAGTTTTTCCATAAGTTTAACTGATCCTGTTGAAATAAGAGTTCACTGGAAACAGGAAGTTCTGGCAATAGTAGGTCTTCAGATAATTGCCAGTAACACTCCCGGCGAGAACGCCCCTGACTAAAGGTAACAAACTGCGAAAGATCTAACTTAACTAAGCCATGCTTACATTTGAAAAGGAAAACCAAATCCAGGAACTCTAGCCAACACTTGACTGCTATCCTAGTTGATGCCTTATTATCATAACATCATTCATGAGTGGCTCATACAAGCCTTTGATTTTTTGGTAAGAATCTTTTTGATAAGAATATTGAGGCTGAGATTGGCGAAATTTTAAGAATATACTAACAATAAAGCCAAGGCTGAGATTTAGTCCAAGAAAATGTTTTTGCATGTCGATGGACAATAAAATGTTTTTTAAATGAACTTTATTATACCATTGAAAAGTGTGGTAAATATGTACCATGTATACTTCTTTCCTTTTTCTTAAATCTATATGAGTTCCTGGTCACATCCATATTATCTTACTGAAATACTATACTCTGTAATCTAAGAATGTATTAAGAATATTTTCATCCTAAATGCGGCAGAAAAATAAGAATATTCAGCCTGGGCATGAAAAATATACATTCTTACAAAAAAAGAGTCTTATATTACACAAGTAATTGTTACAGGATTTGCGAGTGTTGGCCAGGATAAATACCCTTTTGTATCGCTGGTGTATGGTGTTGCGAATATTTGCATTTCGGAACTGGTGATTTTAGCTGACATATAATTTATTTGAATCAAGCTCCTTAAATTATCTATTTGCCTTCTTGTAACATACGGTTTGTGTAAGAATCTTGGACAAGTACAAGTACTTTTATTTGTGATTTTACTGTAAAGATTAAGTTTTCATTGACAAGATTGGCATTATAATATGAATCGGCAATCGTGAATACACTCTTTTTTATAAGAACGTCTAATTTCGAGCTGAGTCTGAACCAAGACCGAATGTTCTTGTTTTTTGGGCGATTTCAGCCTTAGGTTACATGGTATAGAATTTCACAAAGATTCGAACGTGACCATGAAAAATGTATTAACATTTTAAATGTGATAGAAAATCATATTGTTACTATAAAAATGTGCATTCAAGAATTTTGAGCTCATTTTAAAACTGCGTATTCACTGAGATATTTGAAATGTTACATTTCGTTAATGTTTTGAAAGGATACTGGAATATTGTATTTAGAGCTCGATGCAAGTAACAAGTGAATAAAATGTTCTCAGCTAAGAGGGTCCCCAATAGGTTTGGCGGGATGCGGGATTTGGCTTATTTTTGTGGCGATATTCGGGATGCGAGCTAAAAACAGGAGCGAGAAGCGGGAATTTCAATTACGAGCGGGAGCGGGATTTTAAGGGGTCGGGATGGCGAGAATCGCAAGGGGAAACGTAGCGGGATACGGGATTTCAATTTTTACGTGACTGAATGAAATGACCAAGCGCACAAGGCAGACTGGTACAAATGGATCCTTTGTGTATAGCTGTGTCGGGTTTCAATTAATGAATAGCAAAAGAGGTGTAGCCTGTTTAAATTTATCAACGAACTAATCAAAACCTAGAATACAAGATTGTCAAGGTTAAGAAAGGCAATGCGATCACTAAAACGAGTATAACTGACTTCAAGGAACTTACCTTCAGAGATCAGTGTAGATCGAGATGATAACGGAGTGCGAGCTCAAGCAAACAAATTAATGTACTTCAGTTGTTAACTCAGACGAGACTGCCTTACTAAAAATAGAGGGGGTTTGTACAATAGATTTGGAACGCTTTCAAATTACGGTCTGTTAATTTCTCTCAAACAAAACAATTGTTTCTGAATTTATCGCAGAAGCCAAGATCATCAGACTTAATCGAACTGTCCTGTCCACATCAAATTTACAAAATGTTTAGCACGCGATTTTGCACTCCCTAAATAAAAAGATAGATGTATCATCCACCAACATTTTCCACGATCAACTTTGTTTAAGTTTCTATAACAGGAACAAAAGGAGAAACTACTCTTGAAAGAGATGTTTATTACGAGGACAACTGCACGTAAACAATCTTCCTTGGCTTCTAGAAACTTCCAGCTGTTAAATGGCTTGTTCAAGGGTTCAGCGATTTTCAAAGAAATATTTTGTTACGGGTCAGAAAATTATTAGAGGTTTCGGAGCCAGTCCACGTATGAATCAAGCAAATTATGGAAATGGTCAGAACCAGCCTTGCCTCAAAAACTATTTCTGGTGAAATGTATTCACGAGCAAGCAATTTGTTAGCAAAAGTTAGCAAATGCTAGCAAATGCTAATATTTGTGGGTATTATATAAAAACTAACGGAAACTCGATTAAAATTTGTTTGTCAGCCAAGATAAAACGCAAGTGAGTATAGAAAATATTTGAAGGATAATAAACAAAATATTAAACCGCCTTTTGGCTTCAAATATATTCACTGATAATTGTCCTTAGCCATCATCTGTTCCTTGAAGCTCACAGTTTTCGCAGTACGTGGAAGATTTAAAATATTATCACAGACTTCCGTCTATTCCACCATACCTGCGGTTTCGGTATTCTGGCGATTTTTGACACGCCATTGCGGGTTTTCGAGCGTATTTGTATGGACGGGGAAAACGCTACGAAAACGATGGTGTGGATGAGGAGCTTTTGATGTGTTTTCGATGAAAACGGAGCGTTTCGAAAACTGAGCGTTATGAAAACGAGTACGCCGTGGACGGGGCCAAAGTCAACCTCGTCCCCCAGAGCCCACGATTCTTCTGGATGCTTCTAAAGGATCGCGGGCTCGCGGGACGAGATTGGGCCTAAGTCTGGACGGGGCCTAAGTCTTTTATGTGATGTTTAATTTAATAATAACACAGAAACTTTTGGCGGGATCGGGATTTCGACGAAAAGAAGGCGGATGCGGGATTAACGAGAAAAAATAGGAGGCGGGATCTGGGAACCCTATTGTGGACCCTCAGCTAAGGCTCAACCTGGCTATGTTCTTAGCATGTTCTTAAAAGTTTGGTCAATCTCAGCCCCAACGTTCTTATAAAAAAGGTTCTTATAAAAAAAAAAGAGAGTGTACGCCACCTTTGTGAGACCTAACATGAAATCGCTTCATGGAAAAATGGGGCGACACTTTTGCACATTTTACTCATTTATGAAAATAGCTTTACAGTTGCTCGTCATTTTAGTGAAAACTGTTTCAAGTGACGTTATTGTGTTAAGGTCGAGAGGCACTGTGTGTCTTTGCCCAACAATACATACATGCGCGAGGACACTGGCCCGAGTACCTTAAAATAATATAGGTCCTCTACTTGATGTAACTATATTAAAGCAACTACCCGATGTGCAAACCCACAGTGTTTTTCTTTTTTCTTAATTATAAAGCCATCCAAGGGCTTCAAAGTCGTCGTCAAGGAGACGAACACTTAGATTTCTCTGCATCTCATACGAATGATCCAGCGGCTTATATCCCAACAGTTTCATGACATGGCTGCAATAATGTTCAATGATGCTGATCTCATACGGCAAAACTTTCCATCTCCACCTCTCCGCACCTTCAAAGGAATCTTCTCTCCACGGTGCAGCGTTTTGTTCGCTCTCTGTCTTCGGCTTATGCGACGCTAAATCAAGCCAGTTACTCGCAGCTTCGTCCATGGGTAACCCTGCAAACTCCAGTAAATCCGGAAGGAGTTTAGAAGGGTTTGGCCGCTAGATCTTCATAACCGCAATATCTTTATTCGTTTTCTCCACCTCTGTGGCAATTTTCTGATGAGGTTTAGGTTGAATTCAGTTTGTCTGCAGTTGTGGTACGAGAACATCCTCGACTCCGCTAAGGCAACTTTGTCCTCATCACGATAAAAACGCACCGCTTGAGACGAAGGAATAATCCCTCGTGGATCTCTGACTAGAAATAGCAGTTTACAATCAAATTCCTTCGATGAATCGCACACATTAATCAACTGTTTCAATACTGTTGTTCGGCATTCGTCCCATCAGAGCTTTAACCACAGTCATGTTGTATTTCTTTCACAAACTTCCTCCACATTTTCTGATCTAAGGGTTCTGGGCAACCTTCCTTAAGATTCCACCTCGGATCCGATGTGTTGAAATGGCAAAAAGGAGGCGATGAAAGAGCAACGCTAGCTTGGGTTTCTCTTAACCTCCTCATTCCCTGTACTTTTCGATAGTAATGCTGCAGGTCATTGGCATGTTCGGGAGACACAAATTTACACTGGAATACACCTTGCATCCACTGGAAGCTTTTGTCTTGGTAATCTCTGTTGAAAGGCGCTACACTTCCGTGAAGGCGTTCAACAGTTTGATAAGGCTCAAACAAGTAGAATACGGACGGGTGATGGTTGAAGATATCTCCCGTGAAGCTCGAACCATAACGACCATGAGCGATGATGATTAAGTTTTGTCTTTTACTTTGATCGTTTCACCTCTGCCAAGACCCGCTTTCCAATACGCTTATCGCCAACTTGGCTGAAAGGGTCCTGGCTGTTCGATATTGGCGTTGTAGGTCTTTGGTGATGTAGCAAGGTATAAACATGACCGCCATAAACAATCCTGCTGCCAGTACTTTTGCGGCAAAGCGAGAACGAAAACATCTCGTAAATCTTCTTAGAATGATCATTCGGCCGGCAACGGTTTTGTTTAAAAACAATAAAAATATGGAATTTTCAGAACTAAATTCTGGACCACTGCGAAATTACAAGTTAATAATTGATAAGGTTGATAAGGTATTACCGATGGATTGCTGTTGTCGCCAAATATTGAAAATAGAAGTTGATTTGTGTGTTATTAAGATGTACCTCGCCGATAAACCGTAACCGCGATTGTACATTTAATAACACACAAATCAACTTCTATTTTCAATATTTGGCGTAGGAAGTGACCGTAAATGATAATTTAATCATAAATTAAGACTTCTGTTAGGGAACTAATTACCATTAGCATAAAACCCAGTGACACGATTACTGTCAGGGCTGATCAAAGCTTTTTTCCCTTTTACATGTAAAAACTCCAAGGACAACACAAGATCCCATTTTCCAACCCCCCTTTTATTCCGCAGTAATTAATTGGCAGCAGTCCCTATAGTTCATGATGGTAAAATTTTTTTCCTCTTGGTATTGTCTCTGGCAGATATTTCCTCCATGTTTACAAGTCAGTTTCCTAGGAAACTTATCTGTACTCCATACAGGATAATATTTAATTTGTATTCCCAAATTATCTGAAAGTCTGTTTACTTTAAGGCCTAATTCGAATTATTACTCACACGAACTTTCGCTATTTCTTTTCTGAATAACGTAGTACTTTCTATCTTAAATAGTTTTTTGGATGCACTTTTAACTGAGATTATCCCGTATTGAAGCGCATGCCGACCGTGTTATTTTCTACATAATTAATTTCTTTTACAACTAATTGTTACAGGATTGGGCGAGTGTTGGCGGCCGAGGATAACATACCCTTTTGTATCGCCTGGTGCTTGGTGTTTGCGAAATATTTGGCATTTCGGACACCTTGTGAATTTAGCTTACAGATAATTTTATTAAGAAGTACGGTACTTGTTTGAGAATCAGCCTCCTTAAATTATCTATTTGGCGCTTCTTCTAACATAACGGTTGTGTAAGAATCTTTTGACAAGTACTTTTTTGGGTGGGGGATCTTACTATAAATATTTTTAGTTTTTATCGACAAGAATTTACCGTGTATTTTTTTATTTTTTTCTCTCGTTGTTTTTATTTTGGCCACTGGATACTTTAGGTACCGATAGTTGTAAAATTGGCATTATAAACAATCTTGACCTAAAATGAAATCGCTACATGGAAGAATTTGTTTGGCTGGGGCGACACTTTTGGCCGTTTTACTCATTTATGAAAATAGCTTTACAGTTGCATCTTCATTTTAGTGGAGACTGTTTTCAACTGACGTTATCATGTTAAGGTCGAGAGGCACTGTGCGAGTGACGTGTCTTGCCCAAGAAACACACAACAACACGCGCGAGGACACTGGCCCGAGTACCTTAAAATAATATAGGTCCGCAATGCGTGCGTGTCTTCATGACCCTTGACTACTATATTGAATTCAGTTTCTTGGACTCCTCTACTTGGTGTAACTATATTAAAGCAACTACCCCATGTGCAAACCCACAGTAGACTTATTTCCTTTTTTTTCTTAATTATAAAGCCATCCAAGGGCTTCAAAGTCGTCGTCAAGGAGACGAACACTTAGATTTCTCTGCATCTCATACGAATGATCCAGCGGCTTATATCCCAACAGTTTCATGACATGGCTGCAATAATGTTCAATGATGCTGATCTCATGCGGCGAAACTTTCCTTCTCCACCTCTCTGCACCTTCAAACGAATCTTGTCTCCACGGTGCAGCGTTTTGTTCGCTCTCTGTCTTCGGCTTATGCGACGCTAAATCAAGCCAGTTACTCGCAGCTTCGTCCATGGGTAACCCTGCAAACTCCAGTAAATCCGGAAGGAGTTTAGAAGGGTTTGCCGCTAGATCTTCATACCGCAATATCTTTATTTGTTTTCTCCACCTCTGTGGCAATTTTCTGATGAGGTTTAGGTTGAATTCAGTTTGTCTGCAGTTGTGGTACGAGAACATCCTCGACTCCGCTAAGGCAACTTTGTCCTCATCACGATAAAAAACGCACCGCTTGAGACGAAGGAATAATCCCTCGTGATCTCTGACT